>JAOBAS010000083.1:42560327-42602082 GCA_025311575.1 Elanoides forficatus
GGGTGTCCATCACATGCCCATCATTGTGGCTTGTTAAGGTGCCTGACAAGAGGAAATGTGCTTTTATTATCAAGGCAGAGATATATCTCCTCAAACAAGTACCAGTTTAAATGTTTGTTTCACTACTCTTTCTCATTCCACCTAAGACACAAACATGCCCAACGATCTATTTTACTCCAGACACCTAATGGTGCTGTTATCAGTGTACTTTCCAGTCCTCCAATATTTAATCACAAATGAAACACCATGGCAGGGGGATAAGTTCTGCCTTCTACAGCTGTTGCTGTGACTACCTCTGCTGCTATCATTGCTACAGCTGGGTCTCTGCAGCAATACCCAGCAAAAAAATAGTCATTAGTCATACCACAAAGTAGGGAGCAAGAAAAACCAAAAGTTTTAGTGAGCCCTGATTTAGCAAGCCAATTTTTTTTTGGTTCAGAATTGATTAGTCAGTGCTGAAAGGGCATACTTATTAGTTTACTTCAGCAAATTTCCTTCAAAAAAGGTGAAAGTCTTGCAATGCTTTCCTTCCTCTTTATGCAGTATCTGAGAGACTGAGATTGCTGAAGCGGTAACAAAAGCTAAAATATGCTGGAGTTGTTATACACACACACACACATATATATAAGTTTCTATAACTAGACAATATGCTGAAGTAGTTATACAAAGATTGACTGAGCAGAAAGCTATGATCTTCATTATTTCCTAAAACATTCCTAAAATTTCCTAAAAAATCTCCCATCCAGTTGAAGAAAATCTGGTATTAACTTAACGGTGGGCATGTGCGTGATGGAAGCTTGATGGATTAATCAGTGTGAGAGAAGTGGTTTCACAACTATATCACCCTTTTAAAAAAAAAAAGAAAAAGATAATCTTTCATTTGTTAAATCACTAATAAGAAAATTCAACATCAAATCAAATGCCTTTCCACTGAAATACACAATGTTTGTTTACATTTGGCAGACACTACGGAATTCACACTATGCAACAGTTGCTTAATCTGTAATACATTAGACAAAGGGATCCCATCAGAGAGAAAGCTTAAAATGAAATGGCTTCCTCTTTTGTTAAACCCTATTGTCTCTCTCACCCATGCCTCTTTTTTCCCCCTTCTTTCTAACAGTACCAGAATTTTGGGAGAAATTAAATGGACACATCGGACCAATGACAGAAAAATGTAACACTTCTAAACCTGTACAGGTCTGTTCCTGGGAATAGAAAAGGACACTTGAATGCTATTTCCCATTTGCAATGCAGGTACTGAGAATGCATAGTGATTAAGAATGACCAGAGAAGTTTCTCTTCCACCAACTAACAGGCTACTAGTACAGTATACTGGTGAAGGTGCATCACATTCCTCCAGTCTGCTTGACTTATAAGGGCTACAAACTATTACAGGCCTTGCTTTCAACCTTGGAGGTCTGGGAAACAGCAATACAAGCTCTACTAGAAAAAAATTAATTAATATTTGCAGTTTAAGTAAACTCAGAATCATTTCATGTTTAGGAAAAAACCCCTCAATTAGATGGATTACATGGCAGATGACATCGGAACCTCGAACTTACACTTCTAGACTTGAAAAAAGAGATGGTGTATTCATCTGAAATTCTCCGTCAAAGCCTTTCACTCTAATCCCATTGGCCTGTGAAGTTTACCTGGATACTACGCTAAAAAGGTATTGGTTTCCTGATTCATAGGAGTTGAAATTGTGAGACTGAGTGTGTCAGTAGATCCTAGTTCTCCTCATAAGCCTGTAACCATCTTTCTCTGTAATGCTCTCTTGAATCCCCTTTCCCTCCAATGTAGGGACTTAGCTGTGTTCACTGTCTGCTCTGATTCAGTGCAGCTGTGTGACCTTCAATCAGACTTCGGTGAAAACAGCTAAATTGTAAAAACCCATTTAAAAGTCACCAGATTTCCCTTTGCTCTACATCAAAACCATACAAATGGTGCAAGATTTCAGAGCCAAAGAATGACTGTCTTTATCGTCACAATCTTCTGCCAAATGTGAGCCAGACTCTGGTCTTATAAGAAAATCTGAAACTCTGTACAGAATTGTGTGAAATGTGATGAAAATCTTGTCCTTCTCTATGATCCATCCTCATTTTCCTCCTGTTTTTTCTCCAAATATTTTCTCCAAGAGATAAAAAATAAGAAAAGCTTTAATGGACAACTTGTTATAGCATTGTCATATCTCATCTTCACACATATGTTTTCTACCGTAACTGTTCTCCCCTTTAATAGACAAGCAACATAAAACACCTTACAAAGATTGCCACTCGGAAAGCTTTGCCAGTCATGCATTCACACACTCCCATCAGGAACCCAGCTCCTCGCCAGAGAAAATGCCCTTCTGTCAGCCGGTTCATTTGCATTCTAGCTGACAAGATTCTTCTCTTAGAGCTTTTGTTACGTACTACAGCGTCCTTCCAGATTAACAGAGAGATCACTGGCACCTTTCTTAACAAGGGCTGTGCTCTTGCCTGGCAGCTAACTCTGAGGTTATACTCTGAGGCACTTTAACAAAAGCTGTGACTGTTAAAATTATTTTAATTATTTCAAACCACTTCCTGTGGCTTTAAATTTTTTCCCTACTAGTTCCAATTGATGATCAAAGATGGATTAAGTCAAGATATTGTTTCTGTCTCTTAAAAAAAATTTAAAAATTGTCATATTTAATTAGATGTAAAATGCCAGCACCGGTTCTTTCAGTTGTGAATTCACAGTCTGTGCAGATGAAACATAAAAGCTGCTCTAAGTCTATGGAGTACTGTAATTAACAATAATTTCCTTCCCCATTCTACAATAGTTAGGACTTTTTTTTAAGCCAACGTCTGACTAAAATTTAAGTTAGGCAATTACTCTTCATATTATAGAAAGACTCTCTAGTAATGCTCTGATTTAGTGATGTATTTGAGCATCTAAGTGTCACATAATGTTATTCATTGCTAACAGAGCTAAACTTTGCTGCATTTTGCATTTTCCTTTTCAGATTTTTCAGCAAGCCAATCCTAAGCATTTAAAAGTCACATCCAATCCCTTGTAAAGTAAAGGTTTAAAATAGCCAAACTGTACTAATTTGATATTATTTTATAGGCATGTCCATAAACATCCCATCCAGAAGCTTACAAAGTTGCATCGTACACACTGAGCTCCAAAATTAAAGTACCTGCTGAGGCAGTTACAGGGCTTTGGGAGTTTCTTGTTTCTGGTCAGTTGTGAGTATAGAGAAAAAAGCTTGGGTCCATTTCTGTATGGCTTTACTTCCTGGGTTTCAGCCACTGATTTTCCCTCAGATTATTAACTCTTCCCACATTTTTTTTTTTTTTTTTTTGTTGGTTGGTTTTTTTTGTTTCCCCCAAAAAAGAGATTCCTAACAGCAGCAGCAAAGGCTTTAAGAAATTAAGTACTATGTTACAGATCAGAGAGACTGGCCATGCAAGCCATCTTTTCCTTTTCCCTCTACTTCTTCCTCTTGTACTTCCCTCTTTTACCTCCTGCTAGTCCTTCATTCCCCAAAATACAGCAGCAGAATAGAGAGACTTTCTCTATCCAGGTAATTGGTAGTTGCCGCTTTCCAGATTTTCATGGGGTTTTTTGTCATTTAATTCATCCTTATTCAGAAACTGGAAATATTTTCTTCTATGACTGGTGCCCATCTACAACGGCATGATGATCTTTGTAATTTTTGAGTATTTGAGACTATTAAAAAGAGTATTTACATTTCAGTAATGCTAGTTCCATGAACTTCAATGGAACTGGATCACTTCACAAGTTTAGTACCAAAATTCATAAATTGGTTATTTCTTTGAAGCAGTTTGCAAAATCTATTTGTCTTAAGTTTCCTAGTCACTAACAGAGTGCTGGGCTTGCATTTTGGAACCACCTTTTGGGGATTCCTCATGTTTTTCCTATTCCAATCAGATAATCCAGAATGCCTCAGAATGAAATCATGCTTCTGACTGACTGAAACTAATGATTTTAATGCAGATAATACAGCACAGCTTGTAACACTTTTAGCAAATACTTGCTCAACTTCAACTACATTGACCAACAGTACAAACACCACTGATAATTGCTTGCCCCTTCAAGGTTACATTTAGCACAGAACCTTTTGGATAGTGAAATTTGTTTTTTTGAGACACTGCTACCAGGTCACTACTAACCCTTCAACCCAAACACTGACGAGCAGTAGAAGAAGGACCCTGACAGTTACAATTGCCCTTTTAATTCATAACATCAAGCCTTTACCTCCAATGGGTTAATAATTTCTATTTTTCCTGGTGTAACAAGAAGCTTACTTAGAAGTTATTTTTAATTATGTTGCAGAAAAATACAGAACACAATGTACACTTGCTGTCTTTAGCTATAAACTGAGATAGTAAACTATTTCAGTTCAATTCTGATGTTGCTCCCAGCCACCTGAGCGTTACATTGACATGACATAATTTCTATGGGAGGGATAAAATTTAGTGACCAAAATTTAAAAACAGCTCCGACCAAACAAAATCAAAGAAGTTAGTCTTAAAAGTACAAATTCTAATAACAAGTATTTCGATTACAGGACTGAATCCTTCTCAGGCAGCATATAACTCTATTCAATTCTACAAGATTTTCCATTAGGGAAAATGTAAACAAAAAGAACATTCCTCAGAGCCTGATAGCATGCCAGAGACTTGCATTCCTGTGACTCTTTGAACTCTGCAAATTCAACCTTGCTTTTCTGAAAGCATATGATTGCTGTTGAAGCAAACCCTTTAGCTTCCAAATACTCTTCCTAGAATGTCAGTGGCATCCTTTACCCAGTATGCCCTTTCCATTTCTCTGGTACTTGCAGCCTCACTGAGACTCTGAAAGCAACAGCCTGAAAGCAGTAGTAAACACAATAAGCACAATTATTAGATCAGAGGGATCTAAACTGAAATGTATCGGGTACTGTCAGCATCTACGCAATAGTCTTGCGCCCTTCAACATTTATTCCGATGAAGCTGTATTTTTGCTGGGGTTTTGCTTGATTGCCAGGGTCACTTCCTGCAAGAGTGTGACAAGGCAGCCGAAGAACAACTGCTTTTGGAGAAAATGGGTTGTTAGCTTGGGGGTTTGGGGTTTTTTGCCCTCCTAGTTTAAAACCAGTAGGATCTGCACAGCTTGTTCAGACAACGAACAACTTTTCTCAAGAAACATCCATGAAATCTACAAACCCTTGAAAAAAAATGGGCCTTGCAGGAATTTCTGTTTCTACCTAAAATTTCCATATTGATTAGTCATTAAAAATTTACTCCATCAAAGACTGAGACTACAGTAAGAGAAAATTATTGTATTTTGGAGAGGATGTAACATGTAAGTCTGCAGAATTGCTAATTTAAATTAGAAATAGCTACATCATCAGTCAAATAGCAACCTGTGGAGCTTCTTTGATCAAGTCAGTACCAGCAGTAAGCTTTCTGTATTGGACATTCAAACCAAAGGGCTTACATTGTTTTAAGATTGTGTAGGGATCACTAATCAAGGACTAGAGACTACATTCCAGCCTTTATAATTGGTTAATTGAAGACATGTGTTAGTGTCCTCATTTAAAAAATTCCCCCACAGCATACCTTCTATTCTTATTCTTCCAGTAAGAATCTAACCATACCAGCTGCAGGCTGGTTAAGCAAATGACTTGCAAGTCAAGTTTGGTTCTGTGTCACAGTGGTGCAATCTATTATCATCTCTTTACATCATATCCAAAAACAATAGTCAATGGGATTAAGACTTTAAAAACTTGGTAAAACTATAACAGACATAAACAAAGAGCCAGATAGAAATGAAGCTTATGCTAAAGCAAAGCTGCTGTTGAGGCTGCAGAATCATATTAGTCTATTATCTTTTAATGGGAGTATTATGACAAATTAAAATTATTTCTTTGCCCTTCCACTTATGGCCTTTAGGAAGAGTAGTATGGGGTGTCAGAAAGGTCAGTCAGTTATTCACTTCTAGATTACTCAGTTCCTATGCCTTATTCATCAGGATTTCATCTTCCGCCTTACTAAACCAAAAAAATCTGAATTCAGATACTTTTATAGAAAACACAGATAAACTTGAAATGAATGACCCTTACGGAAAGTGTGCCTTTTGAAGAGATGTAATACAGGAAGCATTTCCTGAGCAGGCCAATGCAGTTCAAGTGTGATGTCAGGGTCATTATTCCAAGCTTTTAACAAAACATCCTGGATCAACACAGACACAGAAAATTAAAAACCTCTATCAGGAAGGCCTGATGGAGGTCAGAGCCCCTTGGCTTTTGTGTTAACATCTATTACCAATACTTATCTACCACTGTTATCTAGAAAAATTATATTCTGTTCCATGCAAATTTTAAGATGTTTTAATTGTATCAATTAGTACCACTGAAGTGCCTATTACTTGAAATCAAACATTTATGAGCTTGGTTTTGGCTGTATCTTTAAAGCATTCCTAACAAAATCCAGCAACCGCATTAGCTTCATTTTAGTTTCCCAAAAGGTCATTGCAATCTTTGTGACTTTATTTCTTCATAGTGCAGCCACGCAAGCTGTGAGATTCACAGGCAACATTTCATACAATTAACCACAAGCATATTAAAAATAAACAAGTTAGTCATAAAATGAATACAGAAATTTATTGCAGAATTGAGGAATCCCCATCTCTTGATTGGCACAAATAGGTGGCACAGGAAAGGAACACAATTCTATGTCACCGGCTACAGTGGTTGTACGTGTAATGCCATTGCCACTACAAAAAAAGATTTCCCATTTATGAATAGATTCCACTTTTAAATAATACCTTTCCAGAAAAGCCAGAGGAAACTTTGTTTCTAGAACAGTGGAATACTGGTAACAGTAAAACCAGTGACACAAAGAACATTTCGCTGTTAAGAGTTTTGAAGTCCTTGCTCCAAAGATGAGAGAGGGTTACCGCTGTCCTACAACTGACAAAATACAAAATCTCAGGCAGCATAAGGGAACCACTCCCCTTTTTCCTTAATTACAGCCTTTTTAAATAATTTTACTTTTATGAGGGTAAGAAAAATCAGAAATGCAGCAGATGGATTGCCCTCCAGTACACACTGCTAAAGTCTTCCTTCTGAAGTCAGACACCAGTCTTCACACAACCCTATCCATCCTGAATCACAAAGATTTCAATACTCAACGTAAACTTCCCACTCAGGATCTGTTTGGTGGCACAGCTATTCAGACATAATTGAGAAAATATTCTATACAGATACTGCAGGTATTCAAGGCTAAGTTCTCAGGTTAGACTAATCACAGTAACTCCACCAAAATTAGAAAGGAAATGGCCAGCTGTTTCACTCTCTTTATATATAAGCATTGGTCTGTAAAGTCTGAGTAAAGCAGTTAGACTGCACCTCCTTCCGCCGCCTCCAGAATCCACTTTCACATATTCACACTTTTATCAATTACTGCTGTAGCCTCTAGAACAGATTTTTATTTTCTTACAATGCAGAGTCTCATGTTGAACAAGAGATGCATGATTAATCCTCGTGATATCAAGGTATTTTAAGAGAAAGCTACATGTGCCTCATGTTTACCCTCTGGTATACCAGTCTTAATTAAACTTCAAATAGGAATGTTCTGTATTTTAAAACAGGAAATAAGTGCAATTAAACATAAGAACCAGAGTGAAACCCAGTATCCTCTAAAATCCTTGAACTGATCTTAACAGAGCTGTAATTTCACCTTTAAGACAAGGCAATGTTTATATTCTAGCAGTGCTTTTCAGCTTACAGTCCTACACCCTGGAGAGCTGTGGATCACTTCTACAAGGTTTTGACCACTAGCCAATAAAAAGCAAAACTGTTTTCTGTAGATCTAAATTCACTGTGGACCACTATATTCACTAGAAAATTTTTATCTCTCTCTAAATCGCAAAAGGTAACTTTTGCTAACTGACCACCATGCTCTGGTTGGCTCCTTCCCTGCCTGAAAGAAGTCCAGAGCTGCTGTCCTCAATCCCACCTGATGACTCTCCCCAGAACTCCAAGGATGGGGCAGGAGGGAAGACAGCTTTAGAACAGGGGGATGCCTTTCCTCAGACACCCTGCTTTTGAATTCCAGAAGCCTAGCCACAAACTACAACTCAAAAACCTCTTCATTCTTCAACCATTCATGTGCAAATGGATCCAGTAACTCTCCACAGTTCCTGCAAGAGACTTGGCTCCAGGGATCAAGAATCTTTCAATTAGATGACCAGTACTGACATTAGATTTACACTACATATGAGGCATATAGTAGCACAGTAAGAGAGAGAAATTTCTGCACATTTTCTTGTGATCTGAAGACTCAAGGAGAGGCAGGACTACCCAAAACTCTAAATGTCTCTTAGGAGAGGACAGGTCCAGGGAACCGCAATGTTCACGTTTTCTTTCCTTGGCTACCAACCTCCCATTAAATCTGTCCTTTACTAAAAACACAACATAGGAAATCTCAGGAGAATGAAGAACAATACCGAGAAGAGATCCCATATTCAACCTAATAATCAGTTACTTATTTTTTTAAATGTAAGAGTTAGAAGTGCTGCCGGCACAAGTATGTCAATATTCAGGATCTGAGAATTAAAAATAGCAATATAAAAAGTTAATGCTTTTTCTCCCCTTTTCTTTATGCTTAATTTCTCTTTCCTAAATGTACTTTGCACATTGTTAGATAGGTATAATATGTGTGGGATGTATTGTTGAGGTTGCCATGGTTTCTCATTTTTAATGAGCTTTGAGACTTTATAATCTAACCAAATACATTCATAATTACTACATCTCTTTTTTCTCCCTTCCCCCCTCCCTCCAAAGCACTCCAAAAATTACTGGTGGCAAAAGTAAAACTAGTGATTTGAAAGACAATAAAACATCAAAGTAAAAGCCCACCCTCAAAGAGTTGGCAAACAAAAGCTTAGGAAAGTAACAGGAGAAAATTACCACCATCAGACTCGGGGATCTGTTCCATGTCCTTGCGTCTGTTCTTAACATCTAAAATCGGCATGGTATTTTGTTCTCATTGGTGCAAAATTCCCCAAAACACACAGAAAACCAAGTCACATTTGTCATCAGAAGTGATGGTGAACCACTGAACGCTGGCTACACCAACTCTGATGCTTTTTGCCAAGTCTGCTCTACACTTAAGGGGAGACTGAACTGCTCAGATGTTCTGTGGGCAGCCACCTCCTGTGAAATACGCGATTACAGTGCTTATAGCCTTGATTTGGTAAAGCAAGGCAGCAACTGCCTGACTTTAAAAACAAGAATCTGAATGGGACAGTTCATGCACTTACAGGCAGGGCCTTTTTTTACTAACTCACTGAATCCAGGTAAACAAAATTGAAAAGGCAGAAACACTATTCGTTTAGAAACAGCGGAGGGAGGGGGAATAAAAAATAAAAAATAATTAAAAAAAAAAATCTATTCCCTCAAAGTGTTTTGCTTTTATACTACTGGATCAAGTAAATAGAGATAAATAAGATTAAAAAAACCCTGCTTGTCAAATGTACAACTACAGAGAAAAGTGCTTAATGCTTAAGCAACCATAAAAACACTTTTTGCATGAGAGCTGCTTGTCAGCTGAAGCCATTTACTATCACATAATTTTTGGCTGCCTCTTGACACTGATGAAATAGGTCACGGTGTAGAAGTTACCCAGGCCCTGGATCTGCAAACAGCTCTTTGTCCCAAACACATAAGCAAAGGTGTTATTTGCCACTCACTGCCATTGTTAAACTTCTCGGGAGGTGGGGAGTAAAAGAAATCCCTTCCTTCAATGTATAGGCAGATCAAAAACGACTACCATATTTTTATAGAAGAGAAGTAATTTTAGCCTTCAAGAAACTAGCAGATTGAAACCGCAGTGTTTATACAACTTACAGTTAGCCAAGCAGCTGTGGCTGAGAGTTCTCAAAAGCATCACTCACTGCAAGGACAGAAGATGAAACATCTGAGGGCTCCCCGTGGAAATATCAACACTTGCTGTCCTAAAACCTTGCAAGGCACTTCTGTGCTTAACCATCTCACTTTATAGATAGCTAGACACATAAAGACCAGTAAAGCATAGACAAAGTAAGTGACTCACTTAATGTTTCACGGAAAAGCTGTGCCAGAGTGGGACACTAGATCAACTTCCAAATTCTTGAGATTTGATTCTCACTCGTGGTACTCTATCCACAGACCACTCCTCTCTGTAAGGACAAGAAAGGACATCAGCACTACCTCTTGGTAAGAAAGACAATTGAAACCCTGCTGTGATGCTAGAGATTAGATGAGCCCTAGCACATAAATGCAATTTGGCAGAAATTTGGAGGGGGAAAAAAAAAATAATAAATTACTTCTGCGGTATGAATCAACATGAACTTAAACACTGTGAAATAAACTTTTGATGCCAGCTTCCTGCATAAAGTGTCTGAGGATTCAGACATACTAGCAGTGCTTTCTTTCCAATAAACTCTTACAGAATGAAAAAAAATTGCAATCTAAAAATTTCCATCCCATGTTCTACTGTGAATCAGAAATTGCCGATTTCTCTTGGAAAGGTCATTAGCATTTTACTTGACAATTTCCAAAAAAGCAGTTCATTTGAGCAGTGCTTTGCTAGAACATGGTGTCATATAACTGCACCACCATCTGCCCACTAAAAGCACTTTGATTCCACGCAGGAGGAGGCTTTCCCTGGTTTCTGTGCAGGACAGAACAGCAGGCTGACTCTGATCTACACTAGAGACTTTACCCAGCATGGACAGAAATATTAGTGCCATTTACTGAAAAGGTTATTGCCCTTTCAGTGTTTGCTTCTGCCTTTAACAAACCTTAATCACCCTGTAATATTCTTCCTGTTATGCGGCCTTCCAATCCATAACTTTTATAAAAGACAACAAAATTCCACTATGTGACTGGTTCTTGCAATGTAGGATATCAAAATGCTGAGTGCTATAAAAACTGAGTATTCTAGGCTTTAAGGATATACAGTATGACAACCAATATTAATATATATTCACTACTTTGGTTCAACCAAATAACACTACCATCTTCAAGCCTCTCAAACAATTTTGAAGAAGTATCAATAAAGAAGAAGTTTCTAAAGAACTCCAATAGTGTAGGAGGTAAGAAGATCCATAAGGAGATTCATGGGGCTGGAAATACATTTTCAATGATTTTTCTGTGAGACTGCTGAGAAATTAGGAAATATACAATTTCTTGAGAGTTTGATTTCACAAACTCAATTCCATTTAAGCTGGTGGAGATTTTTTGCACTAGGAGAGAGGAATAGTGAAGGGCCTTTTTTTTTTTTTTTAACATACGATGTCAACACTGTGCAAGGTTAGAAAAAAAGAGGCAAAAAGGCATACTCCGATTACATATGTGACTAGACAAATTAGACACCATGGAAGGGGAAATGGGAATGAACAACAGGAAGGTGTACAGAAGTTTATCTGTCTTAATACTTCTTTTTTAACATTGAAGCGCAAGATTCCTCAGGAACATTATCATGAATTCAGGGACCTTGCCATGACACCAAAGTATTAAGATCATTTCTCTTTGCCTCTGTAGCACCAGTAAATGTTCTCCAGATACAGCCATGATGATAGAGAGTCAGCTTCTTACTTGCTGAGAGCAACTATAATGTCAAAAATTAGATGCATGTTTTCCACCTATAGGCAGTGAGAATCCCAAAGTGGGCATCTAGAAAAATGAAGTAAGCATTAATGGATTATCATAGCAGCTTGTTTCAGGTGAATTTCTTGGAGCCACAGAGGAATGCTCTGGCAGAAGCAGAACTCTTGCATGACAACTGCCTGAAGCTGGTGTATGAGATTACTGCCCCACTGCTTCTCTTCCTGCAACACACACCCCATTTCCAAACAAAGAACAGTATTCTATAGGCAACAGCCAGCATGACTACATCTCCAAGTGAGGGATGGAAATGCAATAATGGGAAATCTAGTATGCAATTCAGTTATCCAGGACTGTCATTACACAGGTACACAGATGACCTGAAGTGAAGGCTACACAGACATTCTCTGTTTTACCTTCTGAAAGCGCAGGTTGAGCTTTAACACTTTCAATAATGTTGTCTGTATGCACTGTCATAGACTCAGAAGGAATTCAAAGAAAAGAAAATCCAACTCATGGCATCTTACTGACACACATATGGTGAGGAGGGTCATGCTCTTTAGGACCACAGCACAAACCACCATTAATATAAGTAATGGGAGTAAGTCATAGCTGTTACTGATCATCGTTCTCTGCAGTGACTGATATGAAAGCCTGAGAAACACACCGTGCCAGTACAAGTAAGTGAAATTTTCTTGACAACAGAATACTATTGAGACTCAAAATTTTGGCTTCTGTTGCAGAAGAATAGACAGTTTGGAGAAGAGTATGTGTTACTGGTTCGCAGAGCCTTCTGTCCCTATGTGCTAAACTCAACCCATAGGTTTTGTTCTTACCTAGCAGAGGCCCATAGCAACAAAGAGCATCAAGCGCTAGGAAACTCCATCCTGATTTTCATCTGGAATTTGACACGTGGAGAACCTGTCGTGAGCTTCAATGACAGCATAAGATTCGGCCTGCTCACATATTTTCAGCAACATCTACCATAGCACCAGGGCCCAGGAGAGTCAGACTTGTTCTTGCAACTAGTGCATATGGAGCAGTACACCAGCAATAGCTACACTCAGGTACTCATTCCTGCTCACTCAGTGTTACTTTAGCCATCACAGCACAGCATCATGCAGCACCGATGAACTCAAGAGGCTTTGCAGAATCCTGTATCTTCATCAAATTTGGATGTTTTTCTGTACAGAAACAGCAAAATGCATCCTTGACTACAGTAATTCCCTAGACTAATGGAAAGTTCCTGCTCCAAAGCACTAAAATGTCTCAATAGAACTACTGTAGTGTTTCTTTTCATGTGGCCAACAGAATGAATTTCTTTCCTAGTCTCACACTTATTAATGTCTGAGTATAATACTAGTATTAGACATCAAACTGACTATCACATGATAGAAGGCTCTTGTGAAATGTGTTATTATCCAGTTATTCAGATCAAGATTGTAAAATAAAGTATTTCAGCTTGCCTAACCCGAAGTAGGACATGCAACTCTATGCAAGAATGGGAAGGAAACCACTGCTTTATCTTAAAAGCAGAAAACAATCTTTTTAAATATTACATTTTATGTTTACAGTATTGTCAAAGCGAAGCATGTAAAAATCACAAGTCAAGCAAAAAAAAAGTCAAATTGATTGGTCTGATTCAGCATCACAAGATTTTAAAATAACTACTGCATTCTTTGGGTGGTGGTATATCAAAGAGTTGATAAACAGATACTTGGACTAAAACAGAAGACGACTTTCCACATCACATTCACACAGACTTCTTTTCCCCTGAAAGCACCAACAACATCTAGAGTATGGTTATACTACTTACACTGCTCTTTAGATAGGGAGTTTGGAATACTTTTCTACTATTTCTGAAACCAGAAGAGTCTCAGATGTTCACATTGTGGCAGCAGGATGGCCTTTAAGAAAGCCAGACAATATTGGTAGACTTGCGATACAGTCAGCATAGTCAACAATGCTGTTTAGTTTGAATTTTGGACTAAAATTATTTTTTAAAAATCAAACCTAGTGTACCTATTTCTCATTTCTATTAAAATCAATTATTGGCTTTACATTTAAAGTCAATCTTCTAAAAATAAAGCTGATGAGACCCTGGATTATGCTGAACCTAAACTGAATGGTTTGAAGGCATGCCAGCAATAACAAGACTGCACTGTTTTAAACAATTAGACAACTGCTTCTTGATAACCTATTTACAGCAATCCAGCTATGCTACTTGGGAATACATGCTCTTTCAGTTTACAGTGCAATTTTCACAAGCAAGTTCTATTTCAGATTTGAATGCTTGAAATTCAATGTGTTTTAAATGGTTTTAACAATGATGATTGATTATCTCTCCAAATTAAAAACAGTAGGATACCAATATTGACCAAAAGAAAAAAGTAAACCCTTTGAAACACATTAAAACACAGTATAAAATTATTTAAGGAAAATTGATAGGCATAGCCTTGTCTTCAAATCACTCTTCACAGAATAAAAAAAATTTTAGTTTGCTCTGTTTAATAAAACAATACGTAAGTTAGGAAACATTTTCACAGAATTAGGAATACTAAGGTACATATATATGTTCCCCAAAAGGGATTTTCCCCACCACTACGCACCCGCTTTTGAGAAAATATGCTGCAATACAATGGTGTGAACTGAGTGTGACTAAAACTGCTCATGGAAGCTGTAAATGATGTTATATTTCAATTATAATTGTTATATTTCAAAGATATTGAACACAGCATGCATAGACAAAATACACTTTTCTAAGCATTGTCCAAACTCACTGAAGCCAACAGAAATACACTTAAATTGGTCTGGTTTTGGAGCCTGAACTTCATTTTTCTGCTCATTTCAGTAACAGCAGAATCATTGATGACTGACCCTACAATGTATTTACAATACATGGCTTTACGGTGTGCAGTTGGTGTCCACTAGCTATCATTAAACCCACACTGAGATTTTGTTAATTACTACTATTTTAGAAGAGTTGTTAACAGCTACCACACTAAAGGTAACAGTCACTGCAGAAAAGCTACGTCCTGATGGCAGAGGCTAATTAGACTGTGAGTAGTTGGAGTACAATAAAATGGCCTCAGTTATTCAATGTCTATCAGAGCTGGTCAACATAATCCACATATCATCCCCTGTGCAAGACAAACATGTGCTCTGAATTCTCAATGGAGTACTTAAAAAATAAATTTAACAAGCAGCTTTGTTACCACTCATTGCTTCTGTCTACAATTACAAGGGAACACTTTTAATGTACTGCCAGTTTCAGTAAGAATAACCTGTTTCTTATCTGATATATAAAGCAGGGGATTACTACCATTCATTAGTATGATGGTACCAGTCACACTAGTCTCAATGCTGCCTTCATACACATGAAAAGTTGGTAACTCTCCTGCAAACTGCTAAGCACTGATTTTCTATGGCAAAATCACCCAGGACACACCAAGTTCTCCCCACATAAGATTAACTGATCTGTTATTCTTTTGCCAGAGTGATTTGAAATTCAAAGTTAAAACTGAGAAAAATATTCCTGAAGTAGGTAGGTGCTCTTTTTACTAATTCAGACAGTGACTATCACCCCTCAATCTGTATCACACCTCAAGAACTGTTCAGCACTGGTGCCTCAATTCCCACAGCAAGGGAATGCCATGAGATTAAACAATCTTGTGATGTGCAAGGTGCTTAAGCAAAAAGCATAAATATCTTTAGTTTTAACAGGGTATGTAGGCTGCAAATTGACAAGCTCACAACAAGGAAAAAAGGAAATTCTGTGTAAGACTGCAGTTTTCTGTTTGCAATCAGTTGTGTGAGTTTTGGTACCTAGCTGCGTAAGACAACAACTCTAACCACAGTGCCGTCTTGGGTCAGTGAAAGTACCAATTAAAAAGGAAAAATCAGCACCAACAAAAATATCCTAGCATATGCAGAATGAGAAGAAAGAGGTCTGTCTATGTTAAAAATTAAGTATCAGAAATTAATTATGAGAAATAAAGACACTGGGAGAAATTCACTGTCATAGCCTCAGGGCAATATTGACTGCGTTGATCTTTCCTGACAGGTATCTGTTTAACCTGTTCTTAAAGACCAATTGTAACAGATGCTCTACAGTCTTACAAAGCAATCCATCCTTTTCCTAATAACCACAGTCTGGAAATAAATACTAAAAAGAGATTGCAGAAGACACAAAAAGATTATGTGTTTTTAATATATCCACATACGTAGACTCAAACTTTCAGGTAAAATCAGCCTGGTCTGAGGTGATTATTTAGACATGTGCTAAATGTGAAAAAGGAAAAACTGAGATGAGTAACACAAAAGTTATACTCATTATACTGCATATCTTTCTGCAAATTATTTTTTTATGCCATCTGTGAATACTACTCCAAAAAATTATATATATCTTGTGCTTTGATTCATGAAAAGTACTTTTAAGTCCATGAGAGTAAAACATTCCAACTGGTATTGTCCTCCTGATTTTATTAATAATCAGTTACCCCAAAGTGCAGAGGATACATTAACAGGTATGTAGGTCAACACGTATCTACACTGGAGTGTGTCAAAAACAGTGCTGAGGGATACACGTGCCAGGGAGATGCTTTACTGTTACTCTAAGCTAGCACAGCAGCTAGGCAATCTAGCATATTTTTTTTTTTAATTAAAAGAAAAGCACCAGGATAAAAAGATGAAGTTGGGAAGGGGACACAAAACCACCACAAAACACAACACTGCCTGAGGCTCAGACCTTGCAAAGGACTGTAGGAAAGCATGCCTTCTGTGAGTGCAATACACCGGCTCTTCTGACTCCCCTGACATCCCCTCATTTCCCATTTGGTCTCTTTCCAGCATGCTCTTTTGTACCTTTGCTCCATTCATCAGATCACACCCAATGGATACTGGTTTTGTGCCTCCTGCTTCTAGATCAGAACCCCCAGCCAGCTAACTCTTTGAAATAATTTCTTTAATTTCAGCTTTTTCTACCAGTGTCATAGGTGATGGTCCTGACATAAAGATGTGCTCTACAAAACTGCAGTCACCCTTGAAGAGAAGTTACTTCTTCACAGACACTGTACATAAACAGATTCTGTCATCTTTCTGCAGCCAATTGTGGCACAAAGTGAAATTATTCCTTTACAAGCTTTTACACGATTTCATACACTGAGTATACCACATGACTGTTTGATCTCATCCTTTCTTGGTTACATACGAGATGGAGACCCACATAGGAAGATCTGAATAGTAGCAGGCCCAGGATCCACTTCAATAATTCAAATTTTAGCTATTCTTCATGATGCATAACTGTAATAGCTTTTTCATTTTATACTGCTTCATGAAAGGTCATTTTTGTGTGACATTTGCGTAACTAGTTCTCTAACTATATTGCCAACCACATGAGAAGCTTTTTCAGGAACAGTTCATTCTCCCTTGTCAAGGAGACAAAATTTAATTATAGAGTGGAAGCTTTAAATAATGGTTACATAAAAAAATACCTATGTAAATTCCTTTTGGTTTAGGTTTTGAATTCTTAAAGGTCATGCTCTTATAAAGTCTGTAGCTTAAAAAGAGATCATGACTTAATTATATATCATCATTACATACTTCAAATTTGTATTAGTGGACATTGTTCATTCTCCTTTGTCAAAAATTTTGAGTTTTGAAAACAACTAGATATTATCAGCTGACTCTTTTTAATTCAGCAAGTGAAGGTTTCCTTTTAAAAGGATAGCCTACATATACATCAGTCTTGAACATAGCAACATGTCAGTGCATCTGTAGCAGTCATTTTTATGCTAGACATTTATACTTCATTCAACTTTTCTACTCGTCAGAAGCCCAACTGCAAAAAACAATCAAAACTTTATATAAAACAATTTATTTACAATAGTGAGGTTGCAAAACAAAGCCTTCAAAATGTATAGTTAGTCAATGAATAGAAAGATGTTAAAGTGTACACATTCTAATTCTGTGATGCTCGTTTTCTGCTTATTTTCTTACCCTCTACTGACACCTCTAACCACACAGTTCTTAATTCTGTAAGGGATGAAATAAACAGTAACAGGAACTTGATCACGGAAGCACAAGGTTTTTGCACCTCAATTTGCATCAAGTGCATAACTCAGACTTTAGGACTCCTAGAACTGTTTATAAAGCAACAGCAGGGATCCCTTTTTAGGATCAGGAAACACAGAACAGTATTCCACATCTGGTTTTAGATGGCAAAAGAATGGTCAGATTCAGGGTCCAATACTGCAATACTGAGCAAAATGAATCCTCATTGTTACAAGAGAGTTGCAGCTGTGGTTCTTTGCATGTCGAGTCTCTCCCCTTTTGCTCCTCTTTACTCCAGAAGAATTCCGTTCCCTCCTGCCCTCAGCATTCTGCAGAATTACTATTTTGTTGGGGTATGTTGAAAAGATGAGAGGAGTAATTTTTCTGCAGTTGATAACACTAATGGCAAAAGGTTAAATTCTCTCATAGTGTGACAGATTTGGAATTGCAGTTAAGACTAGCTCCAAGTCAAAGAATGAATTAATCTAAAATTATAGAAAGTGTTCAGAATTCAGCAAAGAACACATATGAAGAGGATGACAAGCTAGTTTTATTTTCTCTGAGCAGTTCCCGTTAACTTCACGGTATATGGTGATCAATACAAAGATTTACATGGGTGCTATGCCATTCCCATTCATTTAAATTACAAATCCATATATAAAATGTATTCCATAGAAATAAAGTATGAAAAGAAACACTAGAACTTAATTAATATCTCTAAATCATACATTTCATCTCCCAATTCATTAATTCTCCCAGTTCACACTTTTTTCCCCAGCGAAGTTTGTGGCCTTTGTCCAGTTTAGGCCAAATTTTGGTTCAGTTTTTTGTATCTTACAAACCTGTTGAACATCTGGGTCCACAGCTGAGCCAATCATTGCTTGTCATTTGACCAACCTTTCACTTTTGAAGACTGAGACAGTAATTCCCAACTGTAACCCAATGAAGAATCCAACAGCAAAAATACATTCACAAATACAAACACTGAAGTTTTTCAATAAATGCCACTGACAGTGGCATCTGTTACTCTACCTAATTTTGGGTGACCTTAAAATTCAAGATCATATTACATTTTCCTAAAAGTAAAATTGGCTCAGTGTAGGAAATGCAGTATGTTCTTTGCTTCTCTTCACATACCTCTCTTTCTGATGTTCATGTCCTCTTTCATATAAAGCAGAAATTAGCTAACTCTTCATAATGGAGAAGACTCTCAAGAGAACTTGGATAATGTAAAATTGAGATTGGAATCAAGACTGTCACTGTCTCTACTTGTGTGAAGAGGCCAAAAGGAATGGAAATACTCCTTGCCCCAAATCAAATAGCATATACGGATTCTAGCTAATTTGCTGAACCTTAAAGGTTGAGATGAATGAATTAGTTTTCATGTCTTCATGAACAAAGGGACATCAAAAGCTAGGAGTTACAAACTAAAGTTGACAACTATCTTCTAGAAGCATACAATAGTGAGAAGCATGTAATAGTGGGGATGGGCAGGATCTTAGGATGGTCAGAGTAACATAACTGCCATCAGTCAGGATTGGGCTCTGAACTCAAAATTTCAGCGAAGTCAAATTAAAACTGAACTAAGCACTGGAAGTTAACCCTCCAGAAAAGATCTAATTAATAACATGTTGACAGTGGTTGCAATCGCCTATGTCGCCACACTATTGTTTCTGATGAGGAATACATTTGGACTTGTCTACAGTAAGATACAAAACATTATTTTTAAATGTGCTTAACAGAAACTAGCATGAGTCTATTCAACCTCAGTGGATGCTGGATGCCTTGAAAATCCCAGCCATGGAGAAGATAGGGTGCATCTTAACCCGTCAAGACAACTGCTAATGGGGTCTTAAACATTCACCTCACACATCCAGTACACAAGTCGTAAGTTTTGTAACTGGGAAAGCCAACTTTCACGTTCCTGTCATTCACATTTTAAGTTTTTTTCATTCATAAATGTATTGGAAAACTTCTTTATAATCTCATCTATCACCTTCTTAGAGCCCAGACTAAATTGCAATTGCCCCTTCCACCAGCCAACACCACCTCAATTTTAAGGATTTCCTCTTCATTTCCGCAGGACGCTCAGGCCTTTCCAAAACACTGTTAGCAAATGTGTCCCACATTTTCCCCTACTATTCATCAATATGCTGCTAAAAATAACATAACCTCTTCAGTGGTTTCAGTTCTAAGACTCCTGTATATTCTTTCATCTTCTTCTACTACACAACTATCATACTCCTTTAGCTTCTCTGATTTTAATAAAGTACACAGTTGATACTGGAAGGTGTCTTGGGGTTTTTTTTTTAAACTTCCTTCACATAGCTATGATATCAAGTATGTGAAGTCCAGAAATTTAATCAACAAGAGGAAAATCCAACAAAGTTTCTCACCTAAATCACAGGGGTGTTTGGAAACACAGTGCTTCTCTAAGAAAACAACAAAGTAAGGACAACAGCAGAAAATGAAAAACATACACAAGTGACCTATACTTGAAAGATTTAAAGTGAAGTAACTGTGTTTTCTCTTTGAAGGCCAGATATCCCACTGACATGTTTTACTTACTGCTCACCCATCTCTAGAAATCACAAGTTTGTTCTCTTTCTGTATGTTTGTCAGTCTTCTAGACCAGTTGATGAAAAGAGACTGTTTGTACAGATTTACAAATCTCAAACATCACATCTCCATCAGGTGCAGACCCTCCAGATCCATCACTTGACACAGAACTACTCATCGTCCTTACACATTGGTAATGATTATGGCAAGCAACCAGGGAAAATGGGAGGTGGCCACACTTTCCCTCTCTACTTAGAATACATAGTAACAGTCACTACTTGTGTTTACACAGTGCGCAAGCCATACGTGTTCTATAACTGCTGTCAGCTATCCTGTTGACGAAATTACTCCAAACCATTCATTCAACTTGGACCCCACCCATATACTTCATCTATGTTGACTCAGATGGACATCTTTTGGCATGCAAGAACAACTTTTGCTTGGGCTCTTACTCCCAGTACTACAAGTTCCAGTAAGAACACAAAAGATAATCGTAACCCTGGCAAGTTTGAATAACGTGGATATAGTTAACAAGGCATGCATCTCCGGGAGCAAAAAGGCCTAAATTCCAGTTGGCTACTTCCACGCTTAACAGTACTTCCCAATCCATACTACTGATACCATCAACCCAGAGACACTGGATCGGTATCAGTGCAAGGTTTAGAGGGCCTCATTTTTCAAACCACAGGTCCATTTCTGCAAGCAAGGTTAAAGCACATTCATACTTAAAAAAAAAAAAAAAACAACCCACAAGATGAACATTTTAATTTAAAACCATGAAGTGGAAAGCAGCATACAATTATTAAACAACTCACTTGCCTTACTTCATCTTTGCCTCCAAGCTTCCCACAACTGTTTTCCTTTACTATTTACTGAAGACTAATACAAATAGAGAATTTATTTTTTTCATACTGTAGCGGAAGAAGAGATGAATGAACTAATTCTCAGTTTCCATATTCTTTTGCTGCATCTGTAGTGCTTGTTTTGTACCACGTATTTGGCCTCAAAAGTATGGGTCAAGTTGTGAGGAAGTTGGTGAAAGAATATGAAATACAAAGTGACAGTCTGCACCTCCTCATCTCTCCTCACATGCACATACTTCTACAGCTCCTTCTAATCCATTTCTATCATGAGGATATAATGATTCTTTTCCTCATGGAAAGAAAAAAAGAAAAAATAACTTTGTCCTACTTCTATTTTTCTATGATGTATTAGCATATCTGTGACAATATGCATGATGTGTGAACTGGGCTCACCTGTACACTTTATAAGCACAGTAGTTAAACTGTGGATCTATAGGGATAGGGACTACATTAAGCAAGCTGAATACATCATTTATATTTTGATAAATTAGGATTGGAGCAGAAGAGAAGTCACTGCCAGTAAATTTAATTTTGTATGTACTCCTCACATTGAATGTTTAGAAGGTGCTTGTATTTGGGCACAGTCCCTTTTAGGGCACTAGGATACTTGCTTTAAAAGACAAGGTTTTCTCTGTATGTCTGTATCAGAAATACCTGAACGAAAAAGGAAGAGGCAGGTTTCTTCTGTTTTCATGTTATGTTTGTTTCAGAAGTCCTTTGACACCGAAGTGAAGGACAGTCCTTCAAATTTTACTGAATATTGGTTTCTACCAAGAAGTGATGAGGCTGAAGCAAGGAAGGTTTGGTACACTGATCTGCTGCACATTAATGTCACCTTTCATAAATTTACAGATATTAGGTCCTATCCTTCTACATTTTAAAAAGCTAGCAATATATATCCCTGGTCAGAGTGAGACCAGACACTTGTTTTTTCTTAAAGAAAATGCTCTCTACACCACCAGCAGGAGCCATTCAGAGCTGGGCATGCAGTTCTCCATGTTTATAGAGGGTTTAGGAAACACATTAAGGCCTTCTAGCTGCTGTTGCACAGTTTCAGCTAACTGTGGCTGGTATCCTGCACAGAGGGATCTCTAAACAAAACCAAACTTCTCTGCAACAAATGCTCTGACTCCTATTTAAAAGGATTGAAAGCAGAATAGGAAGGTTTATAAATCCTACTAACATACGATCAGTTCATTCTTTGTGATATACTATTATCTGAATTTTAGAAATATATGTGATTAATCTCCTTGCTTATTATTAGTCTTTGACTGGATTAATAATGACCAAGGAAATTAATCAATACTAATAAAACAGTCATATGTGAAAAGCTTCCAACATGAGTTGAGAACCATAATCTCAGTATTAAGATCACCTCACCTCCACTTTAACATACAACAGTTTTATAACTTTTTTCTTTAAATATACTTTATTGTAAAAAATAAAGAAAAAATAAAAAACAAGAAAGTTATCATGCAAATAATTGACTTAATATATTAAAGTATCTTTAGAGAAGAGGACCAAAAAGACTACAACTTAATTAAATGGAAAAGTAATGCAAGGATTATATTTAAATATAAATTATTGAATTAAGTAAATGGGCAATGCGGACGGCAATAACTACTGGACCAAGATAGTTTTCACATGTAACTATGAAATTAACATTTTCATATGTATTAGAAACAGTAGTCATTCTCAATATACTGATTTTTTTTTTATATATATAATTTAAATCACTTTCACATGACAGAACATGTTAGTTTAGAAATAAAGAAAATCAAGTATGAGTTGCACTCAGGAAAGCCTATTTGAGGTCAGTTCCCTGCTATGGGTGTTCCTTGTTAGATTAGAAAATAATAAATAACTTCTGTTAATGCCTTTTATAGAAAGACTTTCCAGAGAAAGTTTCTCTCTCTCCAGATTAATCCTATGGAGAACCACAAACATCTGGCAAATTCTATCTTAAATGCATTTGCAAATCAGAAAACTCAGAAGAGAATGATACCTTGAGATCCCAGAAAACAAGTGCTGCTGTACCAGATCAAACTCAGAAGCTGCCTAGCAACCCAAGAGGCACAGTTGTATTACAAGAAGCTGAACATAACGATAAAAAAAATCTTTGAGCTTAAATGACAAAACAAACACATAGGATATTTGACCTATGCCAGAAAACAGATTAAAAAATAGTGTTAAATCATAAAAAGATACAGAAGTGAGGACATTTAACTCTTCTATTGCTCATTTGGGGGTTAATAAAAAACCAGGATCATACTGGCTCATGGAGTTAGTTGAAATGATGAATGTAGTTTTAGGATGCATCTTCACACTGTTTCCTTAAAAAAAGTCTTCCCAGTTTTAGGCATAAGATGAAAGAGCTTGTCTACAGACACATAAATTATCAATTTGCTGTATACTTTTAAGCACATTTATAAACTGAAATGTCACAATTAGACTTCTCCGTGGCAGAAGGGGAACCAGTGGGTTTTGTTTCTTTTTCCAAAGAGACAAAAAAATAGGACTTCAATAAAAGTAAAATCCACTGACTTTCATAAAAGACAAAATAAAGGTCAAGGAAAAGGCTTTAAGTCTTCTGGGAAATAAGTTAGTCCTGTTCTCAGAAAGAAACATAATCAGTGGCAGGCCTAGTCTGTTCTTCACTATCCTTCTTGCTCAAGAAGTTTTATTTTCCCTTTTTTCTGCATATAATAGAGGCTACTGAAAATTTAAGAATTATTTCAAATATTTTCCACTTTATTGCAATTCAAAATAGAGGAGTGGAAAATGCCTCCACAAATACTTTACAATGGCTGAAGAGTGACAAGCAATGTGCCCTCATAGAAACACAAATAATTTAATCTCCTGTTAAATTTTAATCATAACTACTGTATTTGTTGTAGAGATCAACAGCTTGCTTTATAATAAAATAAACTGAAGACACATAAAAACAAGGAATACTATTGAAGTTACTAGATAATTAGGGAACTGAATGCCAAATGCCCACCTTAGCTGGGTCACCAGACAGCTGGCTTGGTATATACAAACAAAAGGATTTGTTTGGTGTTAAAGGCAACAACTGGTAAGGATCTTACTTTCTGAAGTATGAAAAAGACTGATGAACTTCTCAATGTCTAAAGAGATATTTATTAGCAAAAAGCTCATACATCCTACGAATGCAAGTCATTCTGTACCTTACTGAAACAAAGCCCTTAACATTTTGCAGGAACTTTCTTACAAATAAGCCTCAAATTCAAGAACTGAACTTTTATCACCGAAGTACAATTTAGACACAATGGTGTTAGAATAGTGTAGTATTAAGTTCGAAGTCCATAATGCATATGGATTTGATTCCATCCAGTTACCATCCAGTATTAAACACTTTAAGCCTTACATAGCTTCTCTCACGCCTCTCTCACTGCAGATACTGTCTTACAGTTCAGACCTAGACACCAGTCAAGCGATGTTAACAGTAATTATTTTAAAGGCAGTTCTCCTGCCAAGGGGTTACTCTTGCCTACACCCTAGAATATGGCAATCTTGCTTGAGGGAGTGCCTGAGAGTCCACAGCAGAATGTACTGAAACAGTATGGAAGGGTGCCCCCAGGAAGACTTGAGTAATGAAAGAGAAACAACTCCATACCTATCCTCTTCATCTGTGCAGTCTGTAAGGATTAACGTTATCACTATTACATGAGAAGGCCTGGCAAACCCATTACTGCTAATCATACATTTAAAAGAAATTGCAGCTTTTGATGTCCCAAAATTGTATATGACTTTACACATCCATAGGGGAAAGGGAGGAAATGGGCAAAATGTGAACAAAAATTAGGATGAGATTGATGGTTTTCCACTTGTTATCCAGTTCAGCTTTAGAAGATTTAGCTAAAATTGGGAGGCTCTGAACATATCCTCTTCACTGCTGGGGCACTTCTTAAAAGCTATAAAGAGAGTTCAGATTTTGAAAAGAACATGATTCCAAGCCTATTAAAGCTATGAGAAATAATCTATTTTAATTTTGCAGAATTTTACTTGAGCCCTTAAATAAGCCAGAAAAAGGATCTCCATCTTTTCTCTTGGCTTCACGATCTCAAAACTTGAACAGATTAAACTGCATTGTGCTTCTCTCCATACTCTTCTTCACTGATTATTTTCTTATCCCAACAAGAAATGCAATTAGTTAGACACTGAGCCATACAATGGAACAAATTTTAACTGACAGAGGAAAACAAAAAGATTAAAAAACCCAATTAATTTCTTCTTTATTGCTTCAGAATCTGTAATAATTTGCATTCAAGCAAACAGTAATATCTTTCATCTGGAAGACATTCCAGGCTAATACATCTGTGGTTTATTCTTTTGTTTGCAGATATTCAGTGGCTTAAGATCATGATTAGATCACGACACTTTCTAATTCTTTGGATGGTGATTCATCAAACCTCAGAATTGCTATCACCTCCTGAAACATATGGACTGGCCTACATAGTTAGTGACAAAGTAAGAGCTATTTTGGAACAGAGTAGCACTAGATTTGCACCTAATGCAAATATTTAACAACCTATTTCCTTTTTGCTCTGTTAAACAACAACGATTGCTCTTTTTACTTCTTTTTAGAAAGGTTTTCAGATCTCCAAAATGCATTTAGTATCTTTTAAAAATCAAAATTCTCTCCAACTTGGCTGAGAGGTTCACTATTATGTTGTGCAACAGTTCTGCCTAGGGTTCAGTTCGTCACTGTAAAAGCATATGGCTGTGAGAAGAGAACATCTATAAAATTTATTGACTTCTACTATGATTCTGAAAACTTCTAATGGATTACTCTGTGATGTGTCTTAGCCACTCACAGAAGAACATGACACCAGTTTTCTTTTAAATTAAATTTTGAGATCTAATAAAAATCCCTTCCTATAAAAAAAAAAATTCTCCATTAACAAATATCAAGGCTGCTGGCCCTCCCCACTCCCAGTGTAGGTCACAGCCTTTCTCACCCACTCACTTTCTGTCTTTTGTCTTTATTGGCAAAGGTAAAGAAAAGCAGCTCTAGCTTGACTGCTGGACACAGGGCAGAAGGAAAACAGCTCACTGCAGCAGCAAAATTGAAAACAAGAATAAAATAGTTTTGAAGTTGTCACCATAGCTTTCCTGAGCATAAGTCAAAATATTTTAATCAGGTCTGATGGCTCAGGAAGTCTAATTTCACTGTGTTAAATGGTCCGGATTTCATACATTCACCAGTTGTCTTTTGCCTTATGTTCTCCAAGCCAAAACTACAGAAGACGATAAGGAACAAGACAGAATCATGCTGGATAATATGTTCTGTTCCCTCTCTAGCATGCCTGAAAACACTGAAACACTGAGACACTCAACTTGGTATCATCAGTAAATCCCAGGAAATAGTGGAGGACATAACATATCTGAAGGCTGAGCTTCTCTCCAGCCTTCTGCAACAGCTTGAGATATCTTAGTGGCTTAATGGTTTGGCAACCTTGCATGGGCACAAAATCTGCCAATCCTGCAATCTTCCTCAGCGTGGAAGGCTTGTCTACACAGGGAAACAACTGCAAAATAAGCTAGGGCATGGATTTAAACACCAACATCTATTCTGGTCTCATATGTGGTTCGTAAAAGCACACAAAAAGTCCTAGTTCCTACCAAAACCAGTGAAAACAGGCTTCTAAGTACCTTTCTGAATATGACTTAATCTACCTTTCAGACATTCATATTGCACATTAAGAGGACTTGTTTAAACCATAAAAAAGTTCCCTCAGTATGGAAAAAGTGTGTCTATGTGCAGGCTAGCAGAGTTCAGTGTAAGTTCAAAAACAATGAATGCTACCTTTTTTCAAGGCATTGCATATATTAACACACAAGTAGTACAGTTATGCTAGTAACAAACTCTGCATTGTTGTCATAACAACACTCACACAGCAAGACACCAGGAGCTGAAGCGAGCTGTCAGGATTTTGAAGCAAGAAAGAAATAAATTGTGTCAAGTGAATCAGGACTACTGAGCTGCTTTAACAGACCTGCCTGTTTGGCCGTAGGTACTTGGAATGGAAAGATTGTGGTTCTCAGTAAAAAAGCTATACACACAGAGACAAAATAATAAAGATCTTTCTCCACTGGTCTGTCTGCACACCAAAGAATCACCTAGTGTTAATGCAGATAAGTCAGTTTTATGAAAATTATAGGGGATACGACCTTACCATATTTTCCTCAGCAATACAAACCTTTGCTGCACGTCTAGCAACATCCTAAAATGAGTAATCACTGTGCAAAGTAGGAAAAAACATATTCTGTATGTTTTTAATACCAGACATATGAATGTCTTGCCATACTATCAGATATGCCACCCAGAATCTTTATCCATGTGATGATGCTATCTTTTTCTAAGACCAACAGACACACTGAGAGCACTGCATGCTAACACACTGACTAGAATAATGAGAAGGAACTTCTAAGTGAGAATAATTTAGCACAGCTAAAACAGTCTCAGTAAAAAGGAAGCCCCATTTTGCTTCATATAACATAGAAGAAATCATATAGCTTACAAAGTGCATTTTTCAGAGGGGTCTGAACTCATCTGCAAGCGTATGTTTATTCCCAGGAACCAAGTTTCCATATATATTTAGGTGCCTGAGAATAGAGATAACTTTGCATTGATTTCAACAAAACTTGTTGGTTAACAGGGTATTCGACACCTGCAAGTTTTGGAACCTTCACAAAGCATCTTAGATGTTCACTAACAAATTTTCATTTTTTTAACCCAGGATCTTTCCAGCACATGCTACAGCAAGAGTATTAGCAGCATATGGATGTACAAACACACCTATTTTTTTTGTGCATTCACAGTTTATATACTCACAGCTGAGATTTTTTTCCATTGCAAAACATGTGTGTAATAATCTACTCAGGCAGTAGAATATATGCAAAGAGAAAAATGCTATCCTTTCTTAAGAGATTCAGTAAGATGTTGGCCTTGCACACTTCTAATTTTCCTTTTTTTCTCTGAAAGCTGAATCTAGAAACTTGTCACCACTTCAGGAGAGAACTGAAAGAGTAATTAACTTTTTTTTTTTTTGCCCTCTGGGAACCAGAATTTTGTAATCAATTTACAGCGATTCAAAATCTTGTCCTCAGTCCCACTGCAAACGCATTTTTTCACAAAACCAGCAAAAAAATGTGGAATGTGCAACCTGCATTAGTTACAAGACCATAAGAAAATTTGCTGATTTTCAAGAGAAACTGGTAATAGGAAATACTTTGAAGAAGCACATTAGTTATCTGTGGAACAAGTTGCTGTTAATTACTATTGAGGTTACAAACTCAGTGGAATTCCAAGAAGGAAATTTTGTGGGAGTAACTGAAGCAATCCAAAATGTTACAAAATGGGTAAAATCTTTGTGCTTTAGGGCTGTAGCAAACCACTAAGAGATGGAAGTCTGTCAGAGGTGTGCTCTGTAGGCCAGTTATTCTATAAATTTATGCCCTAGGCTTTATTACAATTTCATCTGGAACATTAAGCTATTTTCAGTGATTTTTCAAAAGAAACATTCACACTCATGGCAAATAGTAGGCTTCTAGGGAGTCAAGTATCCAACTCCCTAAAACTTCTAAATCCTGAGAGTAGTCTTACAAAGGTAGACTTCCACAGGCCAGTTTAGGTAAGCTCACATTACTCCTGCTTATGTATTTAGCTCGACCTTAATCACACATTTTCAAATAAAGTTGTATACAGTATTTCTAATTAGCAGACAAAAATGAACAATCAGCTACACCCGAGTAATACAGGTGATTGAAACATTTCATTAATAAAATGAGAAGATAGTAACAGTCATCTATTTTCACTCATAGCTTACAAAGAAGCGTTTATTCTAAGTGCACATTAATGTCATTATCAGTGTATTAATACAGCTATCAATTCAGATCTAGTCAGGGTTTGAAAGGAAAATAATTAACTTGGAAGTTTTTTGTAATTTCACAAAACAAGAACTGAATACTGAGGGTTAATAGGAAATAATTTACCAACTACAGCACACTATTATTCCCAGTGATAATGTTTTTTTTAAAATTATGTGTCCTTATGGAAAAGTATTTTCCATAATAATTAATCAGCTGTTCTATAATATATTTCATAGCAGCATCCTCCCAAAGTCATTTACCATGGAAAACATTAGAACTCTGTCTGTATTACATTTGAAATAATATTAATACTGTCTCCTTGATACGTATAAAAACAGACTTGCGGGTTTTGCTGTGTTCCCCCCCTGCCTCCCCCATGAGGGCTGACACATATATAGGTCTTCCACCATCTGAACTACTTCTGTTCTATTATTTATAACGAATATGGACTCACAGGTCAACATTAGGGATATGAAGCATAAGGATCTGTCTATTTAGTGTACACCAGACAAGTTAGTATCAACTGAACTAGGATTAATCCATAATACAGCAAGGAATAGCAGGATTTCAGCAACTTCTTGCTGGGTCAAGAATTATTTCTGTAAGTAGTAACAATATCAACATCAGTCAGTGTATTTCAGTAATACTCTCTGATGTGCTATACAGTTTGTGTTCAATCATTCAATTCAGATGTCAGTATTTTTGTCAGTGAAATACCATTTAAATGAACAAATACTCACCCCACTGAAATGTAAAGCCACAGATCTATTTCAGTTTTGACAAAGATACTTCTTGTGCTAACAGCCATTAGGACGCTATCAACATTTATTGATTTGACTACTACCAGCTACGGCCATCACTGCACAGGATTCCTTGGTTACAGTGGCAATGCTCAAGATCTGCTTTGCCAGTGATACAGACCACATCTATATATGCTGGTAACAATCTTGTGCATCAGCTATGGTTTCTCTTGGGATACCCTTGGCTTGATTCAGCTTCATTCAGGTGTAACTATAGATGATGCTATTAAGGAAACCAACAGTTGAATTGATAAAAGAAAGACACCAAAGAGATGATAGCCCTTCTCACACTTCCTCAGTGCCACAGCCTACAGAACAGCAAGTCAAGCAGCAAGGAATGAGGAAGTTTTCAGAATTACAGCAGGAGTTCAGAGACTACTTTAAATCCTCTTCCCACACATCTTCAGGAGCCCTTTTGCTCACAATACTCATCCTCTGCACATTCCAAATAAGTATTTCCCCTCCTGTCAAATCCCTTTGGGACTCTAACTCGTAGGAAAAGCATACTAGCTATGAACTCTACAAGCTTTCTGTTATTTCCCTCTAACTTATTTCTATCCCCATTATGTGCTCTACAGAGATTTTTTTTTTTCCCCTACCATGAACACCTATCTCCCTACAATGGAAAGACAGGCACATTCATACATACTAGCATTCTGAAGAGAGGGCGTTTTGTCACAACGTAAAAATTCAGAGCCCCCCAAATTAATCAGTTATTCATTTGAAACAACGTTTAGGTCAACTGTCTCTGTTGTGTGAAAATGCTAACCGTGGGCAGGAGATGTGAAGAAACAGGATTATAATTGCCCCTCAACATAGTACGTAACATCAAAGAGTTGTATTGCTTCAATAACAAATGGGAGGGGGAGGAGAAACAGTGGCAGCACAAGTTTCTCATCAGAACAAATCCTCCTGCAACTAGCAGAAAAATTAGTGCTTTGCATTCACACAAGCTCTTTGGTTACTTGAGTGTATCCATGGTAACACCTATCTTTCAGAAATTCTAGTATGTATCTACACACTTATTTTACATTCTACCTAAAACATGAACAGAATTGAGAGCATTGGAGTATCTGCTCCATTAATCTGGTCCTACTTCAGCTATAACAGTGCATTAGAAGAAAGAAAAGCCCCCCCTCCATATCTACTCTTTAAAACAAATTCCTCCAAAACATGCAGCTGTAATTTCTGGTTTACTCTATTCTTTGACAACAGTATTTATTGTCCTGCAACACGAAGATGAGCCCAGCAGGATTCTGAATATTTTGAATGCACTGTTGAGTACTATTTACCAACATCTGACTGGTAAATAAGCATCTAATCACATTAAAAAAAAGAAAAATATTTGATTATATCAATAGCTTTGGGGTTTTTTTACTCATAGCAAAAATATGGCGTATAGCATTTTCTCAGGAAATTTGACAGATTTAATAACTTTTCTAATCCCAATTTAATCAAAGGCTTCTTAAGAGAAAGTTTTATAATATTTCCTTTATTTGTAGACATGGAAAAGAAAATTACATTGGAATTTCAGATTTCTCCATAATAAACTTAAGCCTGCTGATAACTTAACTTGCTATTCTTAGACAATTTGCACGATTTCTTTTCATAGGATATCAGTGCACAAAAATCTGTGCACCTCAGAATGAAAACCAATATCCTAAACAATAGCCTGTGCAAGTTATGATAAAGATATTTAAATTACTGAATGAACAGAACTGGGGTGGTGTTTCATTGAAACAGAACAGTGCGATTTCATTATAATGTCATTACAACTTTCAGTGTATTGTAAAAGGAGAAAATGAAACTATTTCTGCTCCTGAAGCAGCTGACGTCTGTGCTGCCTTTTGTTCTCTTAAAACAGCAAGACCATTGTCCTAAAGCCAGCATTTTAAACCCAGCTCCTTCCTAACAACTGTTAGGCTTCACTATATGGCATTCATTGGCAAAAGCCACCTCACATAAGACTCTACTACTGTTATTTGCTTCACCCTATCATAATTCTCTTTAAAATAAAGAAGAAAGTAGATTGATTCAGGTTTAAAGCCAACAAACAAACAAAAAAAACAACCCCAAAAATCAACCCGCAGTGGATAAGGAATTGTTGTTCTTTAAAGGAACTTGTTTTCCTTAGCTTCATTTCTGTGCTGCTCTTTATCATTCAAATTCAGCTACAGTGCCAGAAAATGGCAGACATGTCCTTGGAAACAATGCATGCAATATGGGCCTATTTTTAATCAATAAAACATTTCTAGTGATATCTTTGACAAGACTGGGGCAACAGTGTACTGGAACCAGGTAAAACCCATTTTGGCACCTTTGAAATCTTATTTACATTGCCTCTTCTGGAGAAAACAGATGGAGATAATTGCTGGGTTTTTTTAGTTACTATGTGAGAAAAAAAAAGCTAAATTACCTTCAGAATGACTCTTGCATGTATGCAGAAAGCTAGTACAAGCTCTCTGCAGAATACAAATGTAACTTTCCAAGTAACATTTGAATTTTTATATTTAACTCAAATGCCTAAAATTTGGAAGAAACTTCTCTTGGGAGGACTTGCATTCCAGTGAAGAAATCAGAATTTTGCTATTTACTACAAATGCCATTCATTTTGCAATGCCATTCCTTTCAGCTCTATAGTTCAACTGCCACTGCAAGTCTAAAGAAGCTTTCCTTTCACCCTACTTTGTCCTACAACATATACAGAAACTCAAAGAATGAAAGATTTGATGTTTTTTATATTTACATTGGGGGGGGAAGACAAAAGCTGCTTCTGCTTGGAAAAACAAAACTGAAGTCTTAGTAATCATAAAGAAACTGAAGAAGCTGTAAAATTCTACCTTGTCCTCTTTGCATGTCATATTGTTAAGGACTTGCACAAAAAGATACTAACAGATGGGTATTACTGTTTCAGCCCGGACAAGCACACAGTAAAACAGTTTATTAGTATCTTACCTCCAAAATCACAGCATCTGCATTTCTTATCAGAAAAGTACTAAGTTATTATTTCCCTTTCTTCACCTCTTTATTAAAACTCTAAATATCACCACTGTGCCCAGAATACTGGGGGGAACTCAATCTGATGTCTGGAAAGTCAAGGCTTAAACTTGAGAATGCTTTCGTCTTTCAAAGTTGCATAAAAACTAAGAGTAACATAGCAAGACAAACCAAGAGAATATGAAAGGAAACAGAAAAGAAGAATTCAGAAGATTTGGAAATGTATTTTAATTAGAGAGACTGTAGATAAGGGTAAATCTGACAAATGAATTCAGGGTAGACTCAAAAGATTCAGGCAGTCTGTGAATTCTGACAGGTTTTCAGATAGCTCAGACTTACTGTGCAGAAGGTAGTGAATATTTTATGTTGTTTATTTTGAATATTTTTACTTGGAGTCAGGTCTTTTTGGTTAATAAAAGCCAACACTAAGTTACAAAAAAAGTATGTATGTTCATAAATATTGATGAGAAGCCAGACTGAGAGTCCTATTAAATTGACCAGTCCCATTAACTTTCGTGAGCTGTCAGTCAGACTGCACGCCTGCGAACCAAGACACCTTCAGTCACTTCTCAGCATAGGCAAGCGCGTAAGGGAAAAAAGTACATTCTCAGCAGCGTGCATCCACTGGGGTTTCTTCTCAGCAGCACACCTATGGCCAACCAACCACATCAGGTCTAAAGCTCACCGAAAGTCAGTGGTGGGATACACTGACATCAGGCCCAGCTGGTGAACTAGCCAATGGCCTTGTGATGTTAAACTATGTTAAAGTTGGTTTGGTTGAGTTTGGGTTTTTTGGGGGTTTGGGATTTTTTTTTTTTTTTTTTTTGGGGGGTGGGAGCAGACTCAAAGACAATGTAAGTTTGTCCTCAAATAAGTGAAAAAAATTAATCCACAATTCTCCAGCCATTTGTTGTCAAGTACAGGTGAAGTCAACAGATCTACATAGGTAAGTCAACTATATCCTTCTGTCAGGTCAGAAAACCAAACTGAAGAACCACACTATAATCATCTGCTGCCAATTCATCCCTAAATAATAATTTTAAAGAAGGAAACGAAGAATCAAGTTAAAAGTTAGATGTCATAGTGGCAAACAGACTGTCACTGCCAAAGTACCCCTTTGTAATCTACAGATCTGAGATCTATATTACATTAGCTCTAAACTTTAAGACTATTTGTTCTTCAAAACTTTTCACCATGATGCATAACTTAATTCCTTCTAAAATATGACAGAGTGGCCACAGGAAAAGGCAGGATGTTGAGCACATGCCAGTACCCCACGTGGAATTAGTGTACCCTAGGGATAAAGCAGCCCTGATATTTGGAGTCAAGAAGGAATTTCTACCCCAGCAAAGACTGGTAGTGCTTGCTTGTTTTCCTGGGAGGAAAGCTGCATAGGAGCAGTAGAGTTTGTTCAGAGCTTTAAAGTTATTCATGATGACTTAGTGTAAATATCAACTTTTGAACACTAAATATTCCCAATAGACACTTGACAAACCATTTACATATAGAAATTTTTGAAAAATAATAATAAAAATCATAAAGCAAAAAGAGGAAAAATTAAAATGTTTCACATTACGGTTAAAATTATTAAAAGGCAAAATTACATTAAAATGTTTATGCCCTGTACCCTACAGACATCTAGATTGTATTTTACTGTCCTTGGAGGGGCTGCAAATAGTGCATTTGTACAGCTGTTTTCTTCTATACTGAAACCTTTCTAATACCAGACACGGGCATTTGCCTTGCTGTGGATGCTGAAATTTCATTCATATCCTCCTGTAAACAACTTCACAGCAAATTACCAGTGCATTTCCATCCCACAAAATCACCTTAGCAACTCCTGCAAAACATCTTCATCTTTCAGAGGTAACAGTCACACCAAGATCTGCAAAGCCTCCAAAAGAAAAATACCACCTCTGGTAAAAAAAAAAAAAAAAAAAACAAAACAAACAAACAAACAAACAAAAAACAACAAAAGCTTTATGTTTTGCTACATAGAACATTACAATCTCTGGAAGACACAGATTAACATTTTGAGAAGCAACTGGTTTTAACGTAAAGGAGCAAATATTCCCTTCCAGAGCAAAAAATCTCTGTCCAGGATATGGTGCTGTCACTGGACACCCTGCCTAACATGGCTTTAAAATCAGCCAATTTAGTGATGATAATACTGATCAAACTATCACCAGAATGAACTTTCCCATCTTAACTCCCAATATGATTCTGGTCAAAGATCTGGCAGAAGAGCAGCATTTTTTCTCAAGAGGAGTTGAATCTGAACTGGATTCAAACCAATGCTTTTCAGAACTTCTCATGAATTGGGAAAGCTAAGAAAATTCAGCAGAAACATACATGAAAATAGGAAAAGCATACATCTCACTGAGAAGCCAGGAAGCAAATATACACATGTAAGTAACAGATCCCAGTTTCTCTTTTCTCCTTCTTACCCATCGTTCACTCTGGTACTGACTTCGCACAGGTCATATCTGCTTTTCTGCCCCTGGGCAAAGTGGTGTACAAAAAGAGCAGGACACTTCTGTTAAACACTCACCTTGAAATGCTCTATAGTTCTTTTGATAGCCTAAATCAACTAATGCAACTTGTTATCCCCACAAACAACTCAGCTCTTAACAGGGACTAACCTACAGCCCATGTGACAAAAATAATCTGGCTGGCAAAAAACCTCAAACACCTGGCAGGCTATCAAGCATGCACTAAAACTAGGTTGGGGTTCTTTTGTTGTTGTTTTTTTTGTTTGGTTGGGTTTTTTTAACTATCTGCTTCAGGTATTTTGGGGTATTTTGCTAGACCTCAAAACTGGCTGCAGCTGATTTTTGCCATTAAATAGTCACCGATTTCAGATACACCAGTGCATGGCTAGGGTTAACTAGTATCCATATTAGGCAGCTGAAATTCTGAAAATTCCAAAGTTACTTTACAGGGTGTTTAAAGAACCTAAGTCCTATGGCATTTTTAGCTACTTCCTTTCCTTATATCTTCAAAATCAACACTGACTATTTCTAACTGCAATTTTCCTATATTACATATTCTCCAGGAATCTCATACATGAAAACCAATGGGGGCTTGTTCACTGTGAGCCACAAAACCCAGATCCTCAAACAGCTCACTCTCAACCTCATGCAACAAGGTTGTCTTACATTTTTACCAACTTGTATAGAAACAATGTATTTCCACCAGAATATTCCAGCTCGAAATATTCAGACAGCTGCTCCTAGCAGCACATTACTTGAACATTAGCCCTCATGTGAGTCTCATTTGTCTTAACTGTGAAGGTCTGTGATGGATGACACTGCTTTAGTCACAAATCCAAAACATAGCACCATATAGACTCTCCATCCCAGCTAGACCCAGCACCAGGTCAAACACCCTGACAATAATGCCTCATAATCAGAGGTTACCAGTCTATCATAGGAAGAGTTTTATTGATAAGATTTTTAACTCAGACTAAGTAGATCATGCTTTTAACTCTGAAAATCCTTTGTCAAGGAGGCAGCTGTACCGCCCAAACATCAGTGGTTACAACAGAACACAAAGAAATGAGGATTTCACCCACCTATGTGTGTGCACATGTGAATTTTTAGGAATCTCACAAGTGTATTTATATTATCATTCCCCACCACATCCTCTAGGCCAACTCGAGTTTTAGTTCTTTGATCACAATATTCTTAGCTCATCCGGATAAAGAGGATGAAATCTGTAGGCCACATCAAAATGCTAAGGCCAACTTTACGATGAAACAATTCGTTTCCAATTCTCTGAAAGCCTTGAATATTTTTAAAATATAGGTAACGGGAGATAAGCTAGTGTTTAATTCATCTCTCAAATGGAATTCCAGGAAGGTGCATTTATACATAGCTAAAAAGAGCTGCAATAATTATATATGAGACCATGCTCTACCTGAAAATAACATATTCATTTGCTATAAGGTTACATACAAGATACTTCAAAAAGATGAGGTAGGTCAGTCTCATAGATTTGTTTCCATTACAGATTTAACTAAAAGCCTGTTTCTGCAAAGTTCTGAGCAGTACTTTGAAGTCAGAAGGATGAAAGGGTGTTCAGTGTCTGCCAGCCTGAGGGCGCTGGTATAAATGAGCAAAACATCCAATTCCTTACTGACCAAGGCTAGCACCTACTGCAGGGATTCCCCAGCTTCAAGCAAAAGGTCCACTGCCCACTCTAACTCATGCTCAGGTGTGTAATGCTGCTTAAAAGAAATTCTAAGTCTGGATAATGATAGAACAGATCAAGGATGCTTAAAAACAGGCTTAAGAATAGAATAAAGTAAGTTTAGAAAAAGCTTTACCTACAAGAACATGCAAAATTTGCGTGATTAAAAAACTGTCCATAATTGCATTTACAAGGCTACAAGACATTCAGTAGCATTTAGTAACAGTATTAATTTCTACCAGCACAGGCCAAAAGAATCAGGTTAACAATTCCCACAGCCTTTATAAAGCTGTCAGCCTAAACAACTGGTTTTTTAATATCTGAGCACTGAACTGGAATAAGAGTTCAGATTATCCCTCATGGTTTACAAGCCTCAACAAGAGGATGAAATTTAAGTCACTCATTCTGTAAATCACTAGTGGGATTTGCAAGTCTTTGGGTAGCTATGGGCACCTTTAAGTTATTTCAGCATATATTTTGTTTACTCAGCCACAATCACAAAACTGAAAAAACTAACCAGCATGACTAGCTCAGTAAAATACTAATCCCGGTCTGACACATGCATGGCGAATGGTGCCAGTGGGTTTGTTTGCAAAGCACACGGACTTCCCTCCCTCAGTCCACTGGGACCACAATAACACGACCTGCTTTCCAAATGTTCTTATGGTCAAAGCATACGCTGTTCATGCAAAGAAGCGAACCTTCAAGCTTATCCAAGGAACAAGTAGGGTCTATCCACCAAGACACACAGGATCCCCAATGTCCCTCTGTACAGACTTGGTACTGCGTTCACTGGGCCAGCCTACAGTTCATTCCAGCACTGCTGAGCATAGTTATTGTTTGGTTTCTGAATACTAATGGGGACAGATCTCTCTATGAACAAGAACACATTTCTTTTGAGTCAAAGCTACCAAAGGGCTTAAATTCCCTCCCCAATTTTCTTTTTCCCTAAATTCTGGAATGCAGAAACACGTCATAATTACCCTGAAAGCAGCAGAGGGAACATGAACAAGGAGGGAGTTGCGTCTCTCTTCTTCATAATTCTATTCCTTTGCTTTTTGATCACGATCCAATGAATGATTGTTGCCACAAAAGACTCACTGTTATCAGCTTGCAATTAAAGCCTTCACAGAAAAATATTCAGATTGTATTCAGGCATTAATACTTAAGGAATAAAATCTTCACTATGTACTTTAGAACCCATGCTTTAACATTCTGTAATTTTATTCCTTTCCAAGTAGATAAGATTTTGGGAAGGGGATAATTTTATTCAATTAAATAAATGATATTAAATAGAATAACAGTATAAATCTAACAGATCATGATTTGGCACAGCTTTTATACTTTGTTGCAGAAGGTCTACCCAAACATGGAAAATTAAGCACTTAAAATGGCTGACAAAAAGCACAGGTGTTACATTCATTGAACGGTTTTATATTAGTTGTGTTTTTTCATGTTCCCAAGCAATCATTAAGAAGGTTCTCTTAAGTTTGAATAGTTTCCTGCAGCACAAACACTACAGCACTGTGCTAGTGCATAACAACTTTATAAAAAAAAAAAAAAAAACCAAAAACAAAAAAAAACCACAAAAACCCCTCTCCGGAACAAGAACTTATCTTCCTTTACCTTCAACTTCATGTCTGTTTCTCCTCTTTTCAGTGCCTAATACTTGAGAAACATGGGAAGAGCATACCGCATAAACCATGATCAAACAATTCAGTTGTCCTTGTAACTGGCAAGTTCAGTTGCATAAATAATACTAGTGCTTTCCATTCTGCAACTATGAGCTACTAGAGCAAGCTACCAGAAGAAGATGAATGGCATGCTGCACTGAGCTCTAACTTCTCCTCAGCAGCCTAACTTAAGCAAATACAAAGCCTGATCCGAGTCTCACTCACTTTTATCCCCAACGACAATTCTGCGGAAAGAGCTCATTTACAAAAACTCCTTAAGAAAACCTTCAAAGAGTTAACAACCTTACAGAGAAGTTAATATGTCTCTGCAACTTAATGTACCATATCTGGAGTTTGCTTTTTCTCATACACTCCTTAAACTTAGTTATTTTTCTATGGTGGAAAGCCACTCAGTAAATTAAACTAGACTGCAGAAGGAGAAATACATAAATTGTGGTGGGGTTGACAGTGCAGTTAGCTTTGGAACTCATTAGAGGTGTGTGGTCTGTAAATTCTCTGTGTCCACAATTTTCATTTGAGGAAATTTAAATAAATTTCAAAAATTCATCAAGTATTGCATTCTGAAGTGGAGCAGTAAATATGTGGTATGATAATGTAAATACAGTATGATTTCCAACGGAATTATAATTATTCAGTTAGCTTTCAAGTCCTGCAAGGTCTTTTGCGTTATTACAATACTGTTATTCTTTGGTACAGCAGACTGGAGAAATCAAAGCAAAGACTCTGCATAGGAACAATAAAGCAATAATAGCTCTAAGGACTTCTAGTTGGTAAGCAGAATGCACATGTTTACATTGTTTTGTCTATCTCTTTATCTGCTTGTTAAAGCTGCAAGCAAAATGCACAAAGATAAACAACACAGTGTTAATTGCTGGTGACCAACCTCTTTTCCAAAATGCTTATATTCACACTATGTAAGCAGCATGCAGTTCTTCAGGCACATTCTGCTGTAGATGGAAGCAAACAATTCCTAGCAAAGGATTTAAACAGACATAGCCTCTTCATTCCATTTATTCTGAATTCTTATAGCAAGTACTCACAAGTATTTCTTCTGCTTAGGATTAATGTTGCTCCCAGGCAATTTATTATCTCCCTTTCAAGACATTTAGAATTATTGTTTTGATGCAAGATCACATAGTACTTTTTTGGGTCTCCTGGCTGAGTAAACATAACTCCCATTTCCAGGGAAAGTTCTGATATTAAAAGAAAGTCTCCCAGAAATGCTTCCAATATTTTCTTTAAGATTCACTGCTAATTCACTGTAATAGTCTAATTTCACATATTGATTTAGGAATACCTCAGAAGATTAATGTAAAAAATGCAAATAACAGAAAAGAAGGAAAATAGAAGGAAAAGCTGCACCAAACTGGCACATCCAGGGACAGGAGTTGGACTGAAGTACTGCATGACACAACTGTGCACCTTTAGGACTGCCTGCAGCCACAACCTAGGAAAAAAGGCAGAGCCATGCAAACATCTGCACCTGATCCTAAAAAGTCCAAATTTCTGCCAGTTACTAGGAAGAATCAGGTATTTCCGAGAGTTCCTACTTTACAAACAAATTAGAAATCATGAGCAAGAAAGCTTGATCCCTTCACATTACTTCTGCTGTTCATGTGTTTAACCTTTTTTTCTCCAAAAGGAACACAGCTAAAATTGCCTTAGTTACAGAATTATTTTGAATGACAAATAAATATACCGCCTTGAGTAGGCCAACATGCAAAATACACAAACACACAGACCAGGGAGGGAACAGGCATCCAGAAGCCTTTCTTCATATGAGGAGTCTTTTCTAAAAGCAATCTATTTCTCCAGTGGCATCCGGTAACCAACAGCCTGTTACCTAGCAGACAGCAGCAGCACTTCAACAGGTAACAACAGCCCAGTGAGGTTCATCACCATGCTCCTGCTCCAAAAGCAGTTTTGATAATATAATTTAAAGCAAAATTATTTTAACAGGATAGACATAGCAATATTTGTCTGATTCTCTCTGCTGCAGATTCAGCAAACAGTAATACCAGCTGAAGCCCACTGATGTTTTAGACAGAATAACCACCTGTAGAAGGGTATTTGAAGCAGCTGAGGATGAAAACATCTTTACCCGCTCTTTATCTGGGTAGGTATGCTTGCATTGCCTCAATCATCTCAAGATGTGAAAGTAGGAGCCTAGGTTATGTTTCCACTCATTTCCCTGGTGCAAATATCACAACTCCTGTACTTCATGGAAAGCTGGAGCTAAATTTCATAGTAAGGTCCCAAATTCTCTTACCCTGAGTTAGAACAGCAGTCCGTGTTAGTTACAAGTCAAACAACACTTACAAGAGGAACCCTAGGTCGTAATGCTATCTATAAATTGGGTAACTTATACAAAATAATTACACCATCATTCTCCTATAATTCACAGCAATTTAAATTACAAAAATTGAGACTGATGAATAAAGTATGAACATAGTCCTACAGAACAGCAGTCACTCTGTTAGTCATTTTGATTCAAAACCCCACACATTTTAAGCCATCACTGAAATACCAATTTTCAGTGTGCTGCAGGACAGGGTATAACCCCTCAGTATAAAGAAGCCAACAGAAGTATACACAACGAGGCAAGGGACAACCAGAATTTTCATTACCTGAACAGAAGCAACAGCCCTCACGGCTCATCTACTTGTTGTGACAATTCAGTGGCAAAAAAAGTCCATCTGTTGGCTCTGGGGTGCTTTGTCTCTGTCCTTAAGCAGCACACAGCCTGAAAACGAAGGTGCCTGTGGATGAGGAGAGGAACCGGGCAGCCGTGCTCGAGCCAGGCTCTCGTAACTGCCCGCAGCTACGCTCTTCACGGTGACGACAAAGCTGCGCACGCAGGCCTGGCTCAGAAGAGCAGGAGGTTAACTTATGCCGCGGTACCCTGCCTCCATCCCCGGCTGAGGCGGCTCCTCGCCCGCCTGCGCCCACGCTCCCCTCAGCGCCGGCGCTGCCGACCTGCGCCGAACCTTCCAGAAAAGCGGCAGCGAGCACCAATCGCCAGGCGCCGCGGGAACCCGGGCCAATCGGAGCCCGGCATTCTCGTGTCCTCCCCCC
>JAOBAS010000083.1:42611074-42625321 GCA_025311575.1 Elanoides forficatus
GATCTCCCCAATAACCCTTCCCTCCTCTTTTGCTCTCATCAGCACGGCCAGGACAGTGCTGCTCCTCCTGTGACGCCACAGAAGGCTGCCAGCTCCGCTCCCCAGAAATTCCTGCTTCTTCAGCTTGGCTACATCTGATTAAACCCATTTGGGTTTAGCCCTTCTCCCACAGAAGTCCACGGCAGATCTCGCGAAGGGCCGTGACAGCAGAAGGAAGCTCCTCGCTGCACCGGGAGACCCCGCTCCCTCATCCCGGCTCAGCGTGAGCCTGCTGGGCGACAGCCGTGCCCTAGGGACCCCCACCGGCCTCGGGATAAAGGGATGCACGTCAGATTGGTGCAGAGACGGTTTGTGTTAAGCAGGCATGGAAGGCAAGCTGAAAATGCCAGACTATTTTCCATAGACTTGAGAGGTTGCATAGGATTTAAATGCATTTTCAATACAACATATTTATAATTAAAACATGATACTTGATGAGCACATATTTGCTATTTAACTTACCTTATTTAACTTACGCTGCATGCAACTTTAAAAAGTAGTCCAACTACTCTGGAAACATCTCCTCTCACCGAGTCACGGCTCAAGAATTTGATATGTTGCCATAAATCCATCAAGGTATTTCTTCACGCATGTTGCCGGGAGAAGATGAGAACCAGACCCCAGAGCTGCCCTCACCACTTCCTCGTGTCCTGGCCTTGTGCAGGAACGTGGGCAGGTCACTTCACCCGTGACTAAGAGACGTCTTTGCAGGACGTGGCACTCAACACCTGCAGGATCTTAAGAGCGTGCTGCCTGGTTTATAGCGTTCTGTATGCCGTTATCACTTCTGATAATCAGAGGCTTTGGATTTACCTACTGACGTAAAATTGTAGGCATTCGATACAACCTTGATCGAGCTTTAAGTACCACCGAGCATGCTTAGTTGCCGTGGAGAGGCCTGTTGAGAGCTAAATGGGGTTTCTTTGTAACAGGTCTCAGCAAGATGAGAAGGCAGTGCTGGCTTTTCACCTCCAAACTGAGCTAAGCCAGGGAGAAATCACAGTTCAGGTTTAGTCCTTCTGGTCCTTTCCTTGAGGTTCAGTGGGGACTATAAATATGAGGGATGTGCTATAGAGGCAGTAGACAAAAATGTTTATTTATATGGTTTCTTTATTAGGGGTACAGGCTCCAAATGCCTCAGAATACCTGGTTCTATCTTGGCTTTTCAAACTCCGTGTATTGAACTGTCACTCGCACAACTGGTGGATAATGCAGCGTTGAATTCAGGAGCAGCTTAACAAAAAGGCTGTTAACACACGGACTGAGGCACAGCCACTTCTACTTCTGACCTTCAGCTTCTTTTTCCTTCAGATTTTGCCTTCAAAACCCAGATGACCCAGGCAGCAGAATGCGTGAAAATTTCTGCGGGATCTGAGGGTGCTATGCAAACACATGCACTGACACAAGCCATGGCCACGGCGTCTCGTCCTGCCTTCGGAAAGAGCAGACTGTCAGCCAGCAGTAAAATCTCGGACATAAATACTACTAATTCTATTCTATAGGTTTTAGTGGTGAGGTGGAATTTCCATTTAGGAACAAAAACCTATTGGAAATCACCTAAATGTGCCATTAGTCAGCTTGGTTCACCTTCCAGGGAAACGCCGGCACAGGGAGAGATTTGGCATGTGCTTCTCCACCCGCGAGGAGGAGCAAGGCGTCAGCACGGAGCTGGACCCAGAGCCGAGCAAATGCTCATCGACGCGGTGCCGTCTTCACCGTCAGAAGCACTTGACACCCACCCTTTTAACGGCCTGTGCAAGTGATACAAACCCAGTTAGTGAATTGTTCAGTACCTAATTTCTGAAGGCAGTTTAGGCAAGGTCCTCCTATTGAAACTTGTAAGAATGGGGCATAGATCAGCTTGAAATGAGAATCAGCAACACAAGTACAATAAACAGACACTAAGGACTTCAAGATTAGGTCACTGAGGTCTGTATAACCTCCAAAACATAGCAAATATTTCCATTCCATTAGGCATTTAGTATTTGTAGCATCTTGTCAGATTGGGTCCTGAGCTGACACACAGCCTAATGATAAGGGATTAAACTTTATATATTTTTAAAAGCATTTTTCATTTACATGACTACAAGCAACCTTGCAATCTCCTTAGGGGAACTCTATAAGGATTAAGAAAATTAAATTATTAAAACTGCCAAAACCTAGACATTTTCAAAATAATATCATGAGGTGGATTCCATAGATCCACATGGTGGAGAACTTTAATCCTCTGCTCTCATTCCTTTAAAAAGGATCAGCTTTCTCTGCAAGGCCCAATGCTTCATACTCATGGCCTCGAAGTTCCCTAGCCAGATTCCTACCTCGCAGTGCAGCGATGGTGTGGATACTCCTCCTGGTTCCCCAGGGCTCCCAGACCTTGGATTGAGGTCCTTAACTTCTTGGTATTGTGTCCAACATCCCTTTATAATAAAACACTGTTGTAAGGAATAGTACCAGAAGATGAGGTAATGTCATTTACCGTGTCCGGAAGGCAGGTTTTCCTGTTTGTGTCTGAAGTATACTGGAAACATCACCATTTGCATATGGAAAAACGATGTCGGGCACAACAGGTCTGCAGCAAACCTGCCCGTACCAGAGCGTGGGCCGCGGTGTTGCCCGACGCCGTCAGAGCAGCACGTGCCTGCAGCATCGCCTCTTGCTTCTGCCGCTGCAGCCAAGGGGAGCGCTGGCGAGAACTTGCTCTTACAGGGAAATCCTTGACCACAGCAGAGGGAGGCCGGTAAGCGAATTCGATTGCGCCCGTGTTGCTTGGCGGATCGCTCAGTGGCAATTTATAGCATCTGTGGTCTGCTGGAGCTGGCAGCTTGCAGGGTCTGCTCGGGGCTGGGCTGGGAGGGAGACAGAGGGTGCAGGGGAGGCTTCCAGCCTTCCAACGCTGCCGACGGACTGCGCAGCCGAAAGCAGGGGGACAGCGAGGGAAGGCTGAGCTAGGCAGAAGTCCAGGAATTAGAGAAGTTGAAGGAAGAATTAGCAGTAGCAGAAGAGTTTGCTGGACATTTATAATTTCTTCTTTTCAATGTAAAAATAGCAAACCATGGGAATAAATCACGGTATTTACTAAAGCAGGGATGCAATAGCTCCACAAATGGAGGAGAAAACACAGCCAGCGAATGCAGCAGCTGTGGGACTTGCATTAGCCATGAAGGGATACCTAACAGAAGTTGTTTCTGTGTGAAATGAGCTCAGGCAGAGCTTACAGGAGAGAAAATCAGAGGATTAAAAATGCGTCTAGAAAATAAATGATAGAAGAATTAAGATGTGACAGAGGAGTAGATGAAGATGCTGTACAGAAAACTCGGGAACTGCAGGTGGATGCTAAGAAGAGGAGTCATCTATAGAAACATAATCACAAGGAAAAAGTAGTATTAATCCTGATCATGAGCAGATTGTGCATTTAAATGAAAAGTTAAGTTCAAACAAATAAGCAAACACATGCCTGTAATTAAATATTTCATAAAGTAAAATCTGTGAGAAGTTAAAGGGAGTAGTGAATGAACTCAGCAGGTAAGGGAGTTACACGTGGAGGAAACTCCACATTTTTTATATTCTAGTCTAAGATGAAAAAATGCTTTCTAACTTTCTTTAACTTTCTTCGAAAAAGGGGGGCTTGGGGAGGGGAGAGCTGCTGAAGAGGGCTCCAGAGCCCAACTGACTGACCAAGGGGCAAGCACGAAGACATACTTAGGAGAAAGGAGAGAGCTATGAAGAATAATAATATAAGTGCTGGAGGTATTGCGAAGCGAAAGGATACTCTGACAATGCCAAAAAACAAGCAGAGTTACACTTGCAAAGAACAAAACAGTAGAAGGTTCTTAAGTTTAACAAATATTAGAAGAAAGAAGGAAAGGCAGACACGGTGCTGGGTGGATGGAAGAGAAATTACAGGATATCACAATTTGTCTCAAAACTGACAGCAATCGCTCAAAGAGGTTCTCAACCTGAACATGGGAACAAAGGCAACAAAAATCATCACATTTAGGCTAGAAGTAAAGGTCCAAGAGGGCACACCTCCTCTTCAGAATGCCAGCAGAATTGGCATGTAAAATAGCAGGTCTTGGACAAAGTGTTTCATGTTTGTTTGTTTGTTTGTTTGTTTTCTTAAACAATTTTTTTTTCCTGGGAGCTTGGGGTGAAGGCGATACTGTGAATTATGACTACAGAAGGAAAAGACCTGAGGGCAGCGTTCAGTCCCAGCACGATGGTTGAACACCAGTGCTCAAGGACACGCCCTGCAATTGCATCTGCTGCCTCCGTCAGGCAGGTGCTGGTGGTAGAGAGAGAAATATGAGTGACGTGGGGCAAGACAGGAGGAAAGCATCGCTGGGAGCACAGTGTACCGCGCTTACAGCTATTCCTTGGAAAACAGGATTCAGTCGGGAACAGATCCACAGAGAAGTGACTAGGATGATCGTAAGAACCGAGCGCCCGGTTAGCCCCGTGAAGTAAGGTGAAAAACTACAGAGAACGTGACTGCCGTTTCGGAAGAGCCCGAGAGGAGTGACGGTGCAGGGGACAAGCTGCTGGGGCTGGTGGCAGCGCCGAGCCAGGACGAATGGGCAGGACGTCTGCCTTCTGCCTCGAGACCCTCCTGATCGCTAAACGCTTTCTCTGTATTGTAGGACGAAGCTCTGGAAGTCGGCAGCATTCACAGCAAGACCCAAACTGATTCTGGAGAGCAGCCTCACTGGTTTATAGAGAAGGGTTATATACAGCCGCAGAGGGGGGCTCAGCAACCAAACCAGCGATTTTCCCACCAAGGGGGGGCTGTGTGAGAGCACCTGGCCAAACAGCTCCACTTCACTAATATTATTGTCATAATAACTTTCTTATAAAACCAGATGACTATTGACTGTGGTTCCAGAGTCGCAGGTGATCTTGGAGTAATCTTTAGTCACCAGACTCCCTCAGTTTTCCAGCATCAGTGTGGACGAGTCTCAGCTGTAGGGGTGTTTTACATGCAATGCCCGAGAAATTTCAAATGGGGCATCCTTGGAGTAATGGATATAATACACGGACAAGAAATCTGTTTTCTCAGAGATACTGGGAGACACTAGAATAGACTAAGTCTTCTCAGGAAAGTTATTTTTTGTCTAGGGAACTGATTATAATCAAGCCGTACAATATAAATTATCCTACCACATTGAAACATCAAGCTGCCATTCTTTTCAGTGGCTTGCAGCAGATTTCCATCTTTGTGCACATACACAATGCATAACTAATAGGCTGTCCTACCACACACAAAACACAATTTTGACTGTAAAACAGTAAAGAACTGGTTGCTTATTTAACATCCTGTATTTTATCTAATACCGGAGAGGTAGCTTTCAATGAAATATTCTTTACATAAACCTGGAAAATTCATCTTTCAGCTATGTTTTCTTCAACAAAATTCATTAGTATGGTGCTGGGACCTGATCTTGCTGTATCCAGCAACAAATTTCCCATTTGTTTCTTGCTGTCGCATGAGTATACTGAGGGTGCATTCATTTTATTTCCACCAGCAGAAAGATGTCTGTTTTATATAACATTAAAAATAAGGCTGCCAGAAAGCATGCTGATTAGAGAAGGCAAAGATAAACAGCAGCCATCAGATCCAAACTAGGGCCACAGAAATGAAAACTCATGTTTTCTTTCTCTCCCCTGTTGCTGCCTGGCTGCCAGCAGCTTCGGAAGTGAATGTGGGCACTGTGAACATCACGTCTGCTCTGAGAGCAACTACTGCGACTACAGCTAAAACCTGGCAAAATATACTGTGCCATACAAAACGCTTTGTTAAAACCAAAGCAGGTTTCTGTGTGGCTTTACAGACTCCGCAGCCACAAACGAGAAGATGGTGATTTGTTTGAGAAGCAGATGACACAGCAAAAAAGTAAGAAATCAACATTTCCCCCCCATCCCCAGTTCGTTGTTGTCCAGTATAGCTGTACACTTCAAGGAGAATCAGGGCAGTGAAATGCAACAGCAAATGCCTCTGTTGTTTAATGTGTATTTCTAGAATTGTTCTGCAAAGGCAGAATTCCCTGTGTTGGTCTGGTAAGGTCCATAAATACAATTGTCACAGGTTGTCAGTTCTCCAGGACTTTTTCAGAGTACTGTCACATTCATGAGATTCCTGATTAATATGACTGGAAATAAAAGACAGAAAGGATGTTTCAAGGGACACAGCTTTCCCCAACTCTGCTTCCATTAACTTTGATGAGGAGAACTTTGAAAACCCTACACCCAGTTTAAAAGCACCTGAGAATGCCATCGAAACTGCTGTGGTCACCCTTGGTTCTTATAGAACATTTGAGGTCTGCCTGTTAAAAGAACAAACTGAGATTTAAAAAAAAATAAAATGGGGGGACGACCCTGCAGATACTCAAATTGCAATAGGTAGATAACCTCAGTTTAAAACCAAAAACTGAATAGCAACCAAGGTACATTTTTTTATTAAGTATGGTTGGAGATCTACAGCTTTATTCTGGCTTGATAGCTAATTACATTCTCCAAACAGTCTAATAAAACAAAACATGCAGCCAAATGGGGTCTCTAATTAGCAAGCAGTCATTGGCTTCCTATGCTCCCTTGAACAAAAACAAAAATCCAGCAATGCTGCCCTGCAACACTGGAACAAAGAGGAAAATGGTATTGAATTGTAAAGCTATTTTACCCGGTTTTCTACATTTAAAAAAAATGAAATAAAAATTAGAAATGCATATGTCCTTCCTATCTCCAGAGAGCAGCTGGCATCCTAGCACTTCAGGTGCCACATTGCATGATGTGAAATGACATGAAACCAATTTATGTCATCTAAATGACTTACCATTGACAGTGTATATCGGCAAGCACGTATTTATAGCTGGGACAAGCACATTCAGATTAATTAGCAGTTTTCCCCAAATGAAAAAGCAGCAGCGTTTCAGACAGACCATCTTATTTGTGAACTTCTGGGAAGATGTATTTTCGCAGGAGTATAACAGGAACAAAAGATCTACTTAAAAAAAAAGATATTGAGAGGACCTACATAAAGAGTTCAAATCTTCAGAGGAAGTTTCAAGGATACAAAATGCATCTCTCATTTTCAAATGCACTGGGAAATGATCCAGATCACCCAACTCCTAACAAATATTTATCATGTTGTTAAAGATGAAGTTTTTTTGAAAATAAGCAACACAAAAATAAGTATTTCGGAGAAAGGAACCGTGCTTCAACAAAAATTAGTATTATTGTTAGCATTTCTTAGTTTTAGCCTTTTAACCCACAATAGCGGCACTATATTTCCCACTTTTCTTCTTGGTTCAGCTAATGACATGTCATGAAGATCTTTTGTAGAATAATTTTGAGCTATTTATTAACTCTCTGTATCAACAAACTGCAGTCAAATTGATATCAAAGACCTGACAGACAGTCTCATACATAAGTACACCTTTCATAGGCACGTCTCTAGCTTATGAAAGAAGCTGACAAATAAAGCTCAGGGGGGAGTGCTTCAACCAAAACGAACCACAAATCTAATTGTAAGGAATATGAGGTGACAGATGGTATTCTTCCTATTCTAACATTAGTTTTAATTTGTTGAAAATTATGAAAAATTAGAAGTGCTACAAGCCAGGCAAACCGGTCTGATTTAAAAATAAAAAAAATTCAAACATTAAATTAGATGTGTCAAAATGCATTTGTTCCTTTTTAAAAACTGTATACTGTTTCTTCTCCTCAAATCAGCTTGGAGAAATAAATGTAAATTCAAGGAAGGTCTCAGTGTCGGCAGATAGGCTTTTTTCTTCTCCCCATCAATCTTCCTCCACAAAAAATATATCTACAAATATCACCCGATCTCTGTGATGAGTTTGCAGTATGGCAGCTCTGTGCTCTTCCCCAGCTCCTTCCTGTGAGGACAGCAACACAAAAAAGCTGGGAACTCTGTTCGCGGGCTGCCTTCACCGGCTGGTGCAGGGGGCCGGCTCGGGGCCCGCTGAGCACACGGCAGCTCTCCTGCCCAGGAAATTTAGACTGAAAATAAGATGCAAATTAAAGGAGCCTGCCCTGCAGACAACTCCCCTCCTTTATCGGTGCTGGCAGGCACATGCTGTTCACCAGCATTAAATCCACGCCGTTTCTACACTGAAATTGATACACAGGGTCAACTATTGGCAAACACATCCAGACTGCGGCTCACCTTCACTGTGCACGTCACACATGGGGGGACACGGTTCGTGCAGCTGTGTTTAGCAGTTCAACCGCAATAAAACCAACACATCGCAGCTTAAGCTTCTTTCTGGACTGAGAACTACCGTCCTGTTCCATTTACGCACCTCTCTCTATACAGAGCAGATCAAACCCACAGCTGTAAATGAAGAGGAGTCCATTTAAAACTGCCTCGTTCCGGGTACAGAACTGCAGAAGCCGGACAGCTGAGCGGCTGGAATTTAAGGGACTCGCATATTTTCAGAGCTGTAACCTAAATTATTTCTCCAAACTCCCCTGTTCATTATTGCCTTTCTGCGCTCGTTACTTGCATTGCTTGGTAATTATAGGCCGTGTATCATTACTAGAATTCATCAGCAGAGATTTGACTCTGCCTGTATCAGGTCGTAACACCACAGCATTTATTAACCCTTCTGTCCCTGTCCTCAGGCTGGCTTGGTGGATCTCCAGCCATTACTCGTCTTTAGTCAATATACATAAAACTGAATTGTCTGCCTCATTTATTTCCCTCTTTGCCAGCTTTATTAAAACAGTTTGTAGAATAATAAAAAAGGGACTAAACATTGTGTATTCTCCTATTTAACACACAATGCCTGCTTTTATTTTTGAATCAGGGAGATGATAAATCACGATCCTTACTCTTAGAAAATGCTTCCAAGATATAAATGTGAAGAAGTCTTTCTAAATTATCCTTTTCCTTGCTTTCTGTTTCATCAGTAGAAAAAGATTTCCTTCTCAGAACAGAAATTAAAGACCCTTAGTTTCAAGAATTTTTTTTAACTATAAATTTATTGTACTACAGATGAATGCCAAGCAATCCATTAGAAGAGCGTGAAGAATTACAACTCACATCTAGGAACTGCAGTTTTCTTCTGAACTCATCCTCACCAGGGAGCCGGTGCGTGGGTTGCTGAACACAACAGCAGCAGCGCTGCCCCTCACCGTTGTACCTACAACATCTTGGCTTCACACAGGAGCCTTTCCAAAAAATTTCGGTGTTTGAGCTCTTTCACCTCTGCATAATATGAGTATTTCGTAGTATTTAACCAAAATGCCAAAAAATAAGAAATGGAAACAAATAGACAGAATGCTTCTCTTGTGCGATTAGGCTGGAGTTCACGTTGCTGGAAAGAGGGACCTAGTATTTTTAACTGAAGAGAATTGAGTTTGTATTGATGGTCCTTCCTCTTGAATCATTACGCCCATGGTGGAAAGTTGCACACATCTCAAATTCAAATATTACTCGGCTGGTTAAAAACCCCTGAACAAATAGAAATGTAACTGGAAGTTAGTTAAAATTACTAGGTTTAAGACTGAAAACAACCTATTGTGTAAAGACCAATCAAACATCGTGACAGCCAGACTAGCTTCTAAACAGGACTTTGTGGTTCAGCTGCTTCACAGTCTGCATTGTGAAGAAGTTCATCGGTATCAGTTAATCTTTGTTTACATCAGGCAACCTGCTTGCATCCTTATAACCAGAATGCCTGAGGGGAGGAAAGGAGAGGGGCTATAAATGCCAGGTGGATTTAAATACACAATCCTTTCTTCTGTTCATGCCCAGTGAAAACCAGAAATTATGGAAGTCAGAAAAACTCCCACCTGTATCAACAGAGGCAAATAAATTCTTTTTCCGTTTCCGTAGAAAACGTAGTGACGCAAAGAATACATTCACAGACTTCCCAGGAGTGGGGGCTGTCCATCTGATTAGAGACAGTGCAGATGGTGCTTGGCCTTTAATAAAAAGATTTTTCATTCACTAGGAAGAGAGCTGTAGGTTGTGTAACAGTAAGAATGAGGCAATATAATGGTTTGGTCAATGCAAAATGTATCTTCTATTTATATCATCTCGTGGATTTGGGAAATACCTTTGCACAATATATAAAAATCAGTGTGTAAAACACTAATCTTGAAGATTTTTTCTGTTAAGGCCGAGTGTAAGAAGGATCCAGACATAGATATAACGTGCTCACCTGCAACTGAAGATGAAGATAAATCCCGACCGAACAGCCTATTGAACACAGGGAGAGTACTTTAAGCTTTGTAAGATCGTGTGTATAAAGTTTTGCCATGGTTTGCATGCTGATGTGTACTTCAAAGAGCCAGGAGCATCATCATAAATCCTTTGTCTCATTTTCAGTAACAGCTTTCAAAGTCTTCACTCAGGTTGAGAAAAATACAAACTCAACATACAAATACAAATACAACATACAGCCTACATAAGGGGTAAAGGCTGCTGGAGAAATCTGCACTCTGTCCTTGCACTTGGAGAGTACTTTTGCATCAGATGGCAGTGGGGTCTGAAAAATAATTGCCCAGTCCTGGTTGGTGGGCACTTGATCATTTTCTGCTTGGAAAGACGAGTAAAAAATGCTCTCTTCTGACATTCAATTAGGAGAGCTATTTGGTGTCAAAGTGCTGAGGGAATTTTGTGGGACCAGTTACTGCTTCTTTATGCATAATTCTGAATTTGCTGCTCTAATGAGCCCTTCTCTATATCCTTTGTGATTGTCACTCATCTTGCCGAAAATGACTTGGCCTGACAAATCCTGTTAAGCCTCAGAAATTAAATGAGATCTGAAAATGCTTGAGTACACACCGTAGCTCCACATACTGTTCTGATCAGTAGTGTTAGTTAAGCAAGCTTGGAGGAAAGCCAATAAACCTAGAGCTATCAGAGATCACCAGAAGCAATTAACTGGGCCTGAGAATAACAGGTGCTCCCCACTCCTTAGGATCGCACCAGAAACAGAGAGAATAGAAACAATTAGCGAAGATACAAGCTAATTACTTGGAGCCATGCAGGTCTGCTGGGGCGGAGCGTACAGTTCCCCACGCTGGCAGAGTGGGGGAAGCCTTAAACGTGGAGCCGCAGGAGACCGGGAAGCTCCCCCCGCAGACCCGCAGCGTGGCAGGGCCAGCCCGTGCCGCAGCCTTCCCGGCCACGGTCCCGACAGCAACGGCACGCCGGGGCTGGCGGACAAAGCACTTTGGTTGGTTGACTACTGGCCCACAGAGCAGAGGACATCCGATTCATTTATCCTTCGGATCTAATTGCCAGGTAAGAGGGAAAGGTGTAGCACCTCTGTAGAGGCAGTTTTGATTCCTTAGCTCTACCCTACCAAATCCTTTTCAATATAGACTGTCAGCAGGAGCGCTATCCCATCTTCATCGTCCACTGGCCAGCTGCAAAAAGAAAATTTAAAAAGTAGTATTTAGGGAAAAAAAAAAAAAAAAATTACTGGACTGGGACTGGGTGGCCTGTAGGATTGTCCTGTCTGTGACAAAGGTGGGGAAAGTTGAAGTTAAGGGGGAACATTCGGACAAGCTTTTGGATTGAAGACCCTTCTTCAGATCCCCCAAACCAAATCATGCCTCCAGGAATTGATTCTGACAGTTATATTTTTAACAGTTTATTTAAACCAAAAGATCTCTAGTAGTAGACAAAAGAAAATAGTAGGAGCATCAAAAAAAGTTCTCTAAAGGAAAACACTGAGGAAGTTGAATTCTATAGTATTGATTTTAAAGCTGCAAAATAAAAACTGAGCATTGAATATTTTCTTGCATATCGCAAGTAGATAAAGAGCACAAATACCGTGAGAATATCTAGAAATTCACCTTTAGGTCCTGACCAAGATCAACAGAAACCATAACAAGCTCATGGCAACCTCAGGGACACCCAATCTGGAGGCTGGTAGAGAACTTGAATGGCCAGACCCAGAGAGATGCCCAAAACCCTCAGGGCCAGATTACTCCAGGAGGATAATGATGTTGAATGGAAAGCTCATCTGTCTCAGTGTTTTCCTCTATTGGATAACACCTATGACCTTTGAAAATGCTTCCTTTGAGTCGGAAAGCCAATCTGCTCCTGCTGGGCTCATGGGATGAAAATTCCCAGCCATAGCACCTCTCCCCATCACTCCCACCCACCAGCTCCCCACTCCCTGTCCTGGGTGCCAGATTTAATCTGCTCCCATTTGGGAACTAACCTGCTGGTAACTCTTTTCAATTTCAGTCAAGTTGAGTTAAGAAAATGGACTTTCAAGACTGTTGTGCAGTTTTACTGAGTCAAAGAGAGTCGGAACAGCGAGGAGGAGAGCGGGGCTCCAGTGGCTGCAAGACACGATCGTCCGCAGACAGAATTCAAAGGCGTCTTTAAAGGTCATGCAAATTAACAGTGACGTGGTCTTCCTCTGCAGCTCTGGCATGTGATTCTCATATGATTTCAGTGATTTGATGTGGGGAGTAAAGACAAGTCAGCATTTAAACCAAATGGGAATCATTGTATCAAAGCGGTATCAGTCAAAAACGCTAACCACCAGAAAACCGATTGTCCTGGTTCTGCTGCTCTGGAAGAGCCTCACCATGCAACTGTAAGAAAAGCAACCATCTCACCAATTTTGTAGCATCATTCTTTTTTTTTAACCCTAATAGCTCCACAGATGCAAGTTTTCAGTCAGTGCAGCTACAGAGGTATACAGGTACTTTATCCCTACAAGGTGTAGCTCTCACTTTCCTTAGCAATAATCCATCATTGCTAAGCTCTGCAGGCGGGTTTCTACGTCAGGACGGACATGCACTCGTGCAGCCTGCAAACAGCTGTCCGGAGAAGATGTCACTGCCCTTCGCCCGCCACGAGACCCCGTGGCCGTGCTCACCGCCACCGCAGAGCCGTGCTTTGACGGGGAGATGAGGAGTGCTCATAAAAGCAGCTCAGCTGGGAGATGACAGAAGGTGCTTGCCTCCAGGAACTGGGCGACCCTGTACAGCACCAGGGCACAGAAGGTGCTGGGTTCACCGGGGCAGCTAAACCTGGGGCGGATCTGCATTACCATGCGGACACCCTCGAGGGAAATCAAGCGGCAGAGCACACCGCTGTGCAGCCTACCGAGTATCTGGTCACACTTTCCAATCTGTCTAGAGCTGGACATCAGTACCTGCATCCCTCAGACCAGAAGCTGCTCTCTAGCCTTTACCAATTCACAGGCTGAGCCACGATCCTTTCTAATACTGAGTCCCATATTTACGCACCTAACTACGTGGTCTGCTCAGGCGAGCGAAAGACGTTTGTGCAAATCCATTTGAAGCATGAATTCAGAGGCATCCCTGAAAGGTAGCATAAAGAATCCAAAACTGGGAAATAAAATCGTAATTCAGTCCGACAAATTTGCAGCTCAGTGTTAGCCTTATAGTGATTTTTGCCCTTCTTCACCCCTATTTAACCCAACTTCCTCCTCAGCACATTGTGTCGGGGTGAATCACTGCTGACTCATGTGTCCAAGTCAGATATTTTACTGCAATTTCATCTATATGAAATTCATCCAGCTGAATATGGCTGTTGCATACCCGAGATTGATACCAGTGCAAGAGTAAGCCACGTTTGATGCAATATACTGTGAAGTTCAAACATTTATCACGTGCGATCTCTGCATTTCTCTGCTTTGAGTGGATTTAGGGGATTTTGTATTCCATACTAAAGAGTAAATGCTGAACACTACGGTTATAGTAACATAATACATATTTGTCTCAATAGCAACTGCATTTTTCCACCTCATTCCTTCAAGAAAAGAAAAGAGGGAACACGTGACGAGGCTATTTCTTCAGTTGCTGACAGTGGTAACCAGATGCTCCTACACGGTTCATTCATTGCTCAGATACCAGTTGCACACCAGTAAGTACCACCCCTAACATGAAGTTTTGCTCATGGCAGCTCACTTTCTCACTTGTATGAGCATATATCCTTCCCCAGAACTTGTTGTTAGCCTGAGGTAAGTTTTCAGATGATAGAAAGCGAGTTTCACGTAGTTCACAAGAGCAGCACTACGTAACTAAGTCTGACAACAGCCAGATTTTATCGGGCAAACCAAAAAAAGCACACAAAGTTAATAGAATTCCCCTTTGTCTGCATATATACAAATTAACTCAGAAAAACAGAAATGGAAATATTCCCAAACCAGCTTCACTCTCTCACTCCCACAAAAGACCCCCCCCATGACTCATACA
>JAOBAS010000083.1:42632588-42647383 GCA_025311575.1 Elanoides forficatus
GTTTGATAAGACACACTAAGCATGATTTTAATTTTGATTTTATATTTGATAGAGGAAAAAGTGATTATAATGTCAAACATTCAGACACCATGCATATACATTTCTAAAAATCAAATGCACAGAAAGGAAAACTATTCTTCCCTCACTGTGGAAATAAATCTTACTGTAGAAAAGAGATTCAAGTACTCACATACCCGGTTCTGAATGACAGCATCTGACAAGTGACATCAAACTTAAAGTCTGGATTGTCATTTAGTGAACAAGGAGGGAAAAACAACAGCATGTTATGCAAACCAGAAAAAAAAAAATCATTAAAAACTTTGCTATTATTGAATTTATGGGAAAGGACTCAGATATCCTAAAATGATCACAACATTGTGTTGGAAGAAACCACCTTCTTCTCTACTAGTAGCTAAAACCAAAAAATAAAATAACAATTCAAACTACAGGGAAGGAGAAACAGTTCCAATCTAAGGTTGCTCAGCCAATTTAAAAAAAAAAAGGTGCTTTAAATAAAAATAAGAAGTATTTTGATTTTTGTTCTAGCACCTTCACATTTAATTTTGATCAATTTTTAAATTGAAAATAAGATGTCTTAAAGCAAAATATTTCTAGCATTTCCTAGATGAAACTTGCGTTTTGAAAATATGAAACAAAATGCTTTTGATCTTTTCCCCTGTGTCCTCCCCCAACCCATGCAAACTGCTCAGTATATTCAGCTTAGATTGTGGAACAGCTTTGGTCCTTTTTTTCACCCCCACATTCATAAGACAAGTTAAAAGAAGAACCTTTCTTACATCAGGTCTTCTGTGGTTATGCTAAAACTGTCCATTACATCCAGTATTTGCGAAACATTCCAGTTATTCCCATACGTAAACTGCTCCCATCAGCTGTGCGGGTTTTTGGTTTTGAATGAAACGTGAATCCCAGTAGCCAAATTAGGAATCCTCCTTTCACACCACACTGCAGTAATCATAAAAGAGACTAAACTGATCCCTATCATTTGAAATGCTGTATGAAAAGTGATTCCAGTTTTTATAGTTGAACGTGATTGGCAATATTACTGAAAGAAAAGTGAATTATTAAGACCTCTGAAATACCCATAATACATTATAATTGGATTCTCTCACCTCCACCCATCCTCTCTTACCAGGCACACTGCCCTCACTCTGTACTTACCCATTTACATAAGCAATCACCACTTTCTGGTAAACTATCACTTCCTTTCTCTACACTTTTTTCAAGGTATTATAGTTAGCTCCAAGCAGTTCAGCACCTTTATAATTAGGTGGAAAGCCTCAAAAAGAGGAGTGACTATTATGACAAACAGGTGCCCAAAAGGCAAAGAACTAAGAAAGATTGGGACTGCAGACGCTTGCTGCTCGCCCTGGGAGAGGACCACAGCTTCAGCAGCCCTACACTGAGGTCAGTACTTCGAATATCAGGATGCTTAAAAGCGAAGTGAAATCTTTGTGGACCCAAATCTGACTTTAGTGTGTCTGGGGAGGCAAGATCCTGAGCTGGTGTAAATGTGAAATCCCAGGCCATGCTGCGGTTCAGCCCAGGAACCCGGCAGAATCACAGTCTCTCCTAATCTTTTTTGTTTGGTTGTCAGTTTTGTGTGTGCGTGTGATTAAAAACTGCTGGACAGACTCCCTAATAACGAGGACTGCCTTATCTTTTGGTATTTCTGTACTCTAGACCAAACCTCCTTCTTGCTCTTGTACCTTTCTGTTGTTTTCCTACAGAAGCAGCATTTTACTGCCGTCAGCCTCCTCCTGTCTCGAACAGTCACGCTCACATCTCGAATTTAACACAACTCCCGCTGCCGTGGGAAGCACAGAGCATCCAAGGTCAGCTGCAATTAAAACATTCTCAGTGTTAATTTTCAGGCCAGCTGTAATCCCAAATACTTTGACTATTTATCCACTCTAAGCAAGTGTAAATCAGCCTTTCCTTGCCTTTTCATTTTTTAAGAAAATCAACCCCTTTTTCAATATTCCCGAGAATCATTCATTGCTTTAACTGTCAACAGCATGGCATTAAAAAAAATTTACTGTTCAGTAGCAAAATGACCTGCAATCCTATGCAGCCAATTCATGAATAAGGTAAGCTATAAAAATTCACCAGCCCCACCACACAGGAGAGGAGCTGGTGGATCTGGGACACTTCAAGGTGTCGGGAAAGACCCCGCTGCCCCGGAGGTCTGAAGGGACCTGAGAAAGACCAAACCACTTATGTGGCTTGAAGGAGGTTTACAACAAAAGCCTCATCCTGGGCAGACAGCAGGGACAGCAGCAACCTCTCAGAAAAGCTGGTGCAACTTGACAAAAAAAGATTGCCAAGGAAAGAACCTGAGTTTGAGGTAAAAAAGGAACATGGGCGGCTTAGAATAAAGATCAGCGTTGGTAAAAATAAAGAGAAAAGGCAACATTTTCACCAATCCTCTCTCACGCCCCTTATTTGCATTTTCCAATGCCAGCTCGCTGATACAACATGGAAGCGGTTTGACCAAGTGATATATCTGCAGGTTTCTATGGTGATCAGCACATAAATTGCCTGCCCAGCCGTGTGTGAAAGAAACCATCCGTTTCAGAAACTGCAAATTCTATGCAGAGAGAAAGCCATTCCCTGAACTGGGGCATCAGAGGATTGTACTGCATGACAGAAAGCCTAGCGCTTATTTACCAAGCTGGAGATTTCTATACTATTGGTGTAGAAGCGTGGGACAGCGCAGTTAGGTGAGAATTCAGAAGAGGACAAAAAGCCCTATACAAAATAATACTAATTACCACTAAATAATTACACTACATAACATCGTTTAAAGATACTGATACACACAAAATACATACAAAATATTTCTAAATATCTGAAATATTGAGTTATAGAGTAACACTTGAGAACCCTGTAAAGAGATAAAAATTGGCTGATTACACATGGCTGCTGTGCGTGTTACTCCCCCAGATGCGCCTGCCAGAGGGAGAGCTTGGAGGTAAATCCCTGGGGAAACTGCCAGGCACCAGCCACGATTTTGGAGACAGGTAGACACTAGAAGGTGTGACAGGAGCTTAGACTTTTTTGTTTGTTTCACACTCTTCTTGAAAAAAGTGCCTTGAAAATGTTTGCCATCTACCCCAATACAGACAAAAGGGCTCAACACAACCAGCAGAGAGGGTGCCGACCCTTTCCACTTTGTAAGGGTAGAGACGTGGAGGATTTTTCCCATTCATTAGGGAACCTTCACCTAGAGTAGAAAGAAAATGGCACATGAGGATCTTTACCAAATTCGACGGGGAAGATTTAAAGGTCTTCAAAATGATGCCAAGACTAATTCTGACAAAGTGAGATTATTGTCATCATTACTATTAAAAAAAGGAAACACAGGACAGAAAGAGTTGTTAGGAGATCTGAAGCCAGTAAAAGGTGCCCTGGACACATGGTGAAATTCCCATACTGAAGCTTGTGCTTTCTTGAATGGAGTATACTGGTCTGAGATTCTGCCAGTCTCTTTAATTAAATCACCGAAAGTTGGAGGAGAGCAGAAAGGGCTGGTTTATGCCGGTATCTTCATTTCCTTGAATTTCTGTCCTGGCCTTAATCCCAGAACAAGTATGCTTGACAAAAGTAAACTATGGTCAAATACAAACGATCAAAGTAAACACCAGGAATAAACCATAAATAGGAATTTCTTTCAAGTTTGAGGGAATCCCTCCACTGGTTTCCCATCAATACATCAATAGATCAGCTCCAGTTCCATCAAAAATCAAATTATGACCTAATATATGAGCATCTTATTTGTAGCACTCAAAGTCAGCACCCAAACACTGCACAGAAGGCTTTCACCATCCACCCAGAAACCCACAAAACTGATTTTACAAGTAGGTGCAGAAAGATTCCATGAATTATTCTCCTATTGGAAAAAGCTGGTTTCTTTCCAGTTCAGCAAACAAAATTCCCTGCGGTCGAGCCCCCTGTCACCAGCAGACGGAGGCGGGCAGCCCTGCGGCAGGCGAACACAGCAGCCCCGGGCCAGCCCCGGCGCAGCGCACGCGTGCCGCCAGCCCCGCAACCTGGTGGGCCACCACGGGGGAGGCACAAGCTGGCAGGTAATGCTGAATTTCTCCAGGGAACGTTTTGATTTTGATCAGGCATGGAAAGAAAACACTTTGAAATAAATAAGCACGTTCAGTAAATAATGATTTCAAAAGAATATACGTATATTTTTACTAATATTTGGTTCACCAAGGGAGCAACGCACATACTATTTCTGCTTGCATGGCATGAAATATAAAAATATTGTACCTGAAATTTCCAACTGAAATTCCAGGAACTTCCTGAGCGCAAAATATTTTCCATTCCATTGTGTAGAAACTAAGTGTAAAAAAACCTCCAAAACAAAAACTGAAGTTTCATACCACCCTGTTTTTGACACAACAGCTTCTACTCCCCTTTTCTAAATTGCCCTCCTCTCTCCATTACCTGCTCCCCTGTTTTTTTCCCGGAGCAGGGAGCTATGTGCTTTCCCCAGCACAGAGGGGTCAGCCTGCACCAGCAGAGCTTAGAGGCCATGTCTGTCAAGAGCAGACATGGAAAACAGATTAGCACTTTTATTACATCAGAAAAACAACTTCATACATGTACTTATCAATGAACACCCAAGTCGACGGCAGTTATTGCGAAGAGCCAATTTAAGAAATTAAAGCTAAGAGGAGGGGTTTTTTTTCCTTAAAGTAAGTATGACTTACTTGTCTTAATGAAACATCTAAGAATGTAACAGTGGACCTCCAACAGCAAGTATCAGCTACACTCATAAAAATAGGGCAAACAACAAATGCTAAAAAGGAACTCAATTCACGTACTTTGTAACTAGCTGATTGTATAACCTATGTAGAAGGCTTTTGACTTCACGTTCACTGTCCTCGAGAACAACGCCATGAAATCTTGTCTCTAAAAAAGTGTTAGTCCCTTTCAGTTCTTTATGATGCTGAAAAAAAATCTCAAATCCTCACTGCCACACACTTTGGGCAGAAGCACTGATTCCATTTATTTAGAGTATTCCCAAAAGGAAAGTGAGGATAATAAAAATGAGCACTGGCAACAAGACAAACCTTGTTAATCGACATAGACTAAGTCACTGCCTGGCACTTTTCAGCTGAGAAAGCATCAGGTACCATCCTCTGGAATATCTTCCCCTGTAGCCAGGACTATTTGCCAATAGATGTGGCTGACTTGGAGGGCGATGGGCTAACAGCAGGAGATAACACACTTAGTGCCTTTTAGGAATCAAACCTGGAATTTGTCAATTCAAATACAACTTGTAGTAGATGGTGATCTAAGTTTGTTGTTTTTTTTTTTTTTTTAAAAAGTATGTTTACTCTCAGTTTTTCCACAAACAGGCTTTGAAATGCCAGCCAGTTCTGTTTTACCCTATTATGGAGAAACATATATGCCAACTCCTAAAACATATTAGGAAATTAGTATGGCTGAGAAAAAGGATATAATATACACAACGATTTTCTTTTCCGAAGCCAATTACTCTAGTTCCCAAGCCTGAATTAAGCAGCTGCAGACCTTCAGAAAGCAGCTGCTGCCGTAAGCCCCTTCCGCACGCTCGCCGACTCTGCCTGTACGCAACTGCGGGGTCCCAGCCCAGAGCAGGAGGCTGCAGCGCAGACCAGGAACCCCCAGCATGGCCTTTCCGAGATCACTCTGAGCATCGTTGAGTCACCCAGGGCCACACAATGTCTGCGTCCTCCCACAGGCACCTCGGCAGTTTTATGTTTTGGAAAACGCCATGTGATCCCAGTGCATAGCTAGGAGGAAAGCGAGAGACTTGGGCTCCGTCAGGCACTTCCCACATCACCAGCTTGCTGGGGAGCTTGGATTTGCTGTCCGTAAAGTCTCATACAAAAAACCATTAACTACCAGCATCTCCCGACACCATCATTTTATCACACTTTTACAAACAGCACCACTGTATGAAGACACATACACCTCCCGCTGAGATGTGGGACCTGACGAACACACAGATCCAGAAGATGCTATGAACACACAGCCAAAAGGCATCGCCTTCTGGGAAACCTGCTCGCACACAGAAATGAAACCCAAGTACGGAGCCCATAGCAGCACTTCTGCTACCGCAGACGTGCCTAAAAAACCACAGAAGATGCGTGTATTCAAGGTGCCCAATCGATCAATAGTAGAAATCAGTAGCTCGTAAACAATACATCTATAAATTTCTTTAGCATTATGTTCCAAATAAGTCAATAAACCTTTTAACAGATAAAGGGAAGTCAGTCATGTGCTGACTGCTGTTAGTCAGAATGCTTAAACTCTGAACATTAATCAGTATTTATTTCTTAAAATTAGACACTGGAAGTTCCATTACTATTGCACAGAGCTCAAAGACTGTATGTCCCACTCCATGCTCCCAGTGAGCGCATTTCAATTCATCAGCTAGATTATTTTTTCAAATCAAGGCAGAGCTTCTGTCACGTGTCGCTTGTTCTACACCCAGTGAAATTAGCAGTGACTGGAATAATGCATGATTGGAAATTTAAATTATTTATAACCTTTCTGTAAACCTCTTAAGCTAGTCATTTAGTGCTGCAGCATTCACGGCATTTTCCATTATGCCAAGGAAGAAGATGACACTCTGCCCTCAGGTGCTGGAAGCATCGGGCAATGCAGAGTAATCACTTCTGCAGCCACCCATCTTTGTGAGGCGTGCAGTGGGGGAACTGAGGGTGGCTGCAGCTGAACAGAGCATTCACCCGCTCCAAATTCAGACACGATAACATGTGCTTCCTTCTTAGCATGCCCACACAGGAGTTTAACCACTTTTTTTTCTATTGGGGTAGAACGGGAGGAAGCAGAACTACGCGTGTGCACAAGGGAAGAGGTGAGGAAGCCCAGAACAGTGAAGTGTGCTGAGATCTTCAAACTTTTTCTTCTACAGCTACAAAGGGAGCAGGCACAATCATCTACCAAAAAGACGAACGAGCACAGCTTCTCTCGCGAGACCCCGCTAACACGGCGAGGTGGGCTGCTGGCGCTGCGAGCAGGGTCAGGCTCCATCGCTCTTTGCTCTTCAGCCTCACAAGTTTCTGCTGGAAACAAGCTGAACTGATGCCTGCGTGAAGCTGACCGTGCAGAACGCCTACCGGAGAGACAAGAGTCCCATGAGATGACGATCACCTTCCCAGGGAAGGGCTCCAATCACCAGAGCACAGGTTTTCTGGAGGGGGACACCCCAATGCCTGCCGACGGAGCTGTTCTGTTCCGTAAGGCGTAATTACGGCCCTGCAAAGCTGCAGCAGCAGGCGGGAGCACCGTCCCATCAGCCAGAGCTTATTTCAGCCTCGCCAGGCAAGGGAAACATAAACTTCCTAACAATCACTGCAGCCTTATGGGCAGCAAAACAAGAGACTGGCATACTGTCTTCCAGAGAGAGTGTGCCTAAATCAAAATGTGATTACGCTACATTTTGTATGTTAGATTTTTCCACAAGATGGTGAAGCACAGAGATGTACAACCTGTTTTGCACTGGTAATTGAAATAAATTATCATAATCCTCCCTGAGTCCTGCAACCACTATTTTTTAGATTGAGCCTTTCCTGAAGGTTTTAAAAAAATATTTTCTTTTTCCATAAGGATAGTTATTAGACTTAAAAATAATACCTATCCTTGAATGAAAGCTGGAGCCACAACTAAGTGTGCACCCTGTTACAATGCCATAATGCAGGAATGAAATATTCCCTTTTCCTATACTCTGCTGGATCAACTATTTTTGTTAATTTGATGAGCGCTGTGATGGATCATCACAAAGGCCCTTTTTGAAGTAAGTGTGTTTAATCTTTCAAAGAGATTGATTTGAAATTGACCCAGTTTCAAGTGAATAAAAATTATAACAGTTTCAAATTGATTCAATTTTGAGCCTACTCAAATCATATGTTTTATTTCTCACTCAGATCCAAAGGTTAGATGTATTTCCATTTTTCTTCAAAGAGTGGAGGGTGGGGCCACCCAAAGGAACTTATACTTACTTCTCTTTTCAAAGGTTCTACAGTACAGTGTAGTACTTACAACAAAGCAACGCAAAAGTCTTGCTTCCTGAAGTACAGAACTGCAATTTTTCTTAATTTTAGAATACATATGTTTTGATATATGTGGACCATACACCTCTGCAGTGACCCACAGACTCCAAGGCTCACAAAGTTCGTCTGTTTCTGAACACAGAGAAGGCAGAAGGGCAGGAGGGAAAGGCAAACTCAGGGCACCTTTGTTCTGCCTCCAGTTCTGACATAGTTCAGGGGCTTATGTAGCTCCTGGCATCAGCTGTAGAATAAAAAAAAAAAAAAAAGTGACAGCTTCATCTAACTTATGCTCTTTTGATACAGCATAGAGCAGCTGCAGAGAAGAGCACTTAGGACATAACCTCAATACTTGCTTTCGGACATCATGGACGTTCACCAGGACTGTTCCAGCTGCAACGCTGCTCATCCCATGGGGCACCAGAAGGCCTTGCACTGCAACCAATTCAGCTTTAAAAGATTAAGGCAACAGACATTGATGCTCTCTCAAGTGCCTGGTGAATTACTGCAGAGTAACTACCCAGTAGATAGGTATGGTTTACACAGCCAACTCACATCACCAAATAATCAGTATGCACCAAGCTCAACACCCAGCCAGTAAATAACGCTTGCACCTGACCAAGGCATGCTCCGACCAGCACTGGGAGCATCAGAAACAGGAGCAACCTGCAGGGAGTCTGAGCAAGTCCTGGAAAACCGTATAGCTATATGGAAAGAAGCATTGCAGGGGATTTGCATGGGAGAGCACACCCAGAGCAGGACCCGTATCTGAAAAGGACCCAAGGTACTTCTCTTCCTGGCTGGCCACTAGTGCAAGTTTTCCATCTCGTCTCTGCTTTTCTTTTCCCCCCTCTCTTTTTCCTTTTCTTTTTATTCTTCAAATTGTCACCAAAAGGAACTTTTACTGTTACAGTCAATGTATGCCATCAGCCATGCAAATAAGCCACTGCGTCTGTAAGCCTGTCTCCACATCCCTTGGGCAGCAATAGGGAAAAGTGTTCTTCTGTCATTTTCACAACGAAAACGCTGTTAAATGCAAACTAGATCTAGGAGAGGTTTTACACTGTAAGCGTCCCAGCATCCCGGTCAGCCAGCGTGCAGTATCTGTGCTCTCCTGCGCACCAGGAGACCTTATCGCTCCCTACAACTACCTGAAAGGAGGTTGTAGTGAGGTGGGGGTTCGTCTCTTCTCCCAAGTGATAAGCAACAATAGGACGAGAGGAAGCGGCCTCCAGTGCGCCAGGGGAGGTTTGGACGGGACATCCGGAAAAGTTTCTTCGCCAGAAGGGCTGTCAAGCACTGCAGCGGGCTGCCCAGGGAAGCGGTGGAGTCGCCATCCCCGGAGGGGTTTGAAAGACGTGTAGATGTGGCGCTTAGGGACGTGGTTTGGTGGTGGGCCTGGCAGGGCCAGGTTAACGGTTGGACTCGGTGATCCTAAAGGTCTTTTCCAGCCTAAACGATCCTACGATGATTAACGTACTTGCTATGTTGTGCCAGTTACCGCTTTTGTATCCTTCAGGGGTTGATGATATCTCATACATAGGAGAACAGCGAGTGAAGGTCTTTTTCCTTCAATGTGTGGTATGCTTAGCTTTAACAGGATAATATTTATGGAAAAAAAACATGCAGCCTTTCTCTAAAGTTCACGTCTATACAGATTTGTGTCTTCCCTTAATTACTCTTTTCTTTCATGCTTACAGTAACATTTTCTCTTGGCAAGATACAGGATGTTCTATCCACGCAGAAAGGATACGTGGACTAGAATTACGACTGCCTGACCAGCCACTCGGAAACAGTATGAATTTTTATCCTTTGACCAGATTCACAACAGGTAAAGGAACTTAATTGTATTTGAAACGTTTTGCCTTTGCCAAACTGGCTGCTAAGTTTCCAAGCTGGTACAGTGGGGTGTAAATAGCGAGTGAACAGGCATTTCTCAGGTCAATTTTGTTTCACTGGGAAGCAAGGATGTAAAAACCACTGTGATTTTTAAAGGATTTTTTTTCCTACAAAATAGGAAATGCAGGAGTACTTAATGAATTTATAAATTGCTCATTGCTGTAATACTTGACTACATGTAAATCCAGTGTACTTTTACCTTACATACTGGTTTGGCACCTTCTGTCAACATTTGGATCTGCACGGCTCTGTAATTTTCTGTGATAGCAGTACCAATGTCTTGGGAGATCTAGTGACTGAGGAAAAAGGAAGGGAACTCACGAAAACATTGTGGGATTTTAAAAGCACATATTATGGTTTCTAGCTTATGACACCAGTCTCCCCTATCAGGAGAGGATGAACAGAAAAGTTCATCTCAATAGCGGGAGATAATATCGGGATTTTTCCCCCAGTTTCATTGTGAGGTAATGGGCAGCATTTCCGGAAGGTTCGGATCTCTCTAACAGCTATATCCGTTATTATTTTGAGGCCAGCTGGGGAGCTAACATCCTTTACATTAATTAGTGGAGATAGCCTTTGCATATACCTTTTTTCTTTTCTGGAATCTTAAAGTATTCCACAACTTGGTCAATTTTCTGAACTCGTCCTTGGGCTATTTTAAAATGGTCCTATCTAACACAGGATGTTTCTGTGCTCACACAGTATGTCTCTCTTCTGCCTAGTGTACCATAGGATTCCTGAGTGGACTGGATGACTGCTAAGGAAAGGGCTTCACAAAGATGGATCCCACCAGTTTCGTGGCAGTGGAGAACATCACAGTTTCGCAGCTGGATTGTACATGCCTACTATTGAGCAAATCCTTCTAGAAGTTTGCACGTTCCAGTTAGGTAGATAATATCTTCGTATTACCTGTTGGTTCATTTTATGTTTCCAGTCTTCGACTTTGCCTCATTATTCTTCTTGCCATGTATATTGTGTATTTCTCTGCACTATCCTACTGATGCTCTTATGGCACAAAGGAAACAAGCTGCCATTCTGACCCAATTACCAAGATTCCTACAGTAGTAGTTAGGCATTAGTATTGTACATATAGATATTATGGGGGTTTTTTCCTCCTTTTTTCATGCATACTATCTCCTCCATCTTATTTCTTTTTTATCTTCTCCCATCGTTTTTATACTTGCTTTTCAAGCATAAGATTTGTATTCCCTTTTCTCACTTCTAAACTTACTTTCTAATCACCTTTAGTTTATGATTTCACAGTGTTACTGTACTGTGTTCTTAAAATATGCACACACATATACGCACACATTTCTTCAAAGTAAACCAAAGGTTTTCTGATTTCTAGCTTAAAGAAATTATCCAAACATAATGGAGATACTTTTGTATGAAAAAGATTAAAAGTATAAGATAAGCTGTCCCATTTAGTATTCACTTCTCTACTATTTTCTGGAGGAAAAAATCCACCAAAGTTTTTCATTATATAATGTATATGTTCTTCAGAAACATACACAAGTAAAACTTGTATCTTTCTCAAAATTCCATTTAGCTAATGCATTAACTCTTGTAAGGCTAATCGGTCAATTAGCCTGCTGAGAGGAGACAGTGCATATCTGTAATTCTACCAGCGTATGTATATGCGTTAGAAATTTCTAGGGCCGAAGGATGTATTATCCTAAACAACAAAGCCAAACTGTTGGCCAAGAGCAGAGTAGCCAGAATTAATCTATTTTCTTGGAGTCACTTGATCTTAAATATGAGTAGAAGAAGATAACAGTTGCCTGCAAAAAAATTGATGTTGATCCACCGAACTTAAATATTTGTAGAGAGATTCCTTACATATCTTGGGTAAACAAATATAACAGAGATCCTAATGGACGTAATCTTTATCCTATTGCCGTGAAAGAATTGGTCTTTGTAAAAACTTATTTTGATAGTTTGTCAACTAATTAGAGATCGCACCCACTTTCAAATACTAGCTCCATTCTTCCAAAGTTGCTTGCATTTGATTGTGGCTGCAAATGAGAGGCGAGGTTGAAACCTTTCTGAGAATTCTTAGGAAAAATATTCTGTGAACCTCTGTTTTGTTTATGGTAGGTTTAAAGGGAGTGTCTTCTTCTAGAACACCTAGCTTTACTTGCCACTGAACTGGAGACAGCAGGAAAATGTGTGATTTATTATATGCTTTCAAAACACAGTTCCCTGGCTCTCTTTCAAAATACAGAAATCCACGAGTCTTCTGTAATTCAAAGATGATCTGTCAGCATAAAGTGTCCTTCAGACCAGAAATCACAAAATAAATGGAGAGTAAAAAATGATGCATCGGTAACTGCAAGGAATAGTAATCGTAAGCAAAACGGACCATGTTAACAGAAGTCCTAAAAATACATTTTATTCATACAAGGAAGGGAGTTGTGTTCCATAATTAGTTTCTCTTTAGCAAATTGTAATATATTCTATGGCAGGGTTTAAAGGCAGTATGGAAAATAGGAGAGGATGTCTTGAAGTGAGAATTTCCAATGCAGTGAGAGTACTGCTGTGCTCATTATACATAGCCTTAGCTTAGTCACCCAGGTCTCTCTGCACTCTTAAGCTTTCAGTTTAAGTCCTAGAAATGGTCTAACTATAGTAGGATAGACTATTGTATTGGTTAATTTATTCTGCAGTATACATAAGTGTCTCCTTCCTTCGGTATTCCCATCTTTAACTGGGGATCATTATTATTTCTTACTTCAGAGTTACAATATTTTAAGATCTTTTGTGCTCTTCAGATGAAAAGTGTTATGAAGGCTGAGTATAATCTTTTAGGGGCTGAAGCTGGATAAGAGGGCACCTATAGGCAGGACACTGAAAATTGCTAAGGTAAATCAAATCATCAGCTGAGGAGACAGAGGTCCTGAGCGGGGTTTAAAACTGGCAAAGGACAGAAGGAATTCAGATGAATGACTGAAATCTGGAAGATTTGGGTGAAGAATCAGCAAATGAGAAGGGAAGTTAGTTTCTGAACTGCTTTGGAGTTTTTGGGTTTTTTTTTTTTTTATTCAGCTTCTGGTTATACCAACCAGAAACTGGCTGAGTCCAAAATAAAGACACTTGAATTATTGTTTAGCAGCACCAGTGAATAGTCTGTCCTGAGTGGAGTAGATTTAGATTAGATGTAAGGAAGAAGTTCTTCCCTGTGAGGGTGGTGAGGCAGTGGAACAGGTTGCTCAGAGAAGTTGTGGCTGCCCCATCCCTGGAAATGTTCAAGGCCAGGTTGGACGGGGCTTTGAGCAACCTGGTCTGGTGGAAGGTGTCCCTGCCCATGGCAGGGGGCTTGGAACTAGATGGTCTTTAAGGTCCCTTCCAACCCAAACCATTCTGTGAGTCTGTGAGTAATATTTCCCCAAATCCAGGTAGATGTACCAAGTAGAGAGTACAAAAATCTACTTTGTAGCTTGGAAAAAATATGGCAGGACTGTCTGTGGAATGCGCAGGTCTGATGCGTAGAAGGACTTGGCAAATAAAATTATTTGGATGAGTCGATGAGGACTTTGCTACTTTGGGTGTGAACATCTGCTGGAAGGTCATGCTTGAAAACCAAAACTAGGAACAAAAATCTGCAATCCTAATATACCACCAAAAGTTGGTTTCATTTGAGAGGATGGCTAAGAAATTACATTCTCTTCACACTGATTCACAGTCGTTACCTCTACTTCCTCCGTTACGATTTTAAGAAGTAATGTGAAGCTATTGTCTAAGATCTCCAAAGAACAAGTGCCAAAGTACTACATCCGATATCTCAGAGTCTCTGATATCTGTGCTTGTAACACTGGACTTGCTCCTGGAAAGGACTCGAACTAAGTAAGGAAAAGGTTAGGAATGAATTCGTAATGTATTTTCATATCTTTCATAGTTGAAGGTCTTGGTCCTGAGATCTATTGACCATCATTAACCAGAGCACTTAGCAGGGTGGCTGAATGTTTAAAACAGGGTGGTGTGGAGGGCAAGTGGAAATAATGGACAAACTTACTAAGAATAGATTATTTTAGCTTGATAGCCACTCACAAGGAAGCCATGGCGTTATGGCTACTCTACTGGAGAATAAGAACCCCCACCCCACTGGCCTTGCAGGAACGTGCGCTATACCTACTTCCCAGCCACGAAGTGGAAAATTTTCCTGTAGATGCAGCTATGGTAATTTATCAGTTTATAAATTGAAGATACAGTTATACTGGAACATAGCTGTTGGCAGGCGTGACATTTCACGTGGATGTGTGGGACAGCTAGAAAGGGTTCTTGACTGCTGGTCTCGTGGAAGAGCACAGCGTTGCTGAGGAAAGGCCACTCCTTCAGTCTGGTAACAAAACGCAGTCAAGTATTTTTCGCCCACGTTTTCCAAAGGCTGTTGTGTTCTAAAACAGGCCCTTCAAAAGTTGACCAGCCTTTTCTCTTTAAGGAAATGAACTACCCCCTAGAAGAGAAAGAAGTTCTATAAGAAGTAAGTTACGCATCGTTTTAGTAATTTAAAACCTTGTTATCTTTGTTGTTGTTGTTTTGGCTTTATTTAACATGGTAGGAATACACGTTTTCAGGAAGTAATTTTAGGCAGGTGGCAACGTCGGTGCCATCTCCAGGGGATTCCAGCCCGGAGACGCCGTTGCGTAGGGCCCGTGGCACACGGCAGCGTCACCGGTGTCATCTTTTTCCTTTAAATTTGGCCAGTGCAGCACAGTGCCCCACCCCGAACAAGAGACCAATTTGTCATTAGTACGTACACATGCATACATATCACATATCCACATATAGCAATGTATATATAGC
>JAOBAS010000083.1:42660062-42674257 GCA_025311575.1 Elanoides forficatus
AAACCGTTCCCGGTGGTATGGGCGCCCGCCCCCCCCCCCCCCCCCGGGGCTGCTCGGGAGAGGCGGCTGGAGCTGGCTGGCCTGTCTGCCTCCTGCCCCCCGAGCTGGGAGACCGTGGGCAGGGCTGCTCTGGCCGTCGGGGGATCCTGAGGAGCCCCTTCCAGGACACCCCAGCTTCTGTGTTCTCGTCCTCCATCTGAAGTCGGGATCGGCTGATCTGTCAGGCTGAAGATGTGGCAACTGTCAGATGTTGATGCTGTTCGTGCTTTGTGGCCCGCGAACAACAGCGTTTAGCCCGCGTGAGGTTGACTCATGGGGGCTGGCTATTTGCCGCTGTTTGTCGAAGTCGTTCCTTGGACTTTCTATCAATCAGACATTCCTTTCAAGAAAATATCGTTACTTGTTTTGGCACCCTCTGGTCTTTGCTTTTATATCCTACCCAATTCTTCGCTGTCCTCAGTATTTATTCAAGTAGTTGTGGCATGTAGATCCTTTCTACCTTTTTGTTTACAAACCTAATTTAAACACCGTACTTGAGGAAACAGGCCGTGGTAGACAAAGACAAAAGGGTTTGAAATAAGTTTTGTATGCAGCACTCTGTTGTTACTGAGCAGTTTTCACAGAGATTAAATTCCATTTAAATTATTTTTCCAGAATTCACAGTGGGCATTCACTCTACTGGACCTCGCTCCACTGCATCCCCCTGGTCATCTGGGGAGTACTGCATTTCCACTGATCCTCTGGTGAGTACCGCATTTCTGGTGATCTCCTGTCTTCAGGAGCTTAAACTAAACCCCTCTGCTATTGCTTGAGTCTTTGCAAGTGAAGCCTCTCCAGATGAATGTAAAAGTTGCATTCCACCAATCCTGCTTTGGAACGGGCAACAGCTTAAACAACTTTCTTAAATATATCATGTTCTCTGAAACCTGGCAGTCTCTGTATTCAGTTTGTAGGTGTAGTCATGCCCTGTACCTGTTAGTTGGGAGTCCCCAGGTGGGATGCTGATCTGCCAGGCCTCCACCTGGTTTTTCCCAGATGCACAGTCTTCTCGCTCACCTGTAGAATTTGCCAGCTGCAGGCTGATCCTGAGCTAGTTCAAGGTGATGTACAAATCAATCTGGAGATTGATCAGGTATTTTATCTTGCATTGAATCCTGAGGGCTGGGCTTTGGCCTTATCTCTGTTCTAGACTCTGCCTGCTAACCACATTACCCTTAACTTGTGACGAACCTGTAGGCCCTCTTTTTTTTCCAGAGCAGTACTACAGTTCTTTGAAAAAATGAAAAAGACCCCTACAAGTACTTATAACCTCCTGTTCCATGAACGAGTTGCCTCTCAATGACTGCTCTACTCATGCATAGACATGCATAGATGTTGGGTTTGGAAACAAAATAACTGAGCTCAGTATGAGGCTTTTAAGTCCTTTCCCCACCTCTTCCTGTATCTCAGTTTGCTGTTCCTCTGATTCCCCCTTCTAGAAGTATCCCAGAGGCAGAGCTAGCACATCACCCGCTGACAGCACACTCCCACCTTTGTGTAAGCCAGCCAAAACCAGTCACCAGCCAGCAAACGCTTGCAGAGTTATCTTTAAAAACAGCTATAAATAAAATTGGTTGAAAGGCTACAGTATCAGTGCAAAAATATTTTACTTTCTTGTTCTGCTGACGCGCTTTGCTTACACTACTGTAAGGTTTTGGGCATAATGTGGATTTGCTTACCTTCATCACCTCTGTAGCAAACCCACATATAAATTACTTACATTGCACTTTCCCCTAACATGGTAAGAGCCGATTTTACAAAGACCGGATGGTTGTAATGTTGGTTTAAATCCAGCCTATTTAATCCCAATTCGCAGTTGAATTGCGGTGTGGGGTTTTTTTCAGTGACAAAATAAAATTCCTTTTATTTCATTCTATGCTATGCTATTAATTGCTGCTATTTCTGAAGAAGGAAATGTGTTGTGTTCAAAATAACAAATGATCTTTACACTGTTGAGTTTAAATATGGAATATTATTTCTCAAGTCCCAGTCCTCTACTACATATATATTAATTTAATCTCTCTTTTTACCAGCCAGCTCCAGGTAATTAGTCTGCAGTGCTACTTTTAGAAATTTGGAGTCTGTGAAATAATAGCAAGGAGTCTGTGGGAAGTAACTAAAAGAAGCAAGTCTGGTTTTGTTAGAAATAAATTTTCTGTGCATGGCTACAGACCACTAAGGGGATCTGCGAGTTGAAAAGGTTGAAAATCCTCAGCTAAGGGTTTAGACATTTATGTTAAGTAAATCACAAGAGTATGCAGCACATAATTTTTGAATTACAAAGCACACATTATATTGGGTGGTTGTACTTCATGATTGGTACCGTGGTTTAGACTCTCTCAGGAATAAATGAAAATTGTCCTGAACAAGCTCTTCGGGCGACATGAAAGCATCACAATGCAGCAGAATCTAGGCAAAATATAATTATCACTTGACTGTATTAATTTGATTTTCAAAATGAGCAAGCATATTTTAAAACCCATTTCAAGATGATTTGATACTATCTTAAAAATGTCAAAATAAGAATCAGCTGAAAAGCATAAATTTGGTTACTAAGCAGTTTACCATACAGTATTTACATATATAACTAGCTTTTACTGTGTTGAGTAACCCTGCTCGTTCAGTAAAACTACTCATACAAGCTAAGGTGATTTCTTTGCATCTTTTAGAAAGACCAAGTCATTAGCTTCATCTGTTGTATTTACTTTTGTCCATACAAGTATCAGCATTGTAGAACTATAAAGCAGTGTGGGTTGGGTTTTTTTTTAAATGTATTTCACTTTTTATAGGCAAAGACTAAACTTAAGCGTAGCTTACGTCAGTAACACATATGATATCCAAAATTTCAGTACCGTGAAAGTTTGTCAATGTCTGATGACAAGATTTAGCACTATAAAAATAGGTAAAGATGTTCTGGTGTTACTAAAGGGACCTTCTAATCAGGTCCTCTGGTACTCCTTCTGTAAAGAGGCATAGCCAAACCACTTACAGCTATGGGATTTACTCCCAGCCAAGGTCAGTGTTTGCAAAGGGATATATAGCCTCCTGAGATCTGATTAAGTACCGCTGAGCTTATTTAGAATGAGTATTTTATAGAAAAACTGTGCTGTACCTGTGGAACAGGAAACTGATGTGAAGAGTGGGCTGAGTTGCAAGGTATGTCCTGTGTAGCATTTGTGTGTACAGCAGCAGTTTTTCGGTCCACAGTGTGAACGGACCCTGCAACAATCAGCTGATCTGTGACGGGAATAGGCCCTTCTGTTGTGGGTTCTGCTTAACTGCTCGTGGGCCACTGGGGCCAAATGCAAAGAGCTGAACGGTGAATTGATTCTCGTTTTCAGCAGAACTGAAAGGTCCAAGAATGTCTTAATTTAGCACTGCTGCTGAGAAAATCCTGAGGGAAGTTGCTGTCTAAGAATACTGCACGCAGTCATTTTACCACCTAATACCTGAAATGTTCCCTGGATATAATAGTGATATGTTACAATTCGCTTGAGTTTTAATGACTTAACTGGTTCATAATCCAATATAAAACAGTTAAACTGAGAAGATTTAGAATCATTTGGGGAAGAGATGCTGTTCTGTCACTCCCATACTGTTAGTATGTGACATTAACATTAGCAGTAAACCTTAAGGTAAAGGGAGAATAATTACTGAGAGAAACTGAGAAGATGACGTAATCTCAAAGAGTTCAAAGTACAGGATTGCACTAAATGTTTTCTGGCATTGGACAAATCTGGAGAAATTTTTCAAAGTTTATCATTTTGAATACATGAAATTGAGCAAGATTTCTGGGCCTGAATTAGTTTTTAATTCAGTGGTATACAAAGAAGTCTTTACTTTGGATTCACCAGCAGGATGATTTAGGTTGGTTTGGGGTTCCTTTGGTGGGGATTGAGGAAGGAGAAGATGACCTTCTGAGCACAAAAATTGGAAGTATTTGCATGTTAAAGGATTTGCAGGTTTTAATAACTACTTGATAAACAATAGCATTTTTGAGATTTTGTGTGGATGTTGTGGATGTTTGATCAATAAAACCTCCTCTCCCCTTTAATAGTAACTTAAGAGTGGTTTTGTTTACATTTGTCACAATAGTGTCTAATAATACTGGCACTGACGTTCAGTGTGTCTCTCTCGTTCTGAAACAATAACTTTAGTTTTCCCTATTTAATTTGGGTTGCTGCTGTAGAATAGTGGTGGTGCGTTCAGCACTGTGCAAGAGAGAGACTCAGTCCTTAGCCCTAAAAATTTTTTGGCAAGCTTTAACCAAAAATCAGCAAGAAAGATTTACATGGTTGGTATAAACTCGTTTTAAGAATAACAGTGAAAATCTGTCCACATCCTGGCAACGGTGGGTCAAAAATCTGTGTCCTCCTATCTTTAATTCTCCTACTTCATCCTTCTTTTTTCCCATACCAGTAACCCTAAATACTGATCACAACGTAATGACATATACTGCTATAATAAAGTATTCTGGTCTCTTTCTCTCCCCAGAAAACGGTGCAAAAAACTGGACATGTTTGTGTCCAGGTTATGTGGTTGTTTCTAAAAGTGGCTTGTTTTCCTACATTCTACATTATAGAAGATTCACATTTAAGGGAGAAAAGACCTTTCAAAAGTCTTCATCAAAAATAATCTGGCATTCCAACAGTTTTAAATGTAATAATTAACTTGTCTGCACCTTAAGTTATTCTTGATAATTCTGTATGTGAATACATATCTGAAACAAGGCTGCCTAATGTCTGTTTATCTTAATCCAATGGTATTAGGTATTCTTATTGTAGAATCAAAATGTCTACATATGAAGTTAAATGAGATAGTCAATTAGGGTAATTCCATTGGTAGACTAGTTTTATTATAAGTGAAACTGTTCCATCTGCTCAACACCCAGATAATCAGGAAGAAACTGATAAGACAAATTGCTAAGTGACTCAGGCCAAAGGTACTGCTTAATGCTGTAATTGGATATGTTTGTAGTAGTACAAGCTGGTTTCTCCCCTGACTCAACCAGCTGAACTGTCTCCCTTTTGCCAGCTACTTCCTGAGTAGGAACTGATTTATGCAGAGTCATCCTTTTCCTGCCTGTCTGTATTAGCAAGTCTAGTGTGCGTGTCTTTGGGAAATGTAGCCCCACTGTGACTTCCCTCTGAAAAAAGATTCTCAAATGTGGGATAGCCAAGTTTCATTTTTCAAGAAATAATAGCAGCTGCTGGTGGGTGTAAATAAATAAAAAAAAGAAGTGACACATACACAGAAGAAAAAGTTCATTATTTCCATCAAAAGTCTTGCCAGAGATCTTATCACTTTTGAAAAAATAGCCTGTGCTGCCAGAACTTATTACATATCTTCTCACTTGAATTGCTGTAATAATGTCACTTTATTTTTCTTTATAAAGAATGTGTTCAATAGCGTGTTTATATCCCACTCATAGATGTGATGTTTATAGTCAAAATATGCATAATTGTCAAAGCTCAGGTCTATTTCTATGTTCTTTATTAGTTATCAACCCCCTTCGATTCACCACAGTAGTAGTTTACATAAAAGGTGGTGAAGATTAGGATTTTAGGTAAGCATACAAAACAAAGAGAGAGCACTTATCTGTTACTATGTGCAGCAGTCAAGTTGTGTGTAGGTGTAGCGAAACAGCTTTTGGAACCATAAATGTAATCTTGATAGCACTTGCATTGAAACAGTGCTATTGTGTGTTAATGACAATGGTATAACCAGCATGAAGTGAAACTGGTGACTAATTCAAAAAACAAACTTCCTGTCTACAGCAAAAGCCCTTTTGTAGAAAAATGCATTTTCTTCATTGACCCATGGCATTAAATCACATTGCAGTATTACCTCTGCTGGCAGTAGCGTTCAGATACAGCAAAAAGTTACAATTTGGAGAGTTTTCACTGCTTAAGTTGTTTGATTCTTCCATCTCCTGACCAGGAGCAAAGAGCTTTGCTTTACAGTCTTCTGTCAAATGGCAGTGAGGAATGAATACTTTGAACTGTGATCTTATCATATTTCGTAAGTGAGATGGGAGATTTCCAGAAGTCCTAAAGAAGCAGAAAGTGATGTTTGTAGGTCACCAGGTTATGGTCTTTTCTTCCATGTGAGGAATCGGTGTAACAGTCTGCCTTTGGTCTCAGATTGCTGGTGTAAAATTGTGGTTGTAAGTATTGGTAGTTATTAAGGTCTGGGGATTTTTCCCTAACTAATAATGAGAGAAACACATTCTCATTTAAAAAAAAAAAGAGAGAGTACATCTGTGGAAGGAAATCTCCTAGAGAAAACCTGAGTTGTATTCCATTCCTTTTTCATTGTCTCTAATTCCCATGAACATTATGGAGTGATAGGTGAATCCAACAAACCAGTGAGTCCATAGCCATTATGTAGATGATGTGGAACTGGTGTGAGGAAGTGGCCTGTAGATGGAAGAGGCAAGAGAACCTGTTTCCCCTGTGTACCAGAACAAGAGAAATAAAAATACTTATTTCATTCATTAACAAGAAAAAGTGATTTAAACGGAGTGAAAACATATGAAAGGTTTTAATTTTTAGGGGTGTTTGTAGTTTTCAATGGACAGCATGGAATTTCCCCCTAGAATGTCATTTAATCAAAATATCTGTCTGTTGAACAGTGTTCTGTGGTACAATTTGATGAACCCTAATAGCAAGTAAGAAATTAATAGCTGAACCCTAACAGCAAGTAAGAAATTAATAGCTGCTAGTGCTTGCTTTCTTCTAGTTCAAATTATCGTGATGTGTCTGTCAAGGTAAACTCTTTCTATTTCCTGACATTATTTCTCTTAACTAAATTTTAAAAACAGTGCAGACAATATATCCGTTTCTGGATTTGGATGGAGCACCTGATGGCTTTATTATCCCCAGCTGAAAATATCTACATCCACAGTTTGCCCTGCATCACGCGCTGTGTGACGGCTCCCTATGCCACTTTAGTGCAGGGCGAGCCAGGTTAGCCCAAAAGCCCTTTGTCAGTGAAAGCTGAGAGCGCTGACTTTGCACTGAACCACAAGGAGGTTGTCCACAGCTTCCTTTTTTTGCCAGCTTTCTTGTAGCTTCTAGTGTAGATTCAGTTGTAAGAGGGATGGAGGAAGCTGAGCCTTAAATCACAGTAGGTGTTTGCAAAGTGAATGTATTTAAACCCAAAGTCTCCTTTTTTGCCACTCGATACTGTGTGCTGTGAACATTTACATCAACTACAAAGGAGAGATGCCAAGTTAGGAACGTTGCAACAAACCAATTTGAGTTATGGAAAAACTTCACTTATTCAACCTCCAGGAGCGTCTGTATAAATTCACATCTTACCTGACAGATCAATGCAGGTTTGCTGACTGACTCATTGTTGCCTGTCCTGCATTACCATATTTTATCCTTTAGGCTTCTGAGCCAAACAGGTTAATACCGAAGGAGACTTAACATAGCATTTCTCTGATGTCTTTTACAGCCATTGCCAAGGTGCATTTTGTGTCTCCAGGTTTAAAAAGGGTCACACAGCAATTGATGCACAGTCAAAGCTTTAAAACCAAATAAACCTATAGAATAACCATCAAGGCATTTTGCCTGCTTTTGGTTTTGTATTTGTGGTAAGAGCTGTGCAAGAGAAAGTTGCCACACAAGCATGTTTTGCTCACTATCTGAATCTATCCTCACATGACTTTTTCAGGAATGATGATATTACTAGACTTGCAGAAGCTCACAAAAAATGCACCCATTTTTAGGCACTTGGTCCAAACTCATAAAATATTTACGGTGTGGCCCTCCAGGAAGCCGAGCATCTCTAAGTCTCACATAGGCCGGCAAGCCACGGATCCCTCAGCCTCACCCTGATTGAGTCCTTAAGACTGCAAGAGAGAAGAAATTAAAATAGACAAGAGGAACTGCCTGCTCAATTGAGCTTTATTTTGTAATACACAGGCAGACTGCTAGGTCAGCAAATCTCTGCAAGCTATGTGGCCATATGGGCAATGGCAGTTTATGAAAAAACCGTGCCAGATTTGGCAGCCTTGATGATGGCCACATGGCAGGTCAGTGAAAACCATTTCAGTGCCAGTTGTGTAATTTCACTCTTCAGTCATCTGAGAAGAATATATAAGATGAGATTTTAGAAAGGATCGTGTCATTTCAGCTCTGAAATTTGCGCTGTTTTTATATGGCATATACGCTTCAGATGTAACCAGCAGAGTTCTTTTGCTCCATCTTGGGTAACTGAAGACAATCAAGTTTAGATATTGATTGTTATTCTTTATATGTGTGTAGGCTTGTATTTGAGTATTTTGAAGTAATTTTGGGGTAAACGTATCAACAAAGGAGACAAAGGTTTTCTGAGAGAAAACTAAGACCCATGTTAGGCTCAGACTGATGTAAGTTATTTGCAGCCTCACTAGCCTTCAAATCTCTCGAAGTCCTCTACTTTAACAAAATGCCAAGTTTTCTGATTGTTTTAAAAGGGCTGCTGCTTATAGCTTAGCTGTTTCTGGCTGGTCAAGGTTGGAGGGATCATTGTGGCTGGCCACTGATTGTGTCACCAGCCAAAATACTGTTTCATCTTTCAGGCCTTCAGCAGCTGGGCCAGATTAACGTGAACATGGGAGCAAACTGACTCTTGCAACACCTGGCCTCTGCAGATAACCCACCCAGCTTGACTCCGGGCCAAGTCACGGCACAAACAACCTCTGTTGTATTGACAGATGACCTCGTGAGAATGAACAGATAAGACAAAATGATGTTGATACTACTTGATCTGTAAGCCACGTTCGATATTGTCAGCCAGGGCAGTCAGGAATGCTGATGTGGCCACAAACCCTTGGGGAATTTGTTTGATGGCTGGCTCTCATCACGCCCCGCCAGGACACTGACTGCTGCCTTAGGGCTTCATCCCCTGGCCGGCTCTTGGCCGGCAGACTCCTTGCCCCAGCTGGGAAACCCACTGCTCAGAGCCTTCTGTAGGCCTTTCTGCATACCACAGTCCGTATCTGCAACAAAAAATATAAAATACTATCGCTCACCGAATGTAGATGTATTTCTATTTCAGGATGCTTCATTTTGTCATAAGTAGTCCCAGTAAGAAGATAACCCTCGGAGTACCAGTGGCAGTTTGTCAGTGTGGCTGCCTCCATTGGTGGCCCTGTACTGCTCGAAGTGCACCAGTAAAATACGTCTCCGATTAGTCCCCTCACGCGAGAAAAATATACTGGAAAGACCAGATGAAAAATTACTTCAAACGTGAACTGATTCTGTCTGTAATCCATCACTTAACACGGGTGAGGGACCTGCAGTAGGCTCACAGAGACAGATCCCCCGGTTCTTTGTCAAGTGGATTGTAACTTACGTGGGAATCGTGTCTGAATGAAAGTAGAGTAACGTGGTACCAGGAGCTGATCCACAGTAAACGGGAAAAAACCACAAGTTACTTTATTTACAAGAAGCATGTTCCCCAGGACAGAATTGAATACTTGTTTGTCCCACTTGCAAACAGCAAACAAGGTATCTGGTGCTGGGTTCTATTCCAATTAATCCTACTAATGCTTCTGTTCATTTTGGCCAGTTCTTGATTGCTCAGGAAGAGGTGAACTTGGAGGATCTCTTAGTATCAATGACACAGATGTGGCATTTTAACACTGTTAGCAAAACAAAATGTCAAGATGGTCAGAGAGTTTCAGTTTTCATCTGTACTTCAGGGTTTTTTGGTTGGTTTTACCCTACTGGTGAAGCCTGCAGGCTATTTCACCCTATGAGCAGACTCTTTTTGTGTAATGGTAAAGTAAAACTTAAAACTAGATACGCCATTAAAGATGGCATACAAGGCACAATTTTTTGTCCGTTATCCAATTTATCAAAATCACGTAGAATTCCGATTCTGTTCTCCAGAGTGCTGACAACCAACTTGATAACATCGGGAAATTTTGCATTTGGACTTCTGGTGTTCAAGGCATTAATACAAGCGCAAACTGCATTACAAATCTTTTGATATGTCTTCCATCTTTATGGCACACTATAGATAGATATAGATATCTATATATCTATCTAGATATATAGATAACTACTCTGAATACAATACAATAATATATCAACATTGTTTTCTTACTGGAAACAGGGGATATGGGAAAAGCTTTTCTGCAGGCAAAAATATATCAGATCCACTGGCTCCCACTTTTAATGTATAGCCACTTCTTCGGACAAAAATGGAAACTGTGTACACTGTGGTTTGGTCATATTTACGTCTGGATTCACAAAAGAAGTTTCTTAACAGGTTATTATCTTCTAGATGCTTTCACAGACTGTTTAATGAAGTGTTGTAGTGTTCGGCCAGGTATGCTGACACTGAGGTGACTGATGAATGCAAATACATAAGTAAGAGTCGGTTTCAATTTCATTGTTAACTAGAGCCTTGGTATCTGTCTTCGTACAGTAAACAACATATTTCATAGTTTACATCAGATTGAATCCTTCTGCAAATATAAACAAATACATTCATGAGAACAGGAAAGTAAACTCTGTGGGACATTCATGGCTGCAGTGATAAATCAATTAAAAATAGTCTTTTATTGTTGGGGTTTTTTTTAAACTGAACCATCCAGCACTATTGTGTAGCACGTAAAGCAAGAACAGTTTGGGGTCTGCACAGCCTGGAGAAGCGTTTGGAGGAGCATTCAGGATCTCGTGATTGCTGGGATCTGGAGGGAATGTGCCGGTTCTCTGCATCCTGAACTCGTTCTGCACTGTCATTGGTTAAAACAATGATTTTAAAGCTTTTAGTCTTCCTGATTAAAGGCTTTCATATGAAAAGACCTCACCCAGGAAGGACTGCCATGGCAGGCTGTCAAAGAAGGGGTAAAAAAAATAATTCCCATTTAGTTTCACTCTCGGTTAACTGGAAGCAGAAGTGTCTGCAATCCTTATTCTGCATGTGGCCGGTCCGGGCATTTCCCTCCGGCCGGGGTGAGGCACTGGCGTTTGGGGAGGGGGCTGATCCGGCTGCCCCTGGCACAGCTCGCCCGGCTGGCTGACTTGGGAAGGCTTGACAGCAGAAGGACAAAGGCTTTTGGGGAGTGCGGTTACCCGTGGTTAGCAAGTGTGAGTCGTATTTGCTCTCTGCCAGATTCACACCTGGTGTGAGCGCAGCAACGTCAGTACCTGGGTGCTGCAGTTTGTACCTATAAATACCACCCCGAAAGCGTGAGTCATGCCTCCTGGGTAGGACTGAAAGCTGTTTTGGGGACTCTAGGGAGTGGAGGGAAGGGGAGAGCACGTAATACCTGGGACATTTTATAAGGTGTGGTGCTGACTCAGGCTAGCTAGTTACGATTTTCCTGACCAATAAACAGAATTAACCAGTAACAGCAACAACAAGAAAACTCCACAACTTGAACAGCACAAAGTGTCCGCCTGCCATACCGTGTAAGACCACTGAGCCCCAAACCTAGCATCCAGTCTCAGGAGGAGGATACAGCTTGGAGCCGTAGGGATTGGGAACCGCCACAGCAGTGTGGTTAGCTGCTTCTGCAGTAATGAACGTGGGGAGAATATCTCAGCACGCTGATAAACATGTGCCCTGTGGCTTTGAATAGCCTTACATTTGTATGGAGATCTGCCTTGGTTCTCAGCATGTACTTATCAAGCTCAGTCATGAAAAGATTGACATCTATTGATAAACTGATTGCATTTAAACTAAGTCTGCTTACCACTAGCGCTGATAAAAGAGCTTACTAGACGCTATTACAAAATCAGATCATCCTACACGAGGCACCGTGCAGAGGCAAAGAGCTGCAGCTGCAAGCATCAGCAGGGCGCAAGCTGTGCTGCGCGGCGTGAGGAGCGGGTGGGTGCTTCCCCCCGCGCCTGGCCGCACTCCGTGGTTAATTCCACGGTCACTGTTGCCTCCGCACAGCCCGGTGCTCTCTCGATGCAAAGACCTGGCTTTGCTTTTAGCTGGATTTGTGGAGAATGGCAGAAGTCGGGGCAAATTCCCTGCGTCGTCTTTGCCACTCGCGTGTCTGTAGAGCGCAGGCACCACCAGGGAAGAAAAAAGTAGGTTTGCTGTTTTAGTGACAAACATCACTGATCTGAATGACTAAAAAAATGCTATCCAAATGACAAATTCATTAAAAGCTAACTCTCTTCTTTTATAAGTAACACAGCCATTTATTCCCATCATCAGTAGAAACCTTATAGAAGGTATAATTATATGTAATTAACTTCCCTCTCTCTCTCTTTTTTTTTTTTTTAAAGCAAATACCTAAAGACTTGTGATCTCAGAAAAACAAGCTGCGTTAGAAGGGGAGAGCTGAACTTGGAATCAAAGGTATCATCTATTTTTGCCAATGAATGTGCTCTACAGAAAATACACCCTGGGTTTTGCTTCACTTGAAAAAGAGCAGAGACTCTGACAAGAAATATCCAGGATATTATGAACTTTACTGTTACATAGTGAATATAACCATTTGGACTATTTCATAGTCGTAGTTATAATACATGAGGGACTTGAGAAGTCACACAGTGAAATTTACTGGTGCTGTAAGACAGCATTGCCGGGGAGTCTGTGCTTTCCTGTTCCATGTTAAGAGAAGGCTGGAGGCTCCAGTGCAAGGAGACTTGTCTGAAGGCAATGTTGACTCATGTAAGACGTTTTAAAAGAGAAGTAGGATTATGGCTGTAAAAATTAGGTAACACTCTCAAATTCCTTGATCTTCTGATCACTACAGGGACAAAGGTCATTTAACTTTTTTAATGGTATGGACTGTACTTAGGCTGTACCAGTAAGGGAATATTTTGAGGGAATTGGTCATAGTTCCTGGAGAGGGAAAAGCTGCATGCTCTGAAGCTGCATCTGGATCCAAATGCTTTTTTCACTGATGTGACAATAAAAGCTGTACAAAGGAATGGGTGAAAATAAATGCTGCATTTTCAATGCAGATGTTTTTGTAAGCAAAATTAAAGACAACACAAAGATGAAGAATGGAAGTTTGCAATACTGGTGATCCTTAGCTTCACGGGTGAAAACAAATTTATGTCTGATCCTTTGAGCTATGAGATCTGCTAAGATTTCAGTTACAGAGATCAAGTGAATGCTTATCGTAATGATATTCCTAAGCCATGGCATAGACAATATGGCTAAAGCCCCGCTGTCATTTACACAGTACATTTACAACATTATATAAACCTCGTCTTAGGAGAGCCATTGTCTTTACACTTCCCTGTCTCATTGTGTGTCCAACCTCACTCTGTTAAATCCAGTTTAGACTGTAGAGTTCTCAGGACAGAAGCATGCTTTTGCAAATGCAAAGACAGAAGCGTGCTTTTGCAAAAAATTGCTGCTGTATGCAGCAAATTCCAGAACTCTTGGTGCTTCTTTTGCAGTATATTGAATGCAAGGTGCTCAAAGACATGCCCTGGGGATTCATGATGGGGCAGCTTGCTATCTGCAGCCTATCATCACCCTGTTCTGCTCTGAGAAGCCGCTGCCCCGGTTCTCAGTACGTGCTGGGCTGTGAGCAGCACGGGTCACAAGCATCTACCGCTGCTGCCAGAGGAAGGGAGAGGGCTCTGGTGGGCAGTCACAGGCAGCAGCCTTTTAAATCACCCTGGTATGAGTTCTTAAGAGTTCCCCTGGAGGCAAGAAGCTCTTAAAGTTTCGCTTAGAAAAGATTAGCTGTCACTCTATAGCTAAATGCCAAAATATGTCTTTTTCACTGCAAAGGAATTGATGTTACATTTCAAAGTCCTGTCTATATTAAAGAGTCAGCTGAAGTGACCCTCAGTTAATAGTATACCAAACCTTCACCTTAAGAGCAGTTTCACTTGATTTAACTTACTGTACTGGGTTTGCATGGCAAGGTTTTTGGGGGGGGGTACGGGGGTGGCTTCTGTGAGAAGCTGCTGGAAGCTTCCCCCACGTCCGACAGAGCCAATGCCAGCCGGCTCCGAGACGGACCCGCCGCTGGCCAAGGCCGAGCCCATCAGCCACAGTGGTAATGCCTCTGGGAGAACGTATTTAAGAAGGGGGAGAAAAAACTTGCTCAATTGCAGCAATGTGAGACTATGTGAGAGCCCCAGCCCTGCAGAGCCCCAGGTCAGTGCAGAAGGAGGGGGAGGAGATGCTCCAGGCGCCGGAGCAGAGATTCCCCTGCAGCCCGTGGTGAT
>JAOBAS010000083.1:42725466-42743065 GCA_025311575.1 Elanoides forficatus
GGCAGGGGGAGGCTCGGGGAGCAGGGGACCCCGACCCCGGCACGGCAGCCCTGGCAGCACCGCAGCGAGCTCGGCACGGCGCGGGACCCGCTCACCGCTGCAAGCCTCGGCTGCCTCTGTTTGCCTTTCCTCGGAAAACAAACCTGGGAAATGACAGTTCGAGGGCTGATAAGAATAATTAGACGTGTCTGTTGCAGATACGACATGCGCTGCTGGTTGAGAGCAAGTCTTAACTGAGCTCCCAGCCCGCTCACAAAAACTGCCAGCAGAATACGTGCCCAAAGCTCCGCTGCCAGCAAAGTCTCTGCTTCGCCACTGCTCTGCCCTCCTGTGCTTGCCATCCCTGCAGATCCGCCGCTGCTGTCCTTACTGCTGGTCTTGGGGAACCGTCAACCCGCTCTTTAGGGGGTGACAAAATCCCGCTGCGCTACAGCCCCCAAGGAGATACCCCCGGTGCCTGCTGCTAAGGCAGGGGAAGCGGCTCTCTCCCCCGCCCCGGTGCGAGAGGAGCGCGCGCCCGTGTGCATTTTTAATGTCTGAGCTGACATTTTGCTGCCTTGAAAACAAAAGCTGTTCATGGGCTAATTAAATAGATCTGCACGCAGCGTAACGTAAGCCCCACGGAGTGACAGAGTCCCAACAGGGTGTGAAATTTGGGAGACAGAATGGCACGGTATTGTGCATGCAAAAGTTTATGATTTTAGAATCAGTCGTGGGTACTGTGGTGGGTGGCTAGCGTGGGAATTCAGAGTGCTTGGTCCGTAAGGCCTTGGTAAGTGTCCGACGTGACTGTCATGTATTCCCATAGGGATGAATGCTATACGTCTTTTCTTCTCCCTCTTTGCTTTTATTAATAATATAAACCAAAAAGAGTAACAAACCTGCTGTTTCAGAGTGCCTTCTGTGTTTCAGAATATGCAAATAGTTTCTGATCAGCGCTGCCACTCTGATGCCCCTGTGATACAACACAGCAATAAATAGAGTTAATGCAGGTGACTTATTAATCCTAGTAGAGCAACTACACTTCCAGAGTCTAAAGATAACGCAGAATACTAGAAAATTTGTTCTAATTACAGCAGGGAGCATCTTGCCTTCTTCCTATATTGCCATTTTAAATTGAAATTACTATTCTCAGTAGAAAAGATCTTTTGTTCAGCTACCAGCCAAGAAAGACGATTCTACTGAGAAGGTTTAATAGTGCGTTAATACTCACATTACACAGTTTCCTCAAATGGCCAAGAACACAAACAGGCCGGAAACAGTGAAGATCGCACACCAAGGGAGACAAAATTAAGTATTTCAATTAAGTACTTGCTACCTAATGCATCGAGGGAAATGAACGCAGCATTCCCTCTGAGGTGCTACAACCGAAGCATCCTACAAGCGTATCTCAGTGGGGTACAGGGACAGGCTTCCCTGTTTGCAGGGTCACGTCCCCACACGGCCGCCCGGCCAGGAAACTATGGCGAGGTTGGCAGCGGGGCCCCGCAGGTGCCTGGCTCCTCTTGCTCCCCCAAAGCCTTTCATAACCCCAGATCCATGCTGCCCCTGCAGCAAAGCTGAATTTTCCCGTACAGCCAAGCCCCCCGGCAGCAGCAGCAGGTCTCGCTCTAATGCTGTTTCGAGACCTAACTCTGATTTTCACCGGAGCTAGCTTGCGAGTAAATGTCCAGTTGTGTACGTCTGCAAAATGGGTTGGCTGGGGTATTTTTTTAGCCAGCTCTCTGTCTTTTTCTCCATTATCTGGACAAAAGCTTGCAGTGGGGAAGGCAGTTGGGTTTTCCCAGCCCAGGGAGGGCTGCGAGGAAGAGGGAATAGGATGGAGCAGAGGGAGCCCGCGCTGCGGGGAGTTTTTGGGTGGTTTCGAAAGCGCTGTTAACTCTGTGATCCCAGTTTGAGGTGATGGAGATGGGTGTGAGAGCCACGTTTCCTCAGAACAGCTCTTCAGAAGCTGGGAGTTTTGCATATGTCCTCACTCCTCACCTCCCAGGCAGGTTTCAGCTCTGTCTTGCCTCCTGCAGGTACACATGGCTTACGGGTATGGTTAGGCGCCCGTACCGACAGCGAGCATTTGGTGATCAGCATAGCGGGCACGTTCTTCAGGCTGCAGAGGTCGGAGCAAAGCCCTCGGCTTCCTCTGGTCTGGCTGCAGCAAACCCGCGCTCCCTGGGCATCAGTGCTGTCTCTTCAAGGGCATCTCCGACCCCGGCCAAGGCAAACGCTGCGTTTGCTGGAAAACGCACTCGCGCTGCCGGATGATTGGTGCTGACAGCAACGAGTTACCGTCTGCGTAAGGAGATGTCCCGGCAGCGACCCCGAGCCGTAATAACGCGCAGGGACCCCGCGGCATGCGGGAGCTGGCCCCCCGCCATGCGGGAGCTGGCCCTGCCTCGCTCCGTGCCCACAGCCTCTGCCGGGATTGCAGTGCAGGCGTCGGGAGGGATGAATCCCGGACTCCCACCCAAGGCAGGGACTTGAAAGAGGTGGCCCTGCGTCCCCTGGCTGGGGCAGGATGGCAAGGGCTGCTAACCCGGCCGGCTCCAGATGTGTGAAGGGTGCTCAGCAGATGTTCTCACAGGAATCAGATCTCAGCCACTTTGCACAGGCACACAGCGCCGGTCCTGAGCGCGCCCCTGGACCCCGGCTTCATCCCAGTTTGCAGGGATGCACTTCCCAGTGCTCACTAGCCTGCCGAGAGATCAGTCCTGCTGTGGGCACAGCTGGAGGCAGCGTCCAGTTCTGGAGCAGAGGAAGTCAAATATTATTCAGAAAATACCTGCAATTGCATCACCGTCAAATCATTTCAATGGTAAACATCATCTGTTAACGTTTAGCAGATATTAGAAAATATGGTAATATTGGATTTTCAATTAAATTTCCCTTTTAACATCTTCAAACATGTTTAAATGTGGACAAAAATTGTTTCTTGACATTTTAATACAGAATTTGATCAGGTCGTCTATTTGGTTAAAATAAATCTTGTCAACACCAAAAATACAGGAAAGCTAAAATCAGACAATGTTTTCAGGTGCTAAACTTTCCTACTGTGTATGAAACACTGGAAAGAAGACGTTAAAACTGATCTGGAGCAATTTTTTGAAAGCTAGGATTAAGAAATCAGATAACAGTAATGTAATAATAGGTGAAAGCCTAGCATATTGCTTTTCTACAAACCGGAGGTAGCAACAACTGCAATTTAGAAGTTGTCGAGGTGACCTCTTGCTGCTGTTAGCAAAACCCACTTCCTGAAGCCCTTCTGAGCTTTTATCCTTCCGTTTTTCTTTATTCTGCACCCACATCTTCTTTCCCGATCAGTTCTACATGAGCTGATCTAGATAAAAGGGGGAACATGCCATATACCCACGCGTGGTATTATATTTCCTGCAGAACTCTCGCCCTATGCTATTATCCTGATGGAGCTGAAGCGGGTGACTCATCATTTTCCATACAGCGGCATCTCGCCTGCCGTGGCGCAGAGCACCCGACGGCCTCCCCGGGCGCCTGTGCCAGAGGCTCTCGCCAGCCCCGTCGTGTCCGGTGGGAGCTGCTGGCTTTGCTGCGCCGGGGGGCTCGGGCCGGCACTGCCCGTTCCCCGAGGAGGGCCGTGCCCGAGGGCGAGCAGCGGCCCCGCAGCCAGCGGCTGTGCTGGGCTTGTCCGAACGCTCACCCGCCTCGCCAGGCTGGGCTGCTGCTCCGGGAGCCGTAGCGACCGCCTTGCTCCGAACGCCACTGATGCCCGTTAGTTCACTGGAAAATGTATAACCTCCGAGTGTTGTTGGATTGTTATTTCCACGGAGATAAAAATAAACATCCGCGTACCCTTTGGCTTTGCTGTACAGCAGCGGTTATGCCGTCGAACGCTGACGTATTGAATCCCGAACCCTAGACTTGCGTTTTCAAAGGTTGTTAGCGTAACTTGATGTCATTTGCCAGGCCCCTGCGAGTGGCACAGGCTCTGCTTAACTGTGGGCCGTGTTAAAGTCCGGCCATATTTTAGTTGTTCTTGAATCCGAGGGTCCAAAGCTACCGGTAATGACCAGTCAATGGTTTTTCTAATGGATCCTAAGGATCTACTTTAGCACTGGTTTTACAACAAAAATAAGTAAGGTGCAATTCTTGCCCGAGTCTTGCTGACGGTGATGAAACCCAAGTGGCCCTGGGTGGTGGTGGTGCTCCCCTGCCCTGCCTGCCCTGCCTGCCCGCGGCACCAGCCCTGCCTGCCCTGCCTGCCCGCGGCACCAGCCCTGCCTGCGGCACCAGCCCTGCCTGCCCTGCCTGCCTGCGGCACCAGCCCTGCCTGTCCCTTCCTCCCATCAGCTGGCCTTTTTGCAAACTGCCCTCCCTCACATTTCTGCCTGAAGGATTTAATTTGGAGGAGGAAGGGCCTCGAAAATACCAGTCATGGAAACGGAAGCTAAATTATTCAGTTCAGTGCTGCCGCATAATGAATCCTGGATTTTTATCTGTGCTGGTGCCAATACTCTATTTTATTTTATTTTGGGAATATCTGAAAATATGGTAATGACAAAGCGGTGACAGGAGTTCAAACTAAGTATTAGAAGTCCCTTTTTTTTGGACTCTCTTCCGATGGGTTTGAAGCTGATGGGGGTAGGAGCACCCTGAGCAACACGTCTGCACTGATGCCTCCACAGCCAGACCCTTTCATTCCTCCTCCAGCTATTGTTCCCTTCCTCATTATCCTGCAGCTCTTTTTCTCTCCCAGCCGCTCTGGCCTCCTTCCTCCCAGAGGTGTTCCTCCCTGGGAGCTGCTGCGTGGGTCGCAGTCGCCTCCCATTACCGGGATGCTCTCAGCTGGTTTCTGTCCTGCCACTGGGCTGAAACCGAGCGAGTTGAACGTTTTCCTGGGCTCGTCTCAGAGCAGCCAGTCATCTATCAGCTCGCAGCTAAACTTCCATATGCATTTGACAACTCAAGGTAATATTCGACAGCTCCCATTGACAATTAGGAAGGTGATGATGCTATGGAATAAACGAAGCGATACGTCAGTACCTGAAATAAAAAAGCTGAATGAAAAGCTAATCATGTAGTACAAAGATATGCCAGTTTAGCTCTTAGTGGAAACAAATACCCTGGCAATCATCACAAAGGCCATTTCTAATTCAATGTGCAGTTGCTGAAGCAACGGCTTCGGTTTAATCTGCAAAAGCTGAAGCACTTCAGTCCCAGTGGGAAGTGCCACTGCTGCAGGGACCTTCCTGTCCCCATGTCCCCACCTCCCTTATTTAAATTGCAAATACAAACAGAGTCACCTGGTTTGTACCCGAGTCATTATAAAACAAATAGGATAGGCATGTTGAATGTAGAAAACCGATAAAAACCATAAATATAAATCTATTCTGAGATATTGTAAAGCAACGTTAGCACATACCGCAGGTGATGTGTGCATGTGGACACAAGACAGAAAGGCACTCAAGGAGCAGACTGCAGCGCAGCGTTGGTGAGAAGTCCTGGCTAAACCAGACCAGTTTCCATTTTCCCTCTGGAAATCGAGTACCTGTTTCAGACCAGCTGATGAATGTTCAGACAACTCTGTGCAGTGCCATTACAGACTGCATCCGTCCCTGCAGTGTTACAGGTCACCTGTGACTGTTGTCCCTGCAAATGGCTCATCCCCATCAGAACCCCATTTTCAGCGAATCACACTGGCATCAGGTCTCTCATTATATCTGATTTATTTGAGCTTCCATTCCTTATGTCCTTGATTTTGACACCTGTTTCGTACAAAAGAAGTCACTTTTCTGATTTGTACCGTTACGTGCAACCATTTTGCACATTGATTCCTTCCAGACGCCTGCCCGGGTGGGTACCGAGCGATGCCTCCGCTGCCCAGCTGCTGTTGACTCTTTCCCAGGCAAACCCCACACAGAGACAAACGAGGCGTGGAGCCATCCAAAAACCACGGGCGCTCCCCTGAAAGGGTTCAGGCAAACCCAATAGACCCTCCTTCCCCTCAGCTGAATTTTACGCTCGTTCCCTCTTTCAGTATTTGGCTTTTTTTGCCTAGAAATCCAACCAGCTCACCCTGGGCACGCTGCACCCGCTGAGAGCTGGCAGTGCCCATGGGGCTGTGACGTGGGGCCGTGCCTGCCTGCTTCGACAGCGGGACCCTCGGCTCCCCGTTACGGCAGCGGGACCCTCGGCTCCCCGTTACGGCAGCAGGACCCTCGGCTCCCCGTTACGGCAGCGGGACCCTCCGCTCCCTGTGGCCAGGCAAGGCCAGTGGCTGCTGCCCGCCGTGGGCACATCTTTCCCTCCTGCCTTTCAGCCTCTGCTTGCACTACGCTAATGCTTTCCATCCCCTTAATGATTGTTTATTCAGCTCTTAAAGGATTAACTTTTGGCTTTTAAAACTGGAGCTTCAGGAGCTTATTTCAGGAGCCTAGTCTAAAAATGTACTGGAAAAAAAAAAATCACTGGCATAGATAATCTTTTTATAATCGCTAGAATTTATCTAAAAGAACCCACCGTTAAGGAAAAATACCTCGGTTAATGTTCAAACATGAGTGAGTGTGGTGGTGGTTGTACAAACCTTTTAAAGCTATTAATGATTGATTTTAATGTCTTGTATTTAATGGGGGACAACATCAGCACTGACTTAAAACCACAGCAAACTTGTGTGTAGAAAGGCAAAAAGTCCTCTGTGAGTTTCTATTTGCCACTTTGATTTCTAATATAAGTAAAATCAAGAGCAATTATAAATGGGGGAAGGTAGAAAAGCCGCACTGCCGGTGCTGCAGAGATGTCTCAGATAAGGACTAATACCAAAACATACTGCTATTTAATATGAGTTTTCTTAAGAGAAGCTTGTCCTTTATGCACAGGACCAGCACCACCGTGCAGAGCTTGCTGGGAAGCGCTGGTGTTGCAGCCGTGGTGGATCCCATGTAATGGATCCCCTGTAATCCCATGTAATCAACTGCCACTTTGCAAAAATTGTTCCTTAGAAGTTCCTTTAAGATTCCATTTGTAAAGCAGTGAGATAGCCAGCGTGATATTCAGCCAAGTGGCCTAAATCTAATTCACTCCTGGAATTGCACCAAGGCGGAATTTGCCGCTCTACCTGTCACAGCAAACCAGGTAACTCAGGCTGGTGCGGATCCCCGGCCTGACGTCCCGCAGCAGCCATCAGTGCAACCTCTGCTATCGCCAGTAGTCGTTTATCTAATTCTTCAACTAATGAAACATAACTCTATTTCAAGATGCGTCTTATTAAATGCTTTTCAATTGTTCTTACAATGTCTGTCATTTGTCTTCTGCTACTTTATCCACACTTATAGTTATTTTACTGTAATCTGCTTTAGCTTCTTTCTGCCCTCTCCGCGAGAGAGGGGAGAGGGGAAGCATCGCCGGCAGCTGTGGCTCCGTGGGGACCCTTGCTGGGGACCCGGGATCACCCCAGCACCCTTCCCGGGAATCCGCCCCGCGCCCTCTCCCTCCCGCTGCCCGCTCAGGCCATTTCTGCTCTGAGGAGGACACATCCAGCTGCCCGTGCCCTCGCTGGGGAAGGGGCAGGGATGGGCTTCACCTGCTTCCAGAGCCTCACTGGTGTGGCTTAGGCACCCCAAACTGCACAGAGATGCCGACCTTTTGCTTTCTGTACCCCTGACCTTTAAGAAATGGCATCACCACGCATAATAACAGATTTTTAAAATTTTGATGTGACACAGTTGTAAATGTTAAGAAAAGGGAAGGTTCTCTGTGACTCTGTGCGGTTTTACAGGAAACGACAGAGACGTAACTGTAAGCTGTAAATACAAATTGCTTCAGACTTCGAGTGCCGTTTTCCGTGCTATCCTATTACTACTGCACAACCACAGAGAGAGTGATTTACTGAAAACCCGATGTCTGGAAGAGGAAACGCCAGTGGGATGTGTCTGGTGATCATTCCCTTTCTATGAGAGCTTGGGAGTTGCCACTGGCGGTTTTACCCCTTATCTCTACGTGAGAAAGGACAAGGGGACAAAGGGAAAAAATTCCTTCAGCCTGAGTCACTGAGAATGAAGAAATGACAGTAGGAGACAGAGAGAGGTCCACTGATTAAAATAGCGATGTTCGTAGTAGATCTGTGTAGTCCTGGTGCAAAGATTTACAACCAAGTAGTGGTTCATCCTACAAACGTGTGGCTGTCCCTGAGCCAGGTCCAGGCACAGCTCTGCCCAGCCACTACCCTGCACCCGGGTTTTTCCTTGCCAGACTGCTTCCTCCGTGCCAAACAGCTTGCTGTAAACTACAGATCAGGATTTTTTTGTCCTGTGCTGGCTAGAAAACTGATGGACAGGTTGTACAGGAATTAAGTTCTAATTTAGCAGAAGAAATGGGGACAGGCAGGAGGAGCAGGGAGTGACACCTCTGCAGCAGCAACCCCAGGGAACAGCTTCCTAAAAAAGCCAGAAGGTGTCAATTCGCTGCTGTGAGCCCCAGCAGCGAGGCAGCCTGCCTGTACCCCTGCCCGCCCCGGGGCCGGCTCCGCTGACATTTGGGTTCAACGTTTCCGTGTCCCAGTGCGGAGCGTTGGCTCTGCTCAGCCCAGATCTGCGTAAGTGTGGGAGGAATGTAAAGACGGTGCCTTCTTTCTCCAGCATGTCAAAACCAACCCCCGGGAGACTTACGGGGCTCGCGTTTTCCGGTGGCAGGACACCAGCCAACCGCCTTCTGGGCGTAAAGGCCCCAGTGAAGAGCTGGGTTTTCAAGCCCATCTGCACCACCGGTTTCCCCCGTGCTGTGCAAGGCAGCACGCCTGTGACCGGGTCCAGAGCGAAGGTTCGCCCCCGCAGCCCTTCGGCTGCCATCCCCAGGGCGAGGGCGTGCTGCCCCCTCCCAGAGATGCTGGGGGGCTGCCTCGTCCCAGCCCCGTCCCCAGGGACTGCGGCCACCCCGGGCTTGCTGGGGTGCCAGCACTGGCTGCCGAGAGGGGAAGGCAGAGCCACAGGCGAGCTCCTTTGCATCCCGGTGTGATTTTGGCAGACAGTTTAAATAGATGCTAAGGGAGCTCTCCAGGAAAGGGGAGCAGGACTTCGTCTCCTGCTGTGTTTGCGCTGTGCCCGGCATGAAGGCACCCTCCGTGCTGTCTTAATGGAAATAAATACCTCCCTGGTACAGGTGCTAATGAGGCTTCATCTGTTTGGCTAAGGCGGCTGCCGCAGGAACCCTGCCAATTCCCCTCGGTCCCGGCTGCAGCGGAGAAAATAGCAGCCAGGGCAAAGGCTTAGTACTTCTGTAAACTAATGAGAGAAGAGGGATCATCCTGCCAAGCCTACTGGCCAAATAATGAGATTGAATCTCTGAAGTCGCAAATTGGTGGTTAAGTGAACAGGGCTAATTCTATGTAAACTGACGGGTCTAATTATTGGACCCATTTCTAGAAAAAAATCGGGGAGCAGGTGTCCGGCAGCCTGCTTCAGAACCGCAGCGGTTTGCAGGGTCCTCCAGCACCAAGGGCCCCGACCCCCTTCGCCCTGAGGCTGCCCTGGTAATCTGGCAAGGGTGCGGGTGGGGGTCACGCACCAAACCCCCACCTCCAGGCGACGGGCCGCCCCTGCAGACACGTCAGCGGCGGTGGCCTTCTGCTGCACCAGGAGCATCCCAAGCGCTTTGCAGGAGCCTCCCGCTGTCGGGTCCGGCAGGAGAGGGCTTCGCTGCCGAGAAGCCCCCCGTGCCAGCCCCGTAAGCTGCTTACAGCCTGTTAAGCAGCAAGCGGCTGGAATGGCATCAGCTTTCCTGCCCAGCACATTAGTCCAGGCTAAGTAGCCTGACAAGAAGGACTGGCTCGCTGGGCGGCGGTGCCTCCCCTCCCTCGCAGCCGGCACGCACCTCGGGACGCCGGGCTGATGCCAAAGTTGGCTGCAGGGAAGAGGCTTTGCAGCCGGGAGCTGCGGCAGTTCTGGTGACACCGCTGTGCTGGGTCTCGCCGGTGGCAGAGGCAGCTGCCGCCCCCCCAGCAGCCACGGGACCCCGTGAAAAGCACCGCGCTTGCAGGGTTGCTCCTGGAGACGTTGTCCCACCCTGGAGTAACAAGTCCCTGCAAAGAGACCGGGAATTTCTTGGACCAAATTCAGTTCCCCCTAAAGAACGCCATCGGTTTATGCTGGAGGGGCCCATGAGCTTGCGCCGGCTTTGCAGCCCAGAAGCGTTTGCCGGTGTCTCTGAGCTGTTGCACCGTGGGATTTGGCTCGGGAGGGTTTCTTGCCATCAGCTCGACCGACTGCCATAGGACTCACCGGGGTCCCGCTGTTTTAGCGAACCCAGGAGGGAGACGAGGGCAGGAGGGGAGGCTGTGCCTCACGGGGAGGGCACGCCGGCTGCCCTGCCCTGCCCAACACCACGGCTGGTCCCGGTCCCGGCCAAGCCGGCACTCTCCTCCGGCGCTGCGGGGCCTCGCGCACGGCAGCCCGGCAAAACCAGGACGAGCCGTATCCCTGCTCGCGGTGGCAGCATGCCCTGGCAGGCACCGGCACGGGGCGTTTGCTCAGCGGAGCAGCAGCCCATGCAGCTGCGTGGGCTCCCCAGCCCTTCCCCGAACTCTCCAAATTAAAAAAACCCCAAACCCACGGGGTGTCAGAGTTCGGCTATCAATCAGTCCGCAATCTCACGGGGCAGGAGTAGGTCGCTGCTTACAGGGAGCAGCCCCAGAGCTCTCAGCGTGCTCCCCAAAATACTTCCCTGCAGGGGCCCCTGAACCTTGGGAGAGAGCCAGAGAGCAAGGTGGGACAAAGCCGTCGATTTGCAGGCACCGAAAAGGAGAGATGCCGCCTCTTTGCTGGGGTTGCTGCCTTGCCCTCTGGGTTATCTGGGTCAGTTATTTTAAGGGCCCAACATTTCCCCCTCCCTGCCCGCGGGGTGGGTGCTGCTGCGGCGGGGCAGACGAGCGGCGGGAGCGTGCTGCTGTGCCCGACCCCCCCCCGGCACGTCCAGCTGGCAGGAGCCGTGAGTTAGAGCTGCAAATGTCTTTGTCCGTAATGCGGTAGCTCGTACCCGCGAGCAGATCGCAGGGTTTGTCAGCGAAACTTCCCGCGTGCTGTGGCGAAAGCAAATTTTGTGGCGTCTCTGTGAAGAGGGTCCGCCTGCCCCAGGGGGGATACAACGGGGCAGCGGGTGGGTGACGGTGTTACCGCGCTCCTCGGCAGAGAGAGGATAAATTACGACGCGGCGGAAAGATGCTGCTGCTCCTGGACATTGAGGCAGTTTAAATTTCAGTACCCGAAATATGACATGCAAAGGCCTGGTGTGTTCAATAAGCGTGACGCTGCATCCCCCGGCACAGGCTCTGCCAGCCGCCGGCCCGCACCGAGCAGGGGGTCTGCGGATGCCTGGGGTTGCCCTTGGTGCTGCTGACCGTCAGCCTGAGCACGCAAGAGCAGAGGTGCAACCGGTGTCACTGCTCCCTTCGCCCCTCCGTTCCCATGCACAAACACCACGGGTACCAAATGACCCCAGTTTTGAAAACGGGAGTTTCTCCTTCATGAGAAAAGAGCGTGTCTGGTAAACACTGATGAGAAGATAAGGGGGGGCGAGAGAAAAGGCCAGATACGGAGACTTCCTTCGCATCTCCCGGGAGACACGCAGAAAGCATAAAACCTACTTTTTACAACTCTCTCGCAGGCAGCTCTTCCCTGCCGAGCCCCAGCCCCACGCGAGAACAGGAGACGGCCCCGGGGCCAGGCCACCCACACTGCTTCACGAGTGGGGAAACCTTCCGGCAGGTGCCTTTTCCAGCCGGCATTGGCGTTAACCGGCTGCTTTACCCAAGCGGCTATTGGAGGGGAGGGCTGACCCCCCCCAGCACATGGCTCTTTCACCAGCACTCCCCTGCCCGTCTGCCCCGCTGCTGCGGGTATCCTGCATGCCGGGTCCCAAATCTACACGTTTAAACTTCATCTCCTTTCTGTGCTTTTCTCTAGTGGATAAAACCTGATTTTTTAAAATGATTTTTTTTTAATTTTTTTTTTTTTTTTTTTTAGCACTGGTTAATATTAAAGTACATCTACTTAGGGGTTGCTTAAAAAAAGGCAGAGCCTTTGAAGGGGAGGAACACTGAACTGCACCAAACCACGTAATTTAATTTATATTATCTTGTTTAAATTAATGCTGGGTTTTAAAAGGCTGTTTAAAATCAGGACAAAGAAATCACTGGCAATGTTAACTGTGCCACTTAGACTAAATAGGCTTTTGCAGAGAAATGTAAAAATAAATATGCCGTTCTTCTAGCGGCCCCACTGATCATTTCATAATGAAAGCAGGCAGGCAGATGAATTTCCTTTCAGTGAAAACACACAGAAAAATGACAGGCTCATGGTTATTTACTTTAGGTTTTGGAATGAAATTACGGCAATTATTTTGCTCTTCAGAACACGAAACGCAGAATTAATAGAATTCACAGAAAATGAATATTAAATTATCCCGGTTTAGGGGTTTTGTGGCTGGTGCTGAAGCAATAAACAAGCGTTCCTTCAGAGAGCTGCCTCCAGCAGCCCGGTCTGCCGGCAGATCCCTGCTAGCTGCAGGTTTTGCTCCCTTCGGGAGCGAGGAGCAGCGCGGAGCCCGGGGGCAAGGGGCTGCCCGGGGCCAGGGATGCTCCGTGCTCCGGCCAGCGCACGCCGTGGGCCGGGGCACCTTTCCCAATTACCGGAGCCAGGAGCAGTGGCGGGCACCGGCGTGGGGCAAAGGCGTGTGGGGGAAAGGGCCGAGCGGAATTTGCAGGGAGCGTGGCAGAGCCCGGAGGGGCTCGCCCAGCTGCGGTGGGCAGCAAAGCCCTCGGCTCGGCACTGGCGGCTTGGTTACAAAAGGTTGTGGACAAAGAGTTGAAAAGTCTGTAATCAAAACCTGCTCCTGTTCGCAGAGAGGTTTTCCCAGGGAAGACGGGCCAAAGAGTATGTGACCAGTGTTACCTGCAGCCCACAAACAACTGGAAATTTTTTACACAATACATTTAGATGGTGGGGCCCAGAGTACGGATTTGTATGCTCAGTTTGGGCTCAAACGCCAGAACAAGTTATTTTTATTGTTCGACTTCAACACTGCCAGGAGTGATCCTGCTCGTTAAAGTTACCAGCTGAAGGAAGCTGCCAGCCAAGTTACTGACTCTCAAACGATCCTCACTCTCGGTGCGAGGGAGCAGGGTTGCAACCTGCAGGTAAATATCCGCACGCACACGCGAGGTGACATTGGCACCGCATTGCAAACCCACTCTGACCAAATAACATCTGTTTGTGTTCCACGGGCTGCGGCTTCAGAAATCGTGGCTTAAATAAACCAGAAACAATTACGATTGACAACTACCTCTCAAACCAGACCCACCGCGGCAGCTGCAGTTTTCTGCCCACCGCTGAGCCCGCGGGCTCGGGGACGGCTGCCGTGCACAGGGACGAGATCACCGCCCCCAGTGCCAATGCTGCTGAAAGCTGACGAGCCCCAAGTCTGGCTTTGGCTGTCATCTGGATCTAATGGTGGGAAGTGCCACCTGTGGGGTCCTGGCCCTGCACAGGGCCACCAGCTTTGCCCTGGACCCTGGAGCGGGACCGGCAAGTCCTGCCCGTCCTGCCCCACAGCCTGTCCCAGCCGTGGCCCCGCAGCACCTCCATTTGAGGAGCATTAAGGGCAAGACTTATTTTCCCAGCTCCCCACTACACATGAGGAAACACACAGGTGAAGAGTGAAGACTTTTTAAAGTATTTTTCTGCTCATAATGGCAAGGTCATTTTTGTTTTGGTTTTGAAAGCAACAAACTACCATATGGCAGTTATTAAAAGAAATGGATGGGAACAAACAAACTTTGAAATGGTGAAATGCATCGAAACCGGCTTATTCTAGTGCTTGCAAGAAAGCAGGTCCTTTGGCAGTGGCCTGCCCATGTCTTGTCCCTCGGGCCACAGAGGTCTCCAACACTTCTCTGTGTGCCCAGACGTTGTATGAAGCAAGCGTGGAGGAAGGCAATGAACGGGAAGATCTGCAGGCTACAGCTTCCAAGCCTGGTCTGCAGCACAGCCAGGAAAACAACTTTCCTGCAGAAATCAAACCTATGGAGGTGTGTTTCTGTCCTGAAGCTCTGACCGTAAGTGTGTGTCCTGGTTTCGTCTGGGATAGAGTTATTTGTCTTTCTAGTAGCTGGTATAGTGCTGTGTTTTGGCTTTAGGATGAGAATAATGTTGATAACACTGATGTTTTCAGTTGTGGCTAAGTAGTGTTTGTACTAAGTGAAGGATTTTTCAGCTTCTGATGCCCAGCCAGCAAGAAGGCTGGAGGGGCACAAGGAGTTGGGAGGGGACACAGCCGGGACAGCTGACCCAAAGTGGCCAAAGGGATATTCCATACCGTGTGATGTCATGCCCAGTACATAAACTGGCGTGAGTTGGCCTGGGGGGATCGCTGCTTCTGAGCTAACTGGGCATTGTTTGGCGAGTGGTGGGCAATTGCATTGTGCATCACTTGTTTTATATATTCTAATTATTTTATTATTATTATTATTATTATCATTATTTTCTTCCTTTCTGTCCTATTAAACTGTCTTTATCTCAACCCACGAGTTTTACTTTTTTCCCCCGATTCTCTCTGCCATCCCACTGCGGGGGGGTGAAGTGAGTGAGCGGCTGCGTGGTGCTTAGCTGCTGGCAGGGGTTAAACCATGACAGTGTGACATGGTGCAGACGCCCTGGGGACTGTCCCCTCGCCCCAGGATGTCCTTCCTCTCTTCATCCCGTGTCCCAGCTGCTCCAGTGCGCATCGCTCTGCGACACCCCTTGTGCATGACAGAGCATTTCTGGGGGGGGATTACATCTCCCAAAGGAGATGAGGCAAATCCATAATGTCACCACCATCCTTGAGTCCCACCTGGCACAGCCTCTCCACTGCCCTTCAGACCAGCTGGCCGCTGCCAAAGCTCTGCTGGCACCGCTGCTGACGGGGACACCCCGGAGCCACCTCCGAGTCCGTGGGGATCTGCTCTGGGACTGGTTCTGCCAGTTCCACAGTTGACATTTAAAGCATTACAGAAGATTTCCTCCTATTTCCCTTTTATAGGGTATTTCTTTAAGGTTCATGCAGCCTTACAGAAGGAGGTATTAGAACAGCACAAGCTAACATGTTTACAGCTTCACGTTTAAATTTGAAAATGTGTTTTCTAAACTAATGGCTGTATATTTTCAGACCTTTCCAAAGCACTTGTTTTTCTTTGTATAGCTTCTGCTTCATTATTCTAATTTAATAAAACCATAGCTAAGGCAGAGAGCCAACTCTTCCTGGCTAATGACAGATTTTGATTTGTTTGTACTTCTTGTTATACATTTTTCCTAATTACAAGCATTTTTCAGAGGCAGTTGAAAAAATAAACGAGCAGCTGGTTTGAATGTGCAACCTATTATTGTATTTCCTAGAGCTGCGGAAAAAGTATTACATTCACAGCAGGATGGTTTTCAACAGAGGAGGGCAGAAAAGGCATTTTCCATTTGGGAGTCCGTCTCACCTCCCTTCCTCCCCGCAGCATTACTGCCAAGAAAAAGCTAATTTTTTCAGCCTTTCTAGTATCCCTGGAGGTACCCACCCAGCTGAGAGTGCGATGCGTGGGTTCTCCCCAGGACCCTCCATAGGGCAGCCAGGGCAGGGAGGAAGAGGAGCAGCATCCCCGGGGGCCTGTGAGCAACTGCCCTCGGTAAGGGAGAAGATGGATCTCCGGGGTTTGGATGAGCACAGAAGGGACTGTGAACGTGGGAAGAGCCTTTGCGTGGAAGGAGCTTCTCAAAGCAAAGAAAACCAGCCAAGAAACAGGGCGACTAACCCTGCAGCAGCTTGAGCCCAGACCGAGAAACGCCAGACCCCCCTCCCAGCTGGACCGTAAATGCAGCAGGTAGGACCCGCTGCGGCGGTAAGTGGCAGCACGTAGACACCGGCCGAACAGGGGCTTCAGAAATCAGCCCACCAAACAAAAAGCTTTTCATACGAGTCTCAGAGTTGGGTGCGGTGTGACCCAATTCATACGTATCCGTACAACGCTTTCCCATTAAATGCCTATGGGAATGTCTCCCGAGGTAAATGCAGACTTTTTTTCCAAGCAGATGATGTTATTTACTGCACAAATGTACATATTTTCAGGTCGTATGTAAGCTCTTGCAATAAGCGAGCGAGTTTCTGGTTGTGGGCCGGACCATGCCAAGTACTGAAGCAGACCTTCCTAACCAAACACAGTCCTGCTGTTGCCAGTTGCAGTTTTGGCCACTTCTTGTCATGCAGTTCATTAGAAATCACGCACGTGTTATAAAGCTGTATTGCTAAACGCCCGGTTAACTCATCCAAGTCAAAGTCCCTGCATGTTTGATTCATTCTCCAAACAAAGACTGATTTTCCTATGAAAACAAACCACTACATGTTTCTCTTCACCCCTCAGGCAACAGGATTTCTGGAGGTGGTTTTGGGGTTTTTTTTTTCCTTAAAGATAACATACTTGATTGGAGAAACCATTTTAAGACTCAACTCAAAAGAAAAATCGATTAGGAGCCTGCGTTCTTTACTAGGCCACATTAGGAAAAAGTTGTATTTAAGTCTTAACAGTTCACTTTTTCCTTGGCGACGTGTTGTAGAAGGGCTACAACCCCAGAAAAGCCAGCCAACACTTAGCAAGTCTGCCTGTTACCTGCCCCAATTTTTGCAAAGCAGCAAAGAAACGCAGCAACACGGTCCCTGAATTAACGCTGCTGGAATTCCTCTGATAACTCCCCGGTGCATCACTGCTCACTGTGGCAAGGTGCATTAGGTAGCAAATAGCTGTTCTGGATACCAAGGTGCAGAGAAAATGCTGACCATTACACAAACGAAGGAACCGGACAGCCTTCCACGCGCGCATTGCCGTTGTGAGTCACCTATGGATCCACAGCAAAACGCCCACCCGTCCATCGCTCCCGGCGCCCGCCGGTGCGGAGCTGCTCCACGCTTCACTGCTGGAGTGTCTCAGAAGTGCCGTCAAGTGGCGCTTCCCTTCACTCCCTCCGTCTGGAGGAAGATTAAGTTAAAAAGCCATTAAACCGGAGCAATTAGGCGCTCCAGCTGGTATGTATATTGCTCATTTCTGGGGCTCGACGGGGACGGGCGCGGGGCTGGGGTCCCACGGGAGCGGCCGGCGGGGGCGGCTGGCCCCCACTGCCCGCCGGGTCGGCAGGGGAACGGCAGCAGCGGGCAGGGAGCGCGAGCCCAGGTTTGGGGTTGTTCAGCCTTCTGCACTCACGTTGCATTGCGAATTGGTGTTTTCTGGTTGAAATAAAACTCGAGGGCCTTTCCGCGACGGCGCGCGGTCCTGTGGCGGTGGGAGAGAAAAGCGTGAGAGAAGCCCGCTTTGGGCGGGTGAGGAGCGGGAGGTGGCTTTAGGGTGACGCGGGGCCCGCAGATGCGATGCTAGGTGCGCGGGTGATGCCAGCATCCCCCTGTGCCGGGTACCGCAGGCTCACCGGCTGCCCCGCGGGGCGGCCCCGGTGCAGAGCGGCGGGTGCTGGTGGAAGGGAGGTCCCTGCCCACGACGCGGCGGGTCACCAGGAGCAATTTCATTGAGGGAAAGCAGCCGGGCGCAGGGATGGGCAGGGACCGGGGGCAGCAAGGGATG
>JAOBAS010000083.1:42758794-42774667 GCA_025311575.1 Elanoides forficatus
CGTGACGGGTCGCTCAGGCCCCCAGCCCAGCACGGTGCTGCTCTCCCCGGCCCGGAGGCACCGAGGTGTCGTGCAATGCTGCTGCCAGGACCACAGAAAGTGGTGTGATCAGCTCTGTTTGGGTACGAAATAGGCTTTTTTTTTTTTTTTAATTACAACTAGTATCTGGATGGAAAAAGACCCTCAGAATTATTCTCCTTCCTTCTTCCCGATGCCATTCCCCGTTCTCACAAATCGCACAAAGGCAATTAAAACTCCCTCCCTAACTCCGCCAAGCGAGAGGCAGGACGATGACCGCTTCTCCCTGGCTGCGACAGGCAGCGTCCCGGTGGGTCTCCCTGCGGCGCTGACCCCCCCGCAGGGCTCCCGTGGGAGATGGGGGCCGCGCAGGGCTGGCGAGGGAAGGGGAGCTCAGGGAAAGGCTCGGCCACGGTCCCCAGCTGCCCAGACCCAGGCTGCAGAAGGAGGGTTCTGCTCCTCCTTCCCCAAAGGCCGAGAATCCTTTCCTCGTTTCAGAAAGCATCTCAGCTGCAGACACACACGGGTCCCTTCGGACAGAATTCTTTTATCTTGGTTTTAACGCAGCCGTTATTAATTGCTCCCGCCGTTGCCACCATCCTGGCCCCGGCCGGCGAGGCGCCACGGCCACGGGCTTCCCGAGCCGCAGGCACCGACGCCGCTTTGGCAGGAGCTCCTTCTCGTGGCTCTCCTCAGCATCCGAGCGGTTTTATTCCTCTCGGCTCTCTGGCGAGAGCCCCGCCGCCGGCTGAGCTGCTGCTCGGTACCCGCTTTCCCGCGGCTGCGGCCCGAGCCCCCCCCGGCACTGCCCGGCTGCAGCGGGACAGAGCCGACCCGGCTGCGGCGGAGGGTCCTGCGTGACAGTGACCTCCCGTGGGGCCGGCAGCCAGGGCAGTGCCGGACTTCGGCCGCGGCAGCGCTAACCCATAATTAACCACAGGAACCTCCGTGGCCGCCTTCGCTGGCTAGAGAGGAAAAGAAAGTCGCGTTCCTTTTGCTAATTTGGAAGCTTCGTGCTGCTTGACGCGTTATTTTTTCACCTAGCAGCTAAATGCAACGATAAATTAAAGCGCTAGTGTCATCATAGGTATCAATGCAAACACAGCGCAAATGAGCTGGGTGTTCAGCCGACAGGAATGAGGCATCCTGGTGCGCTGAGCTGAGAAATGAGGTAAATAAAACCGGCCTTTGAAACGCCAGCTCTTCTGCGCGGTCTCCCAGGCCGCGCTAACAAACAAGGAGACACCTGAAATCCTCGTGGAAAACAAGTGTTCCGACGCGTTGCCCTTTCCGAATGAGGCCTGTGATTTCCTGGTCAACAACCGTGATTCTCAGAGCGATTTGTGGGAGACTAATCAAGGAAGGGCAAGGCCTGGAAACGGGGCTCCCTCTAACGTCACCCCCGCCTCGCCGCAGCCCCGCTCGCCCGCGGGGGCAGACGGTGGGGGTCCCCTCCTTCGCCCTCCATCCTGGGAGTGCTGCCACAAGAGGGTAATAACAGCTGGGTCCGGATCTGTGGTATCCCGGGACTTGGCATTTATCCTCTGGATTTAACAATAATGTCACGTACGCTTAGCATTCTTAATATATGTCCTGTACATCTACCTTACTATGCGCTGTCAAAGAAAAAACCCCGAGACCAGCATATAGGGTTTTTTTCCCCCACAAATAAATTACATCCCTTCAGTCAAACCAATGCGCAGATAAAATGAAAAACGTGTACAAAAGAAAGCGGTGCGATTTTTAACCCCATATAAAAAAAAACGTAATTAAGAAAGAGAACTTTTATTAGGGCAATTTCACTTTATTTTTTCCATACAGCAAGGTCAACTATAGCAGTAATAATAAAATAAGCATAAAAACAAATTGCAGCCCAGGACAGAGTACATAATTTGGAGCAACTACAAGCAAAAAGTAAGTCTGTGATTACATAATAGTAAAACCAAGCACATCTGTCCTTTCAGCAGATGAAAGTTGCGGGGTTGCAAGTAAGTGCAACTTCATTAATCATTCAGTGTGAGTACTGGAGAGATCAGATACAGTAATGGCCTAATCACTTTCTCTTTCCAGCTTTGGCATATATAATGACAAGGTTTCCTGAACGGTTTCCATTAAAACGGTAAAATTTCCCAGGGTTTTTTTTTCACCTGCTAAAAGAACAGGACCACTACAGCGATAAAAAATAATCACATAACAACTACAGCTACGGTGTGCTGTTTGGTTTGCCTGTTCATGATTTAACTCTTTTGTGAAAGTCAGTATTTGTTTTGAAGAATCTTTTTTGTGAACAATAAACCACTGAAATTGTCAGAAACTGGTTTGAATAGCATATATCTTTAATATATTTTTTGATACTTTAAACATGCAGTAGTTTTTGAATAATGTACGGAATATTTGATCCATGATTTCACCTTGATGGTCTGAAGTACCTGCTTTTTTTTCTTTTTTTTTTTCTTTTTTTTTTTTTTTTTATTAATGATTTTCAGGCAGATTTGAACCAGTGGAGCTTTTGTCAGTCATGAGATCTTGGAAGGATGGCATATCTTTCCAGCTGAAAAAATCCTGGCAAACTACAAGCTGTCCACATAAAGCAAAGCAACTTTTTTGAAGGGGTATGGAGTGCTAACTCTGTGCCACTTTTGCAAGCAATTTTGTTCAGCCTGTCATTTTATTAGCCTTAACAAAACTCCTTGTAATTATAGACATTTTTATTCAAAATAAGATCTTACTATTATACAGGTTTCTCTCTTTTTTGACTATATACAGAAGTGCAAAAAGTCAACCTTCTCTCTATACGTTCCCACATGCTAAACTGCAGCATAATCAACCCTCAAGAGTTTGCACACACACGCTATAATTCTTGTTACGTAAACTTTGAGTATTTGGATTATCAACAAAAAGTCCCTTGATCTATTGATTATGCAGCTTATTTATAACAAGGCCTGATATTCAGGGATTTCAAAAAATATTTAAACAATATTTTAACATTTGAAATGGATACAGTAGAAAATAAATTTTATTCTAATATCTAGGAACTAGATTTTCTCATAATAACTAATTACAAACAAAATAAATCATCAAAATATTACTCAATTGTCTGCCAGGATTGTTGCGATAGCAACAACTTAACTTCTTACTTAGCAATGATTATATAATTATAAGATATCCATATAAAAGATCTTTGTTCTTTTAATGAAAACTAGACAAGAACTAACAATGACTGACATTCTTACATTGTAATATTAAACCAGTAAAATATAAATCATTTAGTTAACAATAATACGAATACTCATATGACACTACATGTAAATTCAAAACTGAGTATGTTATGAAGAAAACTACTTTTTTTTGTATTTTGAAAAAGTCATCAGTAAACTCTAATAAAACAAAATTCTATAAACTGAAATGGTATTCAACTGGTAATAGAAAATGAAAACAATCTAATAAATGTAAGAAATAAAAACTACACTTTTTAACAAGAAAAAATAAGTAATATTCTATAATGTTAAGTAACTACAATAACATGTGAAGTCACCTATACTTTCTTAACACGATTGAAATTACATTGGTATGGGTTTTAACCCGTAATGTAATAATCTAAGGCTTTAATAGATGTACAGTACAATCAGTAAAATCAACACATCATTCTTATACTATAAAGCATCTCTCTCAAGCATAAAAACTCGCAGTAAACTTGGAAGTATGGAGAGTTCTACAACCGAACTCGCGCTTCTTCCACTCCACGCTACGCTACCAGTGACCTGGCCCCCACTTCAGCACTTTGCTGAACAGAGCAAAAATATCCTTTACTAGCTGCAACATCCAAACCACAAAAAGGAATTCCTTTGGATGAATCCATTCTTAAAACTTGAATGCACATCTATTTTTTTTGTTTTTATTTTGTAAAGGCTTTCTAAGGCTATAAGCAGTTAATCTGAACAAAAAAATCACATATAAAACTCACCCAAGTATTTAACCCACCCAATTTCTACGCTAATTAACATCTCCATTTTTTCATATTTTGGTTTGTCATGCATCTGATGTCAGTGCTTCTTCTGTCTTTGTTTAGAGTCACCATGTAAAGCGTGACTTTGATGAAGTAAAAGTGAAACCCAACTCTGCAAAACATTTATAGTCCTTTTGACTTTCAACAGAGGCTATAAATAGAAGCAAAAGAAGTTCCTCAAACGTTTGTTACTGTGTCTCAGAAATGGCTTTTCCCTTTTGTATATCATGTTATACAGTAAAATATGCATAAATATTACACTACAATGCCTTAAAATAGTTTATATATATGTCCAGTATGGGTTAATTTGTACGGCTAGAGTATCTTTCTTGTGCTGTCTACTGTTACTGTAAGGAATAGTTGGCCATTTCTGAGACAGCTTTGGTTTGAAACAGAATGGTGCCCTTTGACTGGTTAGTACTAATGAAGTAAGTGAAAACGTGGTTCTGAAAATAACACTGCAGAAATAATACTCTAATCGGATGTACAGTCTATGGCACTTCATGAGAATCCTTAACAACATGGTACTTAAAGCCATTGATGTGCTTTAAAATATACACAGTTGTGGTTTTGCTTGGCACATTCATCTCTGTCAGATACCTCTCTTACCACTTCTTACAATCTATTACATTAAAAATATTACTCTTAAACAAAAATTACTGTGCATGCACGCTCTCATCTATAATGGCAATTTTAAATACAAGGTGCACCTTTGTTATTTGTAAACCTTGAAAGAAATAAACTTACTTTAAAAAATTATATCTTGGTCTACAGACGTACCAATACATAATAGATTTATGGTTACATCATCGTCTGTCTTTTCAAGGTGACATACATGATTATGTAGGAAATAGACTACATATGCATATTCAAATCCATATGCATACTTCTGTGCTAGAAAAGACAGACGATGTTGTAGTTTTTAGACAATAAGATCACCTCAGCACAAATATCAATTAAATGTACAAAGTATATAGGCAACAGTGTGCAGTGGATTTCCAAGTTCTTGTTTCATCTCGTTAACATGCAATGTGTGGATGTCTTACTGCTGAGGGAGTTTCCGAATGTTGCTTGACGGTATATACATTATGGCTAATGAGCTCGTCCTCTTCTCAACCCAAACACACTGTCCTTTTCTCTTTAGTTATGATCTAGGAAGGAAGGAAGAGAAAGCATTTTCAACAGCCGTAACTTTTAGTTGGCACCACATCAGCCCAAACTTTACATCTGCAACGGGGAAGCCTGCCACCGAGCATCAGGGAAGCCTGCACCCAAACCCCTGTGGGATTTCCCTTCGGTATCTCCTTGCGGCAGAGGTTCACTTCACACCCCGATCCCGCAGCGATAAAAGCGCACGACGCACTGGCCTCCCGCTGTTCCCAAGGTCCCCGCCGCGGGAGCGCGATCCGGGGGACGGTTTCCCAGAGCCCGGCGCCCGGCCCCTGGCAGGCAGCTCCCCACAAAGTGCTGTGGGAGCGCTGCCCAGCAGCCCCGGGCCCTGCTGCTGCTGCTGCCCCGCAAAACCTGGGAGCCCAACCAGTGCTTGAGAGGCACCTACACATCCCTGGAGATCTGGGCCCTATATTCCCAAGGTAATTTTTCTTACTTCACTGCCCATCTAGTGTAGCTATTTCTCTGGTCTCTGTTGCCTATGGCACGAGAGACACATCTAGAGAGTGATTCTTCCTCCTCCTCCTCCTCCGGATGGTCTCTGAAATGGGGACACCCCAGTCCCAGCTGAGCGCAGAGGGAAGCCTGGTAGCAAGTTTAGGCTGCAGATAAGAGGCATCCCTCCCGAGTCACTCAAGCAGTTTAACAAGGTTTATGCTCAGCTGAAAGGAATAACTACTATTATAAACCCACCGTGGCAAATCAGTTAATCCTCACCCTAAGTAATAATTCCATTATGGCCGAGCCATTCAATAAAAAACACAGCAGAAATGGAGCGCAAGGGAGAGAAAGGTAATACAAATCACAAGCGATCCTAGGGGAGGTGATGTGCTGCAGGTGGTCTTGATGACAACAGGCAGTTTAGTGACAGACGGGAAACTACAGTTTACTCATGGGAAGTACAGGGGAAAAGAAGTCTCTCAAGCTTAGGCACACAAACCTAGATTTCAAGCTATGCAGGATAAAGGTTACAGTATAAAAAGCCAACATACACTATCTGCAATCGCCGTTCTCACCAACACAACGCAGGTATGAACTGCGCCTGCACGGTGGGACCTCTCCTTGCCGTACCACCCATGCCAGGAAAATACTGTACATAACGCATCATAGCCTGACAACCTGTGTTCAAGAGAAATCAGGCTTCGGCTAGGCAGACGACTAAAACTCTATTTTAAGAGATGCTGGCTTTCCAAATTTGGAGATTTAAAATCCGTTCTTTCTAAAGACAGCTTAACGTGACCATCTCCCCCCTAGACCTGGCCCTCGGCTCACATCAGTGCTGGAGCCATCATCCGTTATAAGCAAAACTTAAAACTCTAACTTTAGACTCTCTGATTTTGCTATATGGTTATGTACAAACTAATACCGACATCTGGTCCAACACACTAGCTAAGGTGGTCACTGCTAACTATGGGATCTCCACGCAGAGAAGAATCGTGCGTCAGTGGAGTTCAGAGCCTCTTCCCCCGTATCTAATTAATTGTCTTAGAAAGAAAATAAAAACATTCTGTCCCCGCAAAAGACAAATTATGCACACATAAAGGTAAGAAAAATGCAAGCAACAACACGTCGGGAACTTACTGTTTGATGACAAAATGTCTACATCTGTGTAACATACTTGTGGCTAGTCAGATGTTCGGCAGATATTATGGGTATCTACAGGTAAAAAATTTAAACAATGAATAACATGTGCAATGAGCCAACCCAGAGACACAGCATTTTGCTGCAGAACATAAGTTTGGAAAAGTGAGGATCAGCTGTGAGTTGGTGGATTTTATATTGTAACTATAAGTTAAAGTCAACTGAAGTGCTACAATAGCAACTTAAAACTGGAAAACATTGTGTTAAGTACTACTTGACAAATATAAATACGTATTATTGGTTGTTTAGGAAATAAGAGAAGTTAAAATCTACAAAAGTCATGCAGTGCAGTAATTGAAAATCGCCCTTTTTGTTGGCCTACACAAAATTCTGTGCTTTCAGTGTATCATTTAAAATGACAGACTCTACAGTGGCCTTGTTTCAGTCTGATTTTGTGAAGTGTTCACTGCTTTCATTGTCTTGGTTTTTGAATGCCAAACCTAAGATGCCCTGAGGTTGATTTTTCACAGCTGGTGAAAATCCACTGTCGAGAAGAGCTGCCTGCTCTTCCTACGGCCACTGCGGGCATCACGGCGGATTAGCTGAAAAGCTAAGACTCCTCAAAGCAGTGAAACAATTCTCAAAACGTTTGTCTGCATAAACAGAATTCGGTAGGTGGCTTCTCTTGAAGTGCCCCATCAACTCAGTTTCCCATTTAAAAAAAAAAGTACTACAATCGGAGTAGATTACCACCAGCACAAATAACGAACTTCTGTTCTGCATCCCACCCTTGGGTCCCAGCCGCGCAGCGCTCTGTGCGTGCTGCACAGGCTGACGTCCGCGGCAGCGAGCCCAAAGAGACCTCGCGGGCCAGGCCCCCGAGGACGGCGCCGAGGCAGGCAGGGGCTGGAGGAACCGTGCGTAAGCCTGCATTGCAGACAGCACCAGAAGTCGGGCGCGAGGGAGCAAACAGATGCACCCACCTACAGGGAAACATGCTGGGGCGTAGGACACAAAATGGATCTGTACGATCACAAACGGCTGCCGCATTTGAAAAGACTCTTTTTTCCTGATGGATACTAAGGCCGATCTGTTAATCCGCACAAGAAGGGGAATGGGGAGGTTCCTTCTTAACTAAATCGTTTAGAGGTCTTGGTGTTGGTTTTTCCGCCCCTTGTGCCCTCTCTTCCCCTAGCGACTTCACACAACTCTACAACATTGCCAACTTGTACAGAAACGTGCTTCAAGCGTAATGAAGCTTCTCATACCATTTTTTTCTACTGCTGCAGGAGAGGCTGTTGCACCCAACTGCGTAGAAGCATCAGGGATAGTGCTGTCGGAACATACCAAGGACCTTCAACACCAGTCAATGAAGATGAAGGGCCAGATCTTAAGACTTTTGGCATGCATGCACATTGCATCGTGTGGCATTAAATAATTTCAGCATTGCTCACATAGTATATACATATATTTGTTATATATGTATATATTGAGGTTTGGCTGCAGTACTGTACTACGTGTGTTATGAGGCTCCAGGGAGGATATGCATGAAATGATCAGATTCTACAACAGAAAGTTTCCCTGTAATCTATTTGGGAAAGTGCATGGTTATTTAGATAGAGATGATTTTAAAAAACAGTTACGTTTTTCTGTGGCTTGGCTTGTTCTCACAACTCTCTGGACTTACGGACAATATAGACACATTTAAACTAACTGTATGGTGCAATAAATTACAATATTAAGAGACTTTGGGCATACAGCTGGTTGCTTGCTTAGGTGACATGTATGCACAGGTAGTCCTACCTATAAACTAGCTTTTCAAAATACAAAGTAATTCTTATTCTAGTTTAAATCTGTGAGTGGCATGGTCATTCAGCAAACATTTCTCAAGAGCAGAAAGTGCTACCTGCTGAGCAGACTAACGTGAGTATTTTTTGCAACTGTAAAATATCCAGGCCCCTTTTGAGACTCAGGATGTGCACACCTATGTATCACTGCAATAGTGTAATTTTTGGAGTAATACTCTTGAGAGATCAGTAAGCAGACAGGTTAACAAAGAACGTACAGCTGGGGGTAGTACAAAATGGTAGTGGCTCAACAGGCAAAGGTGGGAAGGCTCGAAGCCAGACTCTGCACTTAATCCTGCAAGAGCCTGTGGCACTTGGTGCCCGCAGCAGCAGAGCAGCGCCCGGCACAGTGCGGCGAGCCCCGGGGCTCCTGGCTCGGCAGGAGCCGGTGCCATCCTCCCCAGGCACAGAGGGGCATGTGCAGCAGGGCACGGGCACGGGCATTGCTGCTGAGCAAAATGTCAAAAAAAGTAAAAACTTTTTTAGGAGTTAGCTCTAATGACTTAGGGAGCTGAGTATGTCGGGTGAGCCTGCCTTAAAAACTGACATTTATCTCCAGAATTAATTACACATACAGAACCACACCTGCAAAATACTGAAGAAAATGTTTAGTTCCCTCTTCTAAAAGGCACACGTGTCATTCCCACTGAGTCGAGAGTAATACCTGCATATTAGACCAGAACTGATGGTTTCATGACATAGGCAATTCTAACTTCCTAGTAAATCTCAAAAAATAATTTGTTTTTATAAGAAGAATGACAGGGTCTTTAAAAACTTTTCATTGTTGCACTTTCAGCCAGACCTACTACAGAAATTCGCATTTTTGACAACCCAGCTAGATAAAAACAACAGGCCATGTTCTGTTCTCAAGTGCAGCTGCAACTGGTAGGTGGGGGGACTGCAGCTCCTCTGGCCCCTGGTACCCATCTTTAGAGCATCGCTCCTGGCTTTTCTGGGAGGACTTTTAATCACTTATTTAGTAAACCATTATTCTTTTATTCCTGAAATACATCTAAACATGGCAACAATTGGGGTGGCTATTTAGAAATAAAACCAGACTCTAGTGGACATTTTCTTAACTGAAGTCTGCCTACTGCAACAAGTAATTGGCCATTTCCAAGCAGAATCACAAGCTGAAACAAAGGTTTAAAAGAAGTTTCTGTGTGGCCCATGCTCAGACGTTTTTGTTTTGCTCTTGGAAGAGGAGAGTCAGAACATGTTCAGACTGCTAAATTCAGACTGTTAAAATTGTGATCCTGCAACCCCTCTGCACAAAGGTTTTACTGGCTTTCACTGGAGTTCTGCACTAAAAGGAACTATCGGCTTCACAGAAATAGAAATAAATAATGGGTTCCGTGTATTATCCCTTTCTCTTTACATCTCTGAGAGCAGAAGCAGCATGGCCCATAAATGTTAAGACTGAGTCAGAAACTCTATTATCAATTATTTTTAGCATCAGAAATGGAACTGCAGCACCTTTTGAGCATGGAAAAAGGCTTATTAAGCTGTGCTGCAGATCTTAGAGAGAATGTGTAGGCCAACAAGAGGTAAAATCAAAACCCCCATGCTCATTAAAAGCACCAATTTCAAGTTGTCTGTAAGGAACAAAGCTGTAAATTAGCAAACCTGGTTGGCTGTGGCTGTTGCAGCGAAGGGAACACTTGTGGCAGATGTTGTTGCTGCAGACACAGTGGCTGGCGTAGCACCGTGCACCATGGGAACTTTCGGAAGGAAAATCATATAAGCAAACATACAGAAGAGTGTAGCAGTATGGGAACCAGAGCGACATGTGGTAGGATAATTGAGCATGGTATTTATCACAGCAAAAAGCCCGAGACATCATTGCCAGCGCGTGACATGCAATCACAGTGCAAAGCAGGACAACATTCCAGGGAGAAAGAGGGAAGGGAAATGAAAGAGAAAAAAAGGGGAAAATGCTTGTTACCATCAAATCAAGAAAATCGACACAAACAAGCTTAACCATTTCAATACAAAAATCAACAGAAGAATTTTTAAATGCCTTTATATTTACAAATTTTGTCTTTTAAAAATTCAACCCAAATATTTACTGCAAACAAAAATTAATCTTGTTGAACGACAGTATACGTCTATGTGGCTATAGTAAGATACAGTCTTTATTTAACACAAGATAGTTTCTAAACACTGGAACTCATAGTCCAATCAAAATCCACCAAGGAACAATGTGCAATTCAAAAAACTGCTATACAAAATTAATAACGTCTATGTGTCCATGTCAATTAAATAAAACAATTGCATTTAATTGACAGGTGTTAGTGCAGGAGGCTAAGGGAGATGGATTGGCACGAGAGCTATAAGTTAAAATCTAGCAGTGGATTTTGAGGGTCCGTGAGCTGCACCACAGGTTTAAGATAATCAAGAAACAAAGCTGGCACCTACCAACACTTGTAGCGGGTGTCATGCACAATATTGAGCCTGCCCATCATGCATTGCAACAGGAAGGTGGATTTGGAAAGGGAAAAGAATTAAAACAACCCATCACACGTGTAATTAGAAATTTCATTTGAACAAAGAAGAAAAATTGTTATTATGGGAACAGTGGCATGTAACTGTCAGCACAATCAAACCATACAATAGCACAGTGATCCATTAGAACCAGTGTTCAGTGAAGGGGAAAGAGCTGATTGAACTGTGTGCTGGTATATTGTGTTTGCCTCTGTAGGACCACGGAGCATTAGCACGGCTAGGAAAAGTTTCTTTAGCTTTATTTTAAAACTCTTTTAGTCTTAAATCTTTTTGCCTTTTGACGCAAGCTTTGCAATGGTCTTAACCTTGGTTTCCTCAGATTAAAAGAAATACTTTTCAACTTGCAGCTGCCTGCAGGTACCTGAGGTCCAGCCCTGCGGGACTAGCCGGAGCGAGGGACGAGCGCTGCTGTGCCCTCTCCCTGCAGCGGCGCGGGAAGCGCAGCGCACGCCTGGTTCTGTCCGGCGGAGACAGATGGTGAGAGGAGGCGAGCCAGGCTCTCCCCTCCTGCCAGAGCAGCCTTTTCAGCTGGGCTCCTTCTCGGATGGGCTGGAGCCACGGTTCCGCGCAGAGCGATGCCTTGATCTATACTGTTTCGTAAGCCGCAATCTGGCTGCTCCAATATTTAGGTAATATATAAGCAAGACCCAGGTGAATTTGGCTTGTAGTACTTCTGCCATAGCTGTACAACCCTTGTGAGCTGCCAGTGAAATGGAAGTGATCCTGACCGTCCTCTGGTCTGTTTGCTTACTACGCAGGTCAGAGGAGCGACTGAATAGCTAAAGTCTCCTATGCAGCTCATGGCAGCACCTAAGAATACTTGTTCAGCATTTTTTTCTACATTATAGGACATATTTTAAGCTGCTGGCGTCTGGGCTCACAACCTGCAACTCTCTTTAGGCTACATAAAAATAATTAAAGCGACAGCACCTGGTGAATTCTGCCCTGCAACTAGAGAGCAGAGCCAACAGCAGTATGGTGTTTTTAAGAACATGATGGCATCATTTTTTAAATATCGTTACGTTGGTTGATTCTGTTTACATAGCAAAATGCCTTCCATCAGGCTGAACTCAGAATCTTCTACTTTTGCTTCCAATATGATAGATAAATATATACTGATATTTCAGAATATCCATTTTTAATAAACAATTTACTTTTTTATTTAACAAATAACATTTATTAACACTGCTAATTATGCTTGACACAGCAAAAACTGAAATAAACTCTGAAATCTGGGAACAGAGATTGCAGTGGAAATAGAAACATATTCTAGAAGACTGCCAGTGGGAGCCATGGCAATGCTGCTTCCTTGACATTACGTGACTGTAACGGAGGGGACAGGAAATTGTTTTAGCTGGTGCCAAGCATTGTAGTGGCTTGCACAATCTCAAGAGCATTTAACTAAGCAGGGGAAAAAGTCAGTCAGTATAATTACTGCTGGGGACAAGGTTATTCACTGTCATCACTGTATCTGTAAGGCTACAAGGAAAAGGGCATAATCATGCTTCCTAATTACTTTTCTATTTCTGTGTCATGGAAGAGACTGAAAATATTCATAAAGAAAGGTTAAAAGAAGGGTAGCTTTTCTGACTTCCCCATATACAAATCATGGCTGAAGTCAGTGGGACCGCTTGCAAGACTAAAAAATGGAGCAAAATTTGGCTATAAAGTACAAACAGTAAGTAAAACTGCTTTCTCGGCCCCTCTTATGACATCTCTACAGTGTTAATGAGGCTACAGAGAAGAACCTTTGAGTTCTTGTCTCTGTGCAGAAGTGCCCTATTTATGAGGTTGTACATACTTCATTAGATCTGGAATATTATGTCATTCCATGCATAATTATGTCTACATGCTAAAGACGAGTTAGATATTCATGATGACTGAATTATCACTGTAAAGCTTTTCAGCTCAAAATTTTAGTCTGAGTTATCATCATTAACGTTATAACCAGTGCACACAGTTTTGAAAGGAAATTGAAGCAAATGAACATAAGGCAGAAATGAAAATACTAGCTAGGGTGCAATAACTTGCAAATATGAAGACGTAATGCTGTATGACCCTCTTACCAGTAATAAAAATCATTTTTGCTATGACCTTAATATCCATCTTGACTTCAGAAGCTTTGACTGACTAATGAGAATGCATGAATAATAAATGTGGAGTTTCAAATGTTCCCTAGCTTTTCAGCACAAGGCAGAATTTTAATTCAAGGATGTGTTCAGTTAACTGATCATAACTTCACAACCAGATTAGTTCTGCAGTGGAATAAAGCTAGTTTTATCAATATTCTAGGTTTACTGGTGTTTTAAGCATTTTTTTCTCATCTCTCCCTTGTATTATTCCCCTCAGTCTATTTATTCTGTCCAATCTACTAAATCCTAATTTAAAATATCACCATAGACAGCATAAGCAGTCCTGTTGAAGTGAACAGTTGTGCCTGATTTTTCCCTCCCTAACGTTTTGGAGGAGAGCAGTGTTTTTACACAGACCCAGAAGCCCCATGGAGGAAGATGCTTACACAGACACCGCTTTAGGAAAGCATCTGTGTGCTGACTGAGTCCCAACCATGAGCAAGTAAGTTCTCTGGTGTTGAAGCTGCAGTAACTAAATAAATATGCAATGCGTTAACTTAACAGCAGAGGTGGCTGAAGTCTTTCCACGGCTGGCTGTGTGGTTCAGCTGCCCTGCCGCAATTCTGCCTCTTGCAGGTGCATTAGGGCAACAGCTCCTCACGCACAGGCCAGAACAGATGTATACACACAACTCCGGAGACAGCGAGCTGAGGCACAGGACGGTAACAAGCACCAGGGCAGGAATTTCATCTAGTTGCACATAGGAGCTCTCTATCTGCACATACAGACATACCCCCAGCCAGCTCACAGTTACTGCAGGACAAAGAGCATATGCAGTAGTAGTGAATGCCAAGTAACCGGTGCTCTGCAAGTTCACAGCCCCTCAGCAAAATATTCACCCGCATGTCTGCTAAGGTGTCAAGAGTCGGCAGCCAGGACCAAAGTACCAAAACAGGCTGTGAACATCTATTGAGTTGTGTAGAGCCTCCTCATTCGGCAGACTAACTCCACTTATTTCAACTAGCCAACACCACAAGTGTTCCCAGTTCTTTCTTGCAACGCCTTTTAGACTCCCCTCTCAGTCTGCGGACAGCTTCCACCAGCCAAGGTTTCTGGGAGACCTCAAGAGGGGAGCCATGCAAAGAGGGAGCTTTATTTGAGAGCAGTGAGATGAGTACCTAAGAGTATTTAATCACTCAAAGTGTGCTGGAGTGCCAGTGCCCATCCCCTGGCATGGACGATCCCTTTATTTGCTTTCGCATGCCCTTGCATACAGGCAGCCAGAATTACACCTTACAATTTAGAAGAGGTATCTGGGTTTGTGTGGAACATGAGTGGAAAACTCTCAAGGGTGAAATATCAAGAGTGAAGTGTCCTGCAGAGGAGGGTCCTGCCAAGGTCCTCCAGAGGGGTACACACCGACACCGCGTAGGTTCTGCGAGTGTCCTGCCCTCCAGACCTGCTGCATTTTCATACGTTGCAGCTGAAGCAACTAAGAACACATATGAGTAATTACACTTTGGGTGTCTGAACTTGAAAAATGTCATTTTAATTCAGGCCACACTGAATTAACCTGCCTCTGCTCCATGGCAGTGGAGCTGAGGGCACCCACGCTCTGTGCTCTCCCATCAGTTCTTAGGCACTGACGGAGGAACTCTATACCCAGGTGACTGTGCACAAACTGGACTAATGCTACTTAAAATTAAGTGGGGAAAACTAAAAAGGGCAAGGTGGCAAATAAAATTTTCAAACTTTTGAAAAAGTACTGGGTTACTGGAAAGCTCAAACTGCTGCTATCTGAAAAATATAAAAAGAGAATTTATAGTAGCTCATGCTAAAAAATCCTCTACTTCTCTTGTTTAACATATACTAAACTTCAGTGGTCAAGAAAGGTCAAATAAAGCATCAAGAACCACTGCACAAACTCCTGTAGGTTTCAGTATAGATTTGCTAGAGGAAGAGCTGAGGTAGGTTGTGTGTAAGTGCCGACATGAAAGATCCCGGTCAATGATGTAGTGGAAAGGAGGCCTGATGCACACGAACCATAACCCCAGCTCCTAAGTTCACAGGGCGCGATTCAAAGCAGCTCGAGTACTTTCAGAAATCGTCCAGCCCCTCGCTGATTTGGAAATAGAAGCTGGAAAATTGCATGGTTTACTAACTACATCAGTTATGCTTTGCCAAAACAAACCTGTGAAATTGTTTAATATCTGCAGGAAGGACTGTGATTGCCTAAGCATTTTTATATGAATTTTAGTATGTGGGCTAGAGATCTGATCTAAAGCTTACTCAGTCAGTCTTTCTATTGACTCCAACAAGCTTTTGCTAATGTATTTCAGTGGTTGCAGTGCATTCTTGGAATCTAAATAAGTTATTAAAATGTACTAAATCAAGCAACTGATTTTTGTGCCATTTAAATTATACATGTTGGTTGTATGCCAGATCAAGAAAGAATGGTAAAAGGCATTATACCAAATTCCTGGGAACATACTTGCCAAAAATGTTTAGGATAAAATCCTTAATTTTTTTTTTTTTTTTGGTAAAGATCAAATAGCTGCATTTTCTTTTCTCCCCTCCCCTCAACTAGTCTGCATTACGAAGGGCTGTCCTCACAGACTCCTTCCAATCTTTTGAGCACAGATCTATCAGACATCCTCTACATACCTCCCATAGT
>JAOBAS010000083.1:42777066-42796046 GCA_025311575.1 Elanoides forficatus
ACGCCGGAGCGGAAACGGGGCTCCCCGCAACCGGCCACCGGCTCACCACCCGTGCCGGCCGGCGGCGGAGCGCCTCTGGGAGCCCGCGGCTACCGCCTCGCACCGCCGGCACTGCCGCTCCCGCTCCTCCTGGCTGCCGCGTCCCAGCGTGCCCGCTGTGCTCCTCTTCCCACACCCCCACAGGGCTCGGCACAGACAGGACAATATGGCATCACAGCCCTCCTCGGGGCGCTGTCCTCTCCTCGCCAGGAAGGCGGTTCCCGAGCAGTTCCAGATCTGGCTGCTACAACTACGAGGTTTGCTCTAGTGCCCTGCGAGAGCTGCCGACAGCCCTCGGCGGGGGGACGGGGGAGGTGGGCTACGGATAGCATTAACACAGTCGGATCGACTTCGAACTAAGTCTCTACAAATACGGACTTACGGTAACTGAAATATGGGTTTATCTATCTGTGCAACTAGATAGATACACATCTACCCACACACAAACATACAATAAACTATATCTACATATATGCACACACACGTACAGACACGCACACATGTATGCACACATATATGTACATATAGATACTCTGTACGTCAGCAGGCAAAATTAGTGAAACACCTTAACAGTCTGAAACTACTTAAGAGCAGATCTGGCACCACATGCTGAGAAAGCTCATTGCACCGTGTAGTGACTGGGATCCCCAAGCACACGCACACGCACCCCCCTCCAGCAAGAACAGCTAACACATCAATTATTGTCTCTTGTCAACATACTTCTATTCCAGAGGTGTTTTCCAAACTCACCATGGCAGCTGCAGTCGCTGCTGCCTGGGCAGCTGCAGCTTGGTTAACCTGGTACTGGGCAGCCTTGATCTTGGCTTGCAGGTGTGCGGGAGGGTGAAAATATTTGCACTTTTCCCGTGAGCATCTCCCTTTGATGTAATCCATGCAGACAGTGACTGTGTTGTCGTTGGTGTCGATCATCGCGCTGTCGGCGGGGTGAGCGAACCGGCAGTCGTTCTCTCCCCTGTTGCAGTTGCCACGCTGGTACTCTCGACATACCTGCGACACCAGGAAAAGAAAGTCGCTTAATTTGGGTGACAGGTGTTGCGGGCACGGCTCGGAGCAGTCGGGATTTCTGAATGTCTGCGAGAGCGCTGCGAGGACGGGTGCCTGGCTCCAGGTAGAGCACAGCGGTGCTGGGACGGTGGGCTCGGCTCCCTGGCAGCAAGGACCTGGCTTCTCTACAGCCACTCCTGATGCCAAAGAGCATCAAACCCCCCCAGGATCAAGAGCCAAGCACACAGCAGGTTTTATTTTGGCTCCTGCTTAGCCACCCACAGGACTTTTTCTGTTTTCCGAAGAAACGTGCTGTGGCTAGCTCTCAGAGATCACCCCAAGCACCGTGGTGCTCCGCTGTGGTCGTGCTCCGCTGTGATCCGCCTGTGCCCGAGTTAGCAACACTTGATGCATTAATTAAGGTGACTGGCCAGAGGTGCCGGGAGGATGACTGCGTGGCTGCCCCCGAGCAGCCCCACCGGACGGGTGCTTCACGCCCATGCCAGGGAGCGAGCTGCACCCATGGGGCGAGCAGCACCGCACCGGCTCCCATGATCCGGGCGTCTGCCACGAGAGGGCAACCCAAAACTCGCAGAGGCAGTGGCTGCCTGTCCTGGGCTGCCCGGGATCGCCCTGCGGATCAGCAGAAGGTGGGTCGTGTTTGGAAAGAGCAGAGGCTGCAGCCAGAGCGGTCACCGGTCCTGCTGTCACACTGCTGCTGCGCAACAGCAGCCAAACGAAGCTGAAGGCATCAGAAATTGTATGAAGAAGCCCGCCTGGATGGAGGACATCCCCTTGCAGCATCTTCGCTGCTGGTACGTGGGCTCCAGCCCGGGCCCGAGCTGGCACAGACCCCCTCCCGGACCTCCAGCCCCCACCAGCGGTGCAGACACTAACTTCATCACCAGTACGACAAACATCGGCTCCCTCTTCACACACCTTGCAAACCCTGTATTTAAAAAAATGACGTGTGTTCTTTTCACAGTCAGCTCTTCACAAACTGCAAACAAAAATGCGTTTGTCATTTTAGTTTTCCAAAGGCTATAGGAAACAGAAAGGGACAAAAGGAACCAAGCTTGTATAAAAATAAAACCACTTTAGTAGATGGAATTTCCTTTTAAAGGTGGGTGCCCATGAGCTTGGATCATCAGTATTTCCTCAAGGACCTTGGCTCTGATCCCTGCAACAAACCAAATTTGGTTGTTCTTTGGTTTCCATCCATGCTAGTGCTCTAGCTGCTTTTTAACCCCTGTGCTGCTTCAAGTACCGGCTGCCCATCATCTAAGACTTATGAAATGACATCCCTGAAGGACAAGAGCTATGCCATTTGTGAATCCTGTTTCACAGGAAACACCCATTTGTCCAGGGTCATTCCAGTATGACCCTATTTATAGTCTTTTTCCATGCAGTGACAAAGACTCTGGATGTATATTTGCAGCAGAGCCAAATGAGCCAGTTCAGGCACCTCCATTGCTCTCGTTCATCCCCGTGACCCTACTGCTTGCAGCTTGGTGCTTGCAGAACTGTTTCTGCAGCAGACATGAAACAGATTGGGAAAATTCCTCAGCTGGAAAACAACCACTTGCCTTCCAGGTAATTCTGCAGCTGGTTCCCCTCCCTGGTCTAGTCCCATGCAGTGACATGGACCACTCTGCCAGCTAGCACAACACAGGGAGCGACCGGGGAAGGAGGTGGCACCTGTTTAAGCCATCAAAAAACACAAGTCGTCTTCTGGTATATGTTCTGAGCTAGCACCATCCCTGCTCGCCTGAGACCCCTGGTATCTCCCCCCGCTCACTCTCAAGCATACACCAAAGGGAGCTGGCATGCCACTGCTTCTCCAAGAGAGCTGTGCTGGGTTGGTCGGCCCCACCGCCTGCGTTACGGCTTGCTCTCTTTCATCTAGGAATACTTTCTGGGTGATGAACCAGGTAGTGTCTTCTACCCAAACACAGGCCTCCCAAATAGACAAAAATGGCTAATTTCTTTTGATTATTTGTTTGCAGTCTAGAAGTAAACTGAAGTCTTTTCCTCTGAAGATAAAGAAAAGGATGCAACTAATGTCATTTGACTGTCTTCGCTCTTTGTCTTCTATTGCTGATCCACAAAACCGAGGTCTCAAAACCACTCCACATGTAAGCAAGAACTACTCTATTATTAACACAAAGATGATATATACAAACTCATATATAAGTGTGTGTATATATAACAGTATCTATATACGCAGAGAGAGAAAGAAAATGCATCCACAGATAAGCTAATTTTATCATAGTTAAAAACCAAAGAAGGATGAACAGAAAACCGAAATAGTTAGGGAGATAATCTTTGGCATGTCCAGAGCAAATTTTCACAAAGCTGTCATGCAGTAGCTGAGATAAGGCAATGAATGGCTCCCTCTCAGGGCTCCTTAACAGACCTCTGAACGATGGTTTACAGCAGTCAGACACAAACCATAATACTGCTAGTCCTCTTAATCAGTGTGACCAGCAATGGCTTTTCAACCACTGTGATGGTAACCAAGAATGTTTCAAATTCTTGCTTATTTAAAAGCAAGCATTGAAAATGGTGTTATTTTTTGCCACGGGCACAGAGCAACGTATCATTCATCTGCTTGAGTGAAGAGAGGCACAGAAGCATGATTCATTGTCTGGTCTTTCAGATCTGGAGAGCTTTGATTTAGTTATTTATTAATAGCCCTGTAATTAGTATAATAATTTTCAGCTCAGTATTTTAAGAAACATAAACAAAAGAGGCACCTGTACGTGCCTAGCCTGTCTGCAAAAATTCTGAGTTAGTGCTGCAATATTACTGATTCATTGTAATTCTCTTAACTTGTTCTAACTTTGGGCTGAGTTTATTTTGATCGCCCTGCTAGGATTCAAGTTGCCCACCCTGGTGGGGAGACAACCGCTGCATCACCTCAGCTACAGCAGAGGTCCCACATTGCTCATCCAAAAGCTGGGCAGAGGTTTGGCTGGAGGGAGATGGGCAGCAGAGCTGAGATCCCTGCCCTCCCATGAGCAAGTCACACCTCCCATCTCCTTCTCTGCACTGAAGAGAATTTATCAAAATGGGCATACTGTTATCTAGTGCATTCTGAACGTTTAAACAAACAGCACCACTAGGCCAGATTTCCTGATTACCCAAGATCTGAAAATCTCCAAGAACTTCTAAGCTGCTACTTTCTGGCAAAAAAATGGTATATATGAAACAAGCAGGAAACAGCAGCTTGGTTGTTGTCGTTCTTGACTCTTGAATACTTCTAATAGAAAATGATGGCATTCAAACTGAAACACACGCATTTTAAATAAAACAGGCAATTCCTTTCTCTCTCGCTTCCCTGTCCTTCTTGCTTCCCTTGTAGTTCACTGGAAGAGCCACACTTTCGTTCAAGGTATTTCTGGCAGGAGAGGAGTGGGAGGAAAGCTGTAGGAAAAGCCTTAATCCATGAAATTTCCACTCTGAGATCCAGATTCCTTACAGGAGTGGCTGAACGCACTGGACGCCCAAACATCTGCATGCTATCTGTACAGGCGACACGGTCCAAATATGTATGAAATCAATCCTACTGCTAGTAACAGTCACTGACCTTATCTTATGAATATTCATATTAATTCAGGCGATCAGGCACACTGCCTGACAGACTTGTGTTGTCTGCCTGCTTTCCTTAAAATCCCAGGTATATGTATTGAGAGCTTTTAGCTGTGGACAGTCTGATTCAGTATCCCAGAACACGTGTGCTAACTTAATTAATGCCAGAGTACATCAGTCTTGAAAATAAGTATTTAAAATTCTAAGCAGAACAAATCATATTCCAAGATTAGATGCTAACATCATAGTAGTTATTTTTCTCAAGGACAGTTCATTCCAAGGGAGAGCGAGCTAAACCTTATAAAGCTCTCTTATCATGTCATAACAAATGACAATACCGACAGCAATAAGCTCACTTAAAGAGCAGGTAGACACACGTTGTCTTCTCTGAGAGGTAACGACCAGACCATGCAAAACCTTTCAAATCAGTTCTGCATTTCTGTAATCTATAAAGTACATTAAAATATTTTGCTGTTCATAAAAATGATGTGCTTATTTGGTATTTCTATACTAAATTTAGATACTCCAGATTAAACAACCAATACACTGGAAAGCACTAGCAATTTATCTTCTCACTTACATATTTCACTATTTAAACTGCATTTGCTGAAGGGAAAAAAAGAGGAGGAAAAGACAGCCCCTCCCCGCAACGGATACTAATTTTGTAAGACAGCAGCCCAGAGTGTAATTGCAGAGTCAGTGGGTCAACCTGCATGTGCTCTTGATCCCAGTCAAAATAAAAAGCAAAACTTAAACAGCTTAAAGGGGATAGAAGAAGCTGGATTTCTTTCAAGTGATCTACGTGGTGCAATGGTCGGAGCAGAGCCAAGGGAAGGGCCCTGTCAGGAAAGCAGGGCTGGGACAGCAGCTCTCCTCCAAGGACGAGGACATCTCCCCAGAGCAGAGCCCACTGAGATAAAAGCAATTACAGCAGAGAAGGCTGCTGGGTGCTGATGAGCTGGGACGTTAGTCAACCGGGGAATACGGCTGAGAAGTAAGCGCCCTGCTCGACTGCGTTCTGGCTGTGAGCTGAGCCCACGGGAGGGCTGGCGCTGCCGGGGGCTCTCACCGGTGCGGGGTGCTGTCCCGCGGCAGCTCGGCCAGCGCGCAGGGACCCGGCCGGCTCCCAGGCCACCAGCGTTTCCTGCGGCAAACAAAGTCTGCTCCCAGAGGAATCCCTGCACAGCACCATTTCACCAGGAAAGGTGACAGAAGAGGCACTCCTCTAAGTCTCAGCACTTACTTTCAGGCGTTTCCAACTTGGCCATCAGCTTCCTTTCCATACAAATTCAAAGCAAAACCACTCAACCTTTTTTTAAAGTTCTACTGATTTCAGATATTTTTGCTGGCTTTTCCTAATTGATAAAAATGGGTTTTACTGCAGACTGTGCCCCTGGGTGTTTTGTGAGAGTAACACTCTCACAACTCCCTCTTGTGCAGAGGAGTTTGGCTCAGCAGTGTATCACTTCTCTAAATAGCAATATAAAGAGAATGCAAGCATCCGGAGGACCAAATCCTGCATGTTGAAGTCCCAAATTTCATTAGCTCCCTGTGCACTTTGATCACAGTCTGCTGGCCAGCACAAGCTCTGCCCCGGAGGCACCACACGAAGAGGTGCCCCTGCACAGCCCTTCTCGGGCTCCCACGGACATGACGTGCTTCCCTGGCCATGGGCAGAACTGGTGCTCGGGGACTTTGGGTATGTCCTGCTCCTGCTTACGAACAGAAAGCTTTTGAGCCCACATGTCCCCAACACCACTGACCAGCACCATGGCCTCTACATGGGTGGAAGCACAATCAAGCACAGCAGCTAATGTTGGTGCTGTGACCCAAAGGGCTCCCTGCCATTGGCATCCTCCTCTTGGTACTGATTTCCAAATCTAGTGTGATTTATTTATGAATTTATCTAATTGCATTTTGGTTTTAACCCACCTCTGGCAGGTATCCATCATAAAACAGAGTCCTCAAAGGAAAAACATCCCTTGGTGATTCCAAACAGCCACCCACGTGCCAGCTCTCAGCTCGGTGTGGCTGCATCTCCTGTAACCTGACCGTGCTTTGGGGAACGCTTTCCTCGGAGAAAACATCTCTAAAAAGGGAAGTGATGTGATCCCGCAGAAGGGGAACCTGTGGTGTCGTGAGCTCTCAGAATAGTGACAGCAGCAGTGGGAAACACTAGCTGCCAGATGACCCTCCACAATCCTCCCAGCTCGCAGCCTTCTGAGCAGCAGCTTGTCAGTCAGAGATGCAACTAAGAAAAAGGAATTAATTTTCCTTGTAAGGATAATTAATCCCTGTTAATGCAGATGCATGGGCAGAAAGACAAGCATTACAATTACAACTGGCAGCATTCTAAAATAGACCTCCTTCTCACTCCTCCCATCATGCCCCCTGAGTTCAGGGACCATATCCAAGAGCAAAACAACCCACCCACCCCCCACAGCCCCAAGCCTTCACACCCTCCCCACGCAGAGGAGATGTTGCAGTACCAGGATCTCTGAGACCTGCCACTGCGCTGACGCTACAGGAACGCTAGTGCTGAGCATTGGCCACCGCGGTGTGGGCTGAGGGCAGAGCAGGAGAGGTCACAGCTCGGCTCTCTCCACCACCGATCAAAGCTGCCGCCGGCTGCTGCACGGCACCGGAGCGGGAGAACACCAGCAGCCGCGCTACAGGGAGAGCCGACCCCTCGCAAGCGGCACGTTCCCGAACATGCTGCCGTGTCCAACAGACAAACGGGGTGACGGCGGATCACCCTGCCTGCTCAGCCTCTCCCATCGGTGCCTTTTAACCACCAGAGCCGACCAGGGCTGTGCTCGCTGGCTGTGCTCGCTGGCACGCCCCAAGCGTGTGGCAGCCGGCGGGAGGCTGCTGGTTCACCCCCCATGCTGCCGCAGTGCCGATAAGGTGGTGAAAACACTGTCGGGCCTTTCAGATAAGAAAGATTCAGGGCAAGGAGAGTACCAGCGAGAGAACATTAACACTTGTCAGGTTTGTAGCAAGGATGATAAACCGTGTGCGGGAGGCCAGCGGGGGAGCGCCGGCACCATCTGTCCAGAACAAAAGTAAGAGAGGGTGAAAGTCATCTTTTGCCAAGACAGCTGAAGCTCTGCCCTTACACCCGCCCCTGGTGCTCCGGTACCCGTGGCCGTGCACTCCCCACATTAACACCTTCTGGGCACACACTAACACAGTTTCAAGGCTCTCTTGCTGCTGCCACTGGCACTCCTAAAAGGGCTCAATAATTCCATTTCTTTGTGCAACGGAGGGTCAGAAGCAGAACCACAGGCATTAACTTACTGTATGATCACTCAGTAACTCCCCGTCCTTACCCATCACGAAGATACGACATTATCAGCTGAAGCGAAACCTGCATTATTTTCTTTCACAAGAAAAATATTTTATGTCTAGGAGACATAATAAATGATACAACTTGTGAGGATAAGTTACACATATCAGTTCCTACCTCCAGCCTGTCTGTCCTCATGAGCTTTTGGGCAGCAGCGGCGGCAGCGGCAGGAACCGGGACACCGGGGTTCCCTGTCACCAGCATCGGGGCGGTGGGCAGGATCTCTGCTGGGACCAGGCCTGGGGAGACGGGCCCCAGGTAGGGATTGAAGGCGGCTGATGCGTTGGTGGCTAAGCTCGGTGCAACAGAAAACATGGGCTGCAATCAGAGAAAAGAAGAAGAAAGACACTTTAAATATTTATACTTTCCATGCCATCAGCATAGTGAGTTTTTGGCTATCATCTTGAGCACGATGGCAGTGAATTTCTGTTACTAATGGGAAAGAAGCATTTGTCGTGTTTGTAGAACGTGAATAACACCCGTGCAAATGTCGCACACAAGCAAGTCCACGAGGGCAGGCATCCCCTGCCAGCCTCTGCCGGTTCTCCTGCTCAAGCTTCCCCTGTGCGATTACAGCACATGGCAGCTCTTGGAGCAAACTCTCATTTGATCTGCACTTCAGCAATGCCATTGTACACCAGCACTCCTCACGGCCGCAGGAGAAAGTCTGAGGCTCTTGGAGGGACACATCCAAAACATGTACAAACATCCACTCTTGGGGAAAAAGGCATCTGTGTGAGAGCTCCGACACACCATACTCAACTTCAGAGACAGATAAATACATTTCTGACCCTGACGACAGCCAGCACTGGTTCAGAAATTTCAGAGGTTTAATACAGGAACAAGACCAGACAACCATAATCATTTATTTTTACAAAATTAAACAGGCTGTCCACGCAGATATTCAGAAAGAAATACACTGCATCAAGGATACGCTTTATTTAGCCTAAAACATTAAGCCAGAGAAAGAGAGAGAGAACATGCAAATACTGGGGTTTTTGTTTGTTTGCTTGATAAAAAAAAAAAAAAGAGTCAGACGCCCTTGCAGGCTCTCACATGTTGTGAAGATAATTGGATGTAGAAGACCAAATAATGCTGTAAGACCAAATGCGGAGCTGTTACACTGCAGTAAAGATTAAACAACTCCTCTGCCCCACATAATGCAAAGGCACTGCACTACCAGTGTAATTGCCAAATAAAATCTAGTCTGGAGTGTTTATCTTTAGTATCTAAATAAAGTAGTTACTCAAGGCATTTAGACTTTTCTTCCAAACTAATTCTTAGAGGGAAAAACAACCACAGGGTTAATGCAACTCTTTTTCTCTGTTTCATATCTGTTTAAGCCAGACAGCATATAACACCACATGTTTTTGTATTCCTGAGGAAATGACTGAACCATTTGGAAGCAAGGAACAAGTCCATTTGAAACACTGGACAAAAACACATGCAGAGATTACTGAAGAAAAAAAGACTGAAAGTTGCGTAAATGGGAATAATTTCTTTAATGTCTCTTCATTAATGGTTCTTCATCCATGTGAATGAAAAACAAACAGGCAAATTTTACAGGAAATAAAGTATTACTCTTAAATACATTACTAATTAACTGCACTTTTAATTACTGTGTTATCAGCTATGTAGTAATGAACATTAAAAATAAAACTACGAACCAGTCTGTTAGTGTGTAACTTAGGAGATATCAGTGTTTGATTTCAGCCCAATATACCCACCGCACAGTAAATAAAAGACTACCTTATTTTCTGCTGAGATCATTTTATACTAATATAAATATCCTGTGGCCTTTAGACCACTGCAAAATAATAGCATGTTTTATCAGAGCCACTCCATATTATTCTGAAACTCGCAAGTATTTTGCAATGTGCTGTACACATGTAAATTAGGAGATAAAAACCTGTCCCACAGTCCTACTAGCCCAGACTGCTGTGGCTGGCAGAAAGAGACCATGAAGTGGTGAAACCTGGGCAGCACACAACCACTTCTCTGCAGCAGGAGTCTGCCAGGGCACAAAGCCACCCGAACACTCCTGCACCCAGAAAAACTTTCTGGCAATACAGTGGCCTCAGAGGACACGCGGCACAGACTGGATCTCCCAGGGACCCTCCCAGCCGCCCCAGCACTGACCCAAGGCTCGGGCGGCTGTGGGACTCTGTCCTGAGTGTCACCCCAAGCACGGCCCCGCTGTCCATGAGCATCAGCCAAGAGTCAGCCTGGGCTCCCCTGCCTGTAACTGCAAACTGGTCAGAACTGGGACCTCGATGCCATGCAGGAGAGGAGAAACAGGGGGGAGCTCCAGGTCAGTCCGAGCTGCTGGACTCATCTCTGCTGTTTACTGCTCACTTGTTTTCCAGCGAGCTTTCTCTTCCCCATCTCTAGAAGCAGAGGTAGTATTTCTCTCTCACTGTGACCAAACCATACAACTACTTACTAGCCTTGCATTTTGGGAGCTACTGTGCTGTGCATTGTGCAAAACAGCTAAAAAAAGAAAAAAGCAGCTCCTGTAGATCAGCAGAGAGAACAGAGGTGAAGGAGGACACAAGCCTTGGATGCAGCTCTGTGCTGCCAGATGTCCCATAATCCACATAATCTCTAATGAATAATTCTGCTCTAAAAATGCCTGTGCACAACCAGTGTGAACCTCGCCAGCAGGTCTGATCTCCACGGGTCTGCCTTTCAGAGGTACTGCTTGCTACCGGGGTCTATCGATTAGGAACGAGACACAGGGGCACCTCTAGAAATCGGTCTCTGCAGTGTAGTGGAGCTGAGCCACGGCTCCTCCTCAGACAGACAGACAGACGGCTTTCTGCCAGTGCTCCAGCTTGCCAGCCCTGAAGGACCAGCTGCCCGCAGGGAAGGAGCTGGACTCATTTAACGCATCTTTAACAGTCACCTACTGAGCACCTACCATGCCAAGGAAAGCCCCGGAGTGTACCACATACACAGAGAGAAACACTGACAGCCTACAGCCACTCCTGAATTACAAACACACCTGCAGAAGGTCTGGGACCTTGTTCTGCTGCAGATTCGCACCTGCAGTGTGCAGCGGATCGCCTCTGGAGCGCCGGCACTCTGCAGAAGCTCATGCCTAACTACCAGCCCTGCGGTTCAGGTCTGCCCCATGTGCCCCGGGAGGCAAGAACGGCCTCAGAATCTCCAGCCACCTTCGCGGTCCATCTCTGCTCTTCCGGTCTCACATCTGCGTCTTCCTGCTTCTATTTAGCATTTTTCACACTCTTCCACACTGGAAAAGGCATATCCAGGGTCTGACATTGCTGTTGTGAAACAGCACAGCATCACCCACTGATGTGCTTGTACCAAACTGATGCGCTAGTACCAACCGATGCACTAGTGCCAAGGCCATAGCCTAGCTGAGTCCCACTCCCCCTAAACCAGTTTACAAGCAAGGAGGGCAGAACCGATCTGAGCAGGCAGAGCTCTTCCTCAGGATCTCAGCACGTGCAGTCAGCAGGACACGCAATTCCCACTCACCATCTGAAATCACCTCCCTCGAGTGCCAGCTAAAGACAGATAAAAGAGTGAACTGAAAAGGAAAGATGGGAGAAGTCCACAGACATTACTTGCAACTACGATAATTAAAACATTTATCAAACATAAATATGAGTGAAAGGATCCTACTGCTTTGCTTACAAAATTAGAGTCTCTCATTGCTAGTTCACTTACTTTTATTAAAGCATAGGGTATAGATTTTTGTAAAACAAAAAAAAACCTGCCTGAAGCATCATTAGATGGGATGATATAAATCACTTGTTAGAATACCCTGAAGTAACTTCTGTTTCAACTGTGGTTGAAATAAATAAAGTAATTTTAAGGCCAAATTAGTAGGATGACATCCATTTGGAAACACTATTGCTGGGACAGCCAATGTGCCTTGCTATGAATCCTCATATCAAGTGAGACTGAATTCTGAAAATACACAGTCTGTAATGTTTGAACTCAAGCAATGTACACAGAAATTACCCAGGCACGGGTAGAAGGTTTGTGCTGTACTTCAAAATACACTGACTTAAATTTTGCTCATTAGGGACAGTGTGAATGTAGCATAAAGGAGAATTTAAACTCGGTTTAATCCTCAGACTAGTCTCTCTTTATATTAAAAAGGAATGTTATTCCAAAGGACTGCATTAATATTTTTTTTCACGCTTACCCAAACGTTAGTACATGCCTACACACTGCTTTGTATAAATCAGACACAGCCATATTTGGTTACAATTCATGAAACAAACAAACAAACAAACAAACAGGTTAACAGAGAAAAATATTTTAAGCAATGGTTCTTACTGTTGGCTGCATTTTGACTTAAGCTTTCTCACAGTCCCAAATACGAATTTGCTGGCACTAATGCTGTATCACTGTACTCAAATCAGGAAATAAAAATAAAAATTGTGGCATGTGCACACGTCTGTTTTGAGCTGTTGAAATTGAAAAATCATTTGGAGGTTGTTCTGGAGTTAAAGCACGTAAAGCACAGCCTGCTTTTGAGCTGCCTGGCTGTACAGACACTTAATTTTGTTTCTGATCTGAAAGCCATCAGCAGCGGGCACCAAACCACGGGCAGCCCCATTTCTCCTGCAAGACAGGAGTAAGGAGCAGGCTGCACAGTGCAGCATCAGGGCATCTGCTGAAGCACTGCGGTGCCACAGCATTTGCTGTCTGTGTGCTGACGCTGCCTCAGCTCATCTCCTTGCCTAGGTGACACAGACAATTTTATTTAAAGAAAAGCCAATCAAAAGAGAGAAAACAAAATGTGATATCTTCTCACGCTGTGCTAACAGGTACTAAAGTCAATTTGCTGTGACGATTGTACCACAACATCTTCTGCTTTTCGCCCCCACATACACTCTTTCTCGGAACAGCTGAGGCATAAAGCTCTGTGAAAGAGTTATATTAACTGAGTCAAATAAGAAGCTCCAAAATATTTACTGCTATTCTGTAGACCCACAAAACGTGGGGCCAAATAACCATTTGGTGTAAGTATGAGAGTCCTTTCTGCGGAGATGATTTTTCCTGAGGATTTAGCTATAGTTTAAGGAGCATTTATTGTCACTATGTTTTGAAATAAAAGTTGAAGAACTCATCTAAAAGAGTGAATATAGGTTTCCTAACAGAGGGTATCCAGAGGTAAATTAAACTCCCTAAATTCTACCTTTGCCAGCAAGAAAGGAATAAAAGGTCAGAGAAGTGCTAATGCAGATAAATTGATTTCATATATATTTTTCAACTTATTTTTCCCTTTGCTGCCATTTTACTCACTGAAATAGAGAGCTTCAGCCAGGAGAGCATTGTTTGCATTTTTATGTAGAAGGTACCAGCCTTGCTCATACATTAATCAGCGCTAGTCTCGTTCATACATTAATCAGTACCCTCTAATGTCTGAGCTAGAAATTTATATCAAAAGGGTTCTGGGCCAAATTTATCCATAGGTTAGCTCAAATGACCTCTCTGGATTGCTTTAGAGAGGGATCTGGCACAGGGTGTTCAGCTCCCAAACGCGTATGTGCGTGGCAGGTTGATGCCAATCATCTTTACATTCGCTGAAACGAGGTGTTACTGCAGAGCCAGAAACTCAGCCACAGCGTTCAACTTTGTGGAACACTGCACTGCGCTTACTTCCTAAGGTATAAGAGAAACAGATATGATGTAATATATGATCACATTTTACTGGGACCAGATGAGAGATTTCTGATAGATTCTCCTTCCCTCACCCCTTGGCTTTTTGTAGAAAGTATGATTATCTGTACTACTTCTTCCTGCCAAGCCTGAGCTGTAGATCGAGCAGGTCAGACTGACATGCACCATACATCACTTGGGGCAAGCTTTCTGCCCTGCCTGACAATATGCTGTAAAAATCAAAGTCCAATTCCAGCAAGTGATTTCCTGAGAAGGTTCCCCTGAGTGAATGGAAAACATCCAGTGGGAATCTTCTCAAACCCAGGAATTTCCTAGAGCACATGAAATTGCAAAGGAAAGGTCTATTTAAGAAAATCCCACGGGGATCGCTTACTTTCTTAATTTTAAGAAAGAAGTTGCAAAAAAGGAATTAAATTAACAAAAGATTAACAAAATTAATTAAATTAACAGTATTACTGCAGGCAAGGGAGAATTAAGCAGTACAAAGACATACAGACCAGCATTTCATTTTATTTTATTTCTACACCAGTTACTGATGTTTGTGGGATTTTACAGGCATGTAAGCACACCTGCTAACTTACTTCTGCTACAACTCACTGTACTCATTGATCGAAGCCAAAAAGCGCACATACCACAGGCTGCAATGGGGCACCAGGCATCATGGCATTGGCAAGCTGCATCTGCTGGGCCAGCATGGCCATGTTCTTCTGCTGAATCAGGTTATTGCGTCCATTTATCTCCAGCTGCGTTTTTAAGTGTGGTGGTGGGTGAAGATATTTGCAGTTTTCCCTTGAACATCGACCCTGAAGAAGAGAATTGACACAATTGGCTTAGAAGCTATAGGCCTATCTTTGCTCCTTATGTCATCGGCTAAAAGGAACACAACAGACGCTACAGACCTAGGAGGAACACCCTCTGCTACTTCTCTAGGCCATCACATACTGACCAGAGCAACTTGACAGTTCTAGTATCAGCTGCTTGCTTTACTTTTCTAAATTATGTATTTCTGCAGTACAACTCTAAAAAATACTTTCTTTTACAAGTTGCTGAAGACGAGCAAACATCAGTTATTTTGAAAGTACAGCATGCCCATCTTCTACGAGCACACGGTTTTGCTCAGTGAAAGCGATGCCCATGGGCTCTCCCCTGCCCACAGACCTGCCTCCAGGAAGCAGGCGGCTGCAGAGCCAGAAACCCAGCAAAAGAAACGTGGTCCGGCTGCAGCAGCGAGCCTACAAAAGCTCTCGTGCTACTCTGAAAATGTTCAAGGCTCGCTTCTCTTTCTGCTGTGCAGGGGCACAAGAAGCACTGAGCGCACAGCAAGATGTGTGGTCAAAGTAGCATTATTACCAGTAAAACAGCACCAGCCCTGTACTTTCACTAGACCTGGAATACAGCATCTTTGACGAGGACCTCTTACATATGATGCATTTTTGTTGCAATTGTGTAAACCAAACAAGAAAAATAGAATTGACTTGTTTCTAAATTTTCCATTAAATTCAGATGTGGTAAATGACAAATTTCATGCACTAATTTTATTTGGATGAAAGGACATTCATCAGTTTGACGACCACTGACATAAAGAAATAATAAAAAATAATTTGATGTACAATGTATATCCAAACCCTACTGTACCTCCTTGTTACCAAGTAAACCAGCTTCACACATAAAACACCCCTGCTTGGTGATCTCTCAATGGGGTCTCTTGCTCCGGGTGCCCCCACATGCGAGGGGAGGGGGGCAGCTGGGGTACAGGGAGCTGGGCATGAAGGTGACTTCTGAAAACTAGCCCCAAGTCCCCCCAGCTGTGGCTCCACTGTAGAAACCTCTAAAATGAAAGGCACGGCCGCTCAGGCATGGTGTGCGGCAGAGGGAGGTCAGGGAAGAGCATCTCCTCTTCTCATGGCTTCTTATGTGAGCCATGATCTCGCGTGCCATGAGACTTCAGAAAATGCAAATTCATTAATAAGGAAGCTTTACACACTAACTGTTCTTTAAAATTGTAACACTGGAGCCCATACTTCCACTAAAGGGATGACAACGATTAAAAAAAAAAAAAAAGAACGAAAAGGAGATTTGAATCCTTTTCTGGAAAAAAACAGATTCCTTAAATTACATTTTTTTTCCTTTACTCATTTCATCTTTGAAATAAATCCAAACAGGAACAATGACAAGGCAAAAGACTGCCTTAATTTAAGTAAGAAACTGTTTTTATCAGGAAACAAATTAATTCAATATAGTTTGACCTTATACAGCAGTTTTGCTCAGAAAGTTAAAGCGTATTCTTGTTTTAAGATCTGCCAGAAATCTAATTTGTACGATGATTTTTGTCTCCCCTTAAGGCTGGGATAAATGGTTTGCTGCTGCCCCCCTCCCAACTCATCACTCCTGCCGGCAGTCCGAAGCTCTTAAAACTCATAGTTATTCAACTGACATCTGAGTGATCCTTGCATAGGAAGATACACCCGATACAAAGAAAAATACCTGAAGTTTTGTGGATATCTTTAGGCTATACACCAAGATTACAGAAAGCCCCCTGTATATGCACACCACTACTGTAACAAATGGCAAAGAAAGTTCATCTTTCCCAGCACCCGTTCATAATCCCGGAGCGTATTTCCTTCAATGAAACGCATTTTCCATTACACAGTCCCGGAGACAACACAGAGGAGCTGAGCGATTGCTGCCAGTCCCAGTGGGAAGGCGCAGACGAACAGAAACCCCTGCGCTCGGCCGTGCCGTGCTCGCCGCCGCCTTGCTGTCCCTGGGCCGTGGGGCTGCAGACGTCAGCCCCCTCGTTTGTGGCAAGAGTCGGGGGGCTCCCGCAGGCCTTTTGCGTGGGGCCTTTGCCTTCCCCTTACGCAGCCCCGAGACGGGGCTTCTGCGGGCGTTCGCTCCTTGGGCTGAGGAGTGCTGCGGGCTGTCCTCGGCAGAGCTGACGCACAGAAAGGACCACTGAAGTCACCTGCACGAAAATCTCCCTAATAACACAGCTCCAAATGTTGGAAAGCAATCAAGACAGGGGCCAGATAATGCACAGAAGCTGAAAGCACAACTATACTACAGATAAGACAGAGGGGGAAAAACACGTGGAGCCTGAGAAAATATTTTTACAGGGGAATGGAGTTTCCTACTGCAAATAAGGATTAGGATACTTCAGTAGCAAACATTAACGATTTATAAGCAGAAAAGATAAATTGACCGTGGCAACAGGACTCGGTGTTTACGAGTGCGAATTTTAGTGACTGTGCTACTAATTGAAACCACGTTTTTGTACGTGTGTGTATACACACATACACATGCATGCATATGTGCATCTGCTGGTTGCTGTTCCACCCGTGGGAGCTCCCGCGACACCTCCAGCACCGCAGGGCGAGAGTGGCAGCCGGCTGCCGGCAGGGCTGCACCCATCCGTGTCCGTGGGGACCAAAGCCAGCACCCGAGAGCCCGGAGCAGCGGCCAGACCTGCGCAGGGGCCAGCGCAGCCTGGGGCAGGCCAGCCGGAATGACATCTGCCACCTGGCTTGTCCAAATGACATCTGCCACCTGGCTTGTCCACACAGCACGTCTTCGCTCGGGGGAAAGCATGCTTTCAGCCTGGGGGGATGCTTTCGGACAAAATGACCCTCAGTTCTCTCCTTTAATGCCTTACTGACAACACAGTTCAGTAATTAAGCCATTTTGCACAAATAAACCAACATCATTTCAGCACAGACACCCCCCCCCCTCCCCAAGCATTTCACAATTATATGAAATGGTAGGTAAAAGGCAAGCACTTTGGAACAGCTTTATTTATGTCAATTTTTCTCTTGATACTAAAACCTGTGTTAATTGTAGCTACCACTAAGTAACACGGGGCAAAACTGCACATTTACTAGCTGCCTGGAAGATGATACCTTACATTAGCACAGTGTAAAAATCAGACTTAATTACTGCTAAATGAGTAACATGAAACTACAAGATGTGTTGCTGGAATCAGACCGGAGCAATTAACAAACCTGATTCTGAAAGGCAGATTAAACTCAATGTCCTTATTTCAGTGGTGGGGTTTAGGCTGCTCCACACCTCTCCAGACCGGATCTGAAGTCTGGCAATACATGTTGGACATCATGACTGCTTAATGTTACTTCATAGACTCAAATGCTTTAAGGCCAAAAGAAACCATTCCAGTGATCTAATGCAATGTCCCCTGGCTCCTCAGAAACAAGGAGCCCCCTCCATTGTTTCCCCATCAAAGCCATCATTTCTATTCGATTAGCAGCTGATCTTTAAGGAAAACAATTTACTCTGAGTTAAAGACTACAAGAATATACCATGTCCCCAGGTAAAATATGCTTATGCTTAGTTATCATTAACTACTATCAAAAAGTTTACACCTTTCTTGTTTGCATGTCATTTTGGAGCCTACTGCAGTGTTTAACCTTCAATCTTTTTTAATTTTCAGATCTTAGCAAATTTTCCATAAGAACTGCAGACTTCTCTGGGAACACAGTTTCTTGTCTTTCTTTTATTCCATGGACCTTTAGAAGTAGTCCACAGAGCGCCCAGGAGTCAGAAAACACAGGCTGAAAACCACTGTCAAAAATCTCCATCGAGAACACGGACTGCATTCACCTCCTTGATGCTGCGAGCAAGTAGTTTCTTAATTACTGTTTCACTAGATTCTGGTAACTTTGGTCAACAGAGTTTCAGGCAGATTTTAATCTCTGAATCTTTTCTGAATGCTTTGCTGTTTTTTCAACCACAAAAAAACGATTACTGTAAGCAAGTAAATTCAGAGAAGTGGAAGTTGAGCATGCTGGCAGTGTCCTGAAATGCCATACCAGCACACCGGTAGGGTTTTAATAATTTTTAATCCAGCAGGATTCTGGTAAAAATGCTCCTGAGGCTCCTCAGACACGTTCTTCAGCAGAGGCCCGCTGGAGATCTCCAGTCCCTCCAGACAAGCGGGACAAGGCCTCTGCCACGGGCAGAGCCAGCAGGGAAACTCGGGGCGTACAGCGTGACACTAAGGGGGGGAAACACCCACGCGGCGCTGTGATATTTGGGCAAAACCCCGTTGCCAACAGGCCACATTTACTTCTGCGCCCAGGACTCCTGCCGGAGGAAACCCGGCTCTCGCTCACACTGCAGATGACAGCCGGAGCGGTGGCTCCCAGCCAGCAGCCACGAGGAGAAGCGGCCAGGCCAGGCCGGGCCCGGGCGGTGCGGCCTACGGGGAGCTCCGGCCGGTGCGGGGCTGCCGGGGCGGAGGGGCCTGGGCGGGGGGACGGGCCCGGGGATCTCGGGCGGCCTGAACCGGGGGTCCTGGGGCCTGGCCAGGGGGTCCCGA
>JAOBAS010000083.1:42796146-42818070 GCA_025311575.1 Elanoides forficatus
CACCAGTCTAGTGCCAGCACAAATGGCACAGATATTCATTTTAAATACATACGTCAATCCAAAATCTACTCCACGGCATTGCTGTATGCAACTCAATGAAATTCGAAAGGGCCGGTCCCAGCGAGCTGTGCCCTGTGGCCCTGCCGCGGCCTGGCCAAGAGCCTCCTGTGGGAGGCCAAGCCCGGGCGGCCTATGCGGCCTGCCAGCCACGCAGGGCAGCACCAGCCCCCTCCCTGCATGTCCCCGCTAAGCAGCCCCGCTGTCACTAACCAGCAGCCATCAGGTACCGCGCTCCCCACAGCAGCGTCGCTGTTAGAACAAAACAGAGCAGGGCAGAACCCCGCGCGAGCCTTTGTGCGCTCCCTGCTCGCCAACAGGCCCCGCAGGGCGAGGAGGAAGAGGGCGAGCTCGGCCCGGCTGACGGGCGGCTCGGCGTCCTCCCGGCAGGAACGCCAGAGCGGGAGGACGTGCAGGCCACTCTCACATGATGTTTTTCTCCAGCTATCATATCAACAACGTTCAGGCAGAGAGCCCAGGCTGAACTAAACAGCCAGCCTGACTGTCATTACATTAGGGCAGCGTGATGTCTGCAGTATTTTAAGCCGACTAGCCTCGGCGAAAGCGGGCGATGGGGACTGGGACGGGGAGCGGGTAGCACTCACCGGCCCGGGGACCTGTGCGGGCCCTGGGAGGTGCCCCCCCGCAGCCCCCCAGGTGTGGGTCTGGCATTAGCCGCCCCAAGGGAGCAGGGGGAGCGAGGGTGCCATTCTTTGCGGGTAACGCCGCCTGCCTCGCTCCCCAGAGCTTCCCGTGCCCGTGTTTTTACAGTTTGCTGAGCCGAGCACGTGGCAAGCACACGCTGCGCTGGGGGGCAGCCGTGGAGGGACCCGACTGCCTCCTCATCACCGTTTGGGGAGGCAGGAGGGATGGGGCCGGGGGGCTGCAGGCCCAGCATCACCCCAGGGGCTCTGTCCATCTGTCTGCCCTCACTGCCTGCTGGATCAGGCTCACCTCTGACTATGTGCCTAATCTAAACGCCGTGCAAACATCACGAAGCGGTGAGGGCTTGCAAAGCCAGTGCCAAGAAAAGACATTTGTTTGCAAGGTGATCTACCCGCATGTTACCTTCTGCACCACACCTCCTCCTAGCAGCAGCTCCCAGAGCCCTTCTCATGCCCACATGCGATGCTGAGCCGGTGCAGCTCCCGCGCCTCGGTGCAGGCAGCTGGGCCCGGCTGTGGGGACACACTACACCTCCACCCAAAAATGCCCAGAGGTCCTCGTCTGCCACTCGCTCCCTGCCGCTCCCCAGCAGGTCCCACGCTCCGAGGGCACCAGTAGACTTGCCGCTGGCTTCTCAAGCACTCAGCACACACCGCTGCCTGTGCCAGCGCTGCCAGACGGCATCGGCACCCGCCAATGCTCCGGGGAAGCTGGGTTTGCGTCCTGGCCAAAACCGCGGCAGCCGGCTAAGTGAAAAAAGCCAAACAGGGAACAGCTGCAAAGATGGCAACTGCAGAAGAATGGGAGCTGCCATGCTGCATGAGGAGCCGGCGCAGGGGTGGGTGATCCTGAATGACCAGGGACACCGGGATGCTACAAAGAAGCCATCAAATATGGCTTTTTGACCCTTGCACAGCTGCCTAAGAAATAAAAAATAACCCCCCAAACACACAGAGCACTGAATACCTTAAAAAATTGGTTATTGCTAATCCCAGGTGGTTTTTTTGAGCTACACACCAAACCCTGAAATCTAGATCTTTTTCCTGAAGATTACTGCTTTTTTATAAAAACTGCTAGTCAGATTATTGTGCTGATGAGTTTTGTGTGTGTAGGAAAATATTTACTTTTTAATGCATTTGTTGACAGAAAATGCCTGTTTTCTTTGTTTTCTATTTATTTCCCTAGACAGGTGGAAATGAGTAGTGCTGCCTCTCAGCATGCACCCTGCCTTCTCTCAGTGCCAGACAACAGCACTTGCCTTTGTATTTGGGAAACCACTGCGACATGGAAGGCATGGAGTGAAGGCAGGGGAACCTTTCCATGTTATGTTACCACTTCCCAACCACAGGGAAATGTGTTTTTCTTACTTTATTTTTCAAATTCTCTTACAGAAGAATAATTATTTATTGGGGCAGACACATTTTAGATGTGCAGATTTCTGTTTAAATTATTGGTAAGATACCAGGAGGAAGTATAATCTTTTAGTGAACAGCAGCTACTACACAAACTTTTAAAGTCTTACTTGAAATACAGCGGCAAGTACACATTTGCTTCTGCTCTCGTTACAGAAGCAAATCTCTTAAACTCATGCTGGCTCTCCATTTTTGTCTTAGTTTTTAATATACAAATTTATCTCCTATTCTGTACATTTCACTTTCATTGCTCAAAACCGCTGTAAAGAACAGTCCGCTCTGGTGGCGGTATCAGGATGCCCTGGCCGCAGCCTGGACGCGTGTGCCTGACCCCAGCGGTGTTCAGTCTCCTGTAACGCCTCATTGAGGTGCAGCGCTGGGTTAATCAAGGTCTGTCAGGAGTTTTTCTTCCCATTGCCTTCAGGGGAGCAGGGACACGTATCTGTCCCCTGGGCACCTTCCCATAGACCGTCAGAAGCATCTCTCAGCTATGCAATTTGGTTCTATTCCCCACAAAGCAGGAGGCATTTCATGTGAATATTTGCAGAATTGTGGAAGAGAAAACATGGAAAACTCAGACAAAAAAGAAACTATAGTCAATCCTGTCTTGGAAAAATCACGCCCCAAATTCTGCATTCTGAAAATACAGTGTAAGTATTTCTACAAGACTTGGATTATCTGACAAACGTGTTGGATTTTGATGTTACACCTAGATATTTAACACCTTCACATAGATGAGCAAAAAAGGAGTCAATTTCTGTGAGGTCACTACCATGTTCTTCTCTACAACACCACGTTTCTGTGAAGTGCAGCACGTCCTGCTTTTCAGATCCCACACTAAATGTTAGAAATACATTGGAAATTCTTGCTCTCTGAAAATAATTTCCTTCCAGAAAATACCCTGATTGCATATTTAATAATGAAAAGTTATTCTTGGGATTCACTTCTGAGAGTGCAAACTCCTTCATCTGCTGCAGTTACAGCTTAGGTAACATGGGTACTAACAATTTTTACTTTTTCCTTGATGGAATATTTAATGGAAATATCAGCAGAAGTCAATAACTAATTAACAAGAAGATCATTTGAGCTTAGTGTGCTGCAGAACCCTCTGTGCAACTGCGCCGCTGCCCAGCAGAGAAGCGTGACCCACTGGCAGTGCCGAGGCACGTAGCGCGGTGCTGCAACAGCCCCGACGCTCACCCACAGCCCCGGCACAGCCCACAGCTTTGGCCAAAATCCTCCGTGCCCTGCAAACAGTCTTTCAAAGGCCAGATGTGAGCCTTCCCCTCACCCACTGGAGCAGCAGAGATCATGGCAGCAACCTCACTGCTGACACCGGGTGGGTTTACAAACTAGCGGCACCCAAGTTGCCTTTGTCCAACCATGCAATCTGTGAAGAAGACCTCAGGGTGGCATCGGATCCAGCTTCTGCACCAGTGACCCTGGCATCTCCAGCATGCAGCTGCTGGTTTCTACCTCCGCTCCAGTATGGTGCATGTGAACCCCCAATCTCATGCACACTCAGGCCAAAGTGCACACGCTTTGTGCAAGTACCTGCACCAAGGTCTGAAAAGCAGGTCCTTGACTTTGAGTAGTTGCTATTAGGCTTTCAAAGCTGTTTTAAGAACTTGCAAACATCCATGGCTTTCAGTACCCACATAAACTTTAAACCAATTCAAATTCAAAATAATTACTTTCCAATACCTGTCTTTAGAAACACTGTCTTATCTGTCATGCAAAGGAAGAACAGCAAAATCATCACCCTGGTGGACTTGGCTCTAGCCTACAACTTTCTTGGAAAGCACAGCCTGGTGATGCAATAAATAACGTCTAATTAGCAAACTGCTCTCGCAAGGTCATTACTCATCCGGGCACAACCCATCAGGACCCCACCGGCACGAGGGACCTGCAGAATCCCAGAGCAGCCCCTGTGCAGGGGCATTGCCAAAGCCGAGACGCCCTGTCCTCAGAAACCCTGCGCGCAGGCAACGGGAGATTTTCCACACTGAATCCTCGCAGGGTATAGGAAGGCAGGGAGCACCCAGACCACCTTGCTATGGCCTGCCACCTGCGGTGCCATCACCCAATGTGATGCCCAACATGAACTCTCCTCTCCCAGAAGGAGCCCCAGGGAGCCCACCACATCCACCTCCAGTATCCCCATGAATCTCAGGTTCCCAAAGCAGGGCTTTCCCTGTGTTTGGTTATTTCCACAGGGATGCTATTTGCAGTAACATAACGTGTAACTGTCGTCAGTATTCCCTCTAGCATCCAGACAGGTTCTGGACTGTGACGGAGCGTGTGCAGCCATGGGGGGACACCGCTCGGCACAGTGCGGTTGCAACCAAACCCGCGTGACAGGGGAGAGCAGCAGAGAGGTGACGTGGTGTTTGCATTTCTATTTGTAATGTTACTGGTGATTAGACAGACTGATAGTGCTGGGATGCCTGCAGTTTTGGAGAGGGGGCATCCTTTGCAGAAGGGTTGATTTGGGAGGATCAGCAAACATCAGACTGGGCACAGCCAAAGTAGAAACACAGAAGAATTTTGAACGGACAGAGACTAAATAAAGATCACGGGTACTGCTGCCATTTTGGTAAACACTGGAGAGTGCACACTGAGCACCGTGATCCTGCCATCGCTGCTTAAGGTTATCCTTCTGTGGCAGTATAAAACCAGAATAAACAAAGAGTCCCAGCAAGCTGGTGCATGCCATTCACTCTGCACATCCCCGGTATGGCACTGACCCCTTACTTCAACCAGGGCAAGCTGCCTTAGTCCACACGGAGTTTTTCCCCTATGCTGCTGGAGCTAGGCAACACCGACCACCCTCCACGTATCTGAAGTGAACACATCTGTACCGACAAGTTTCATAAATGCAGTTAGTCTGGGAAAGTCTTAAAACTAAGCTGCGCCAGCCTGCTGGGTCTGTTTATTTATGCTATTTTTATATCACTGCGGTAGCACAACCCGAGTTACCAAGCACTTGCTACACCACTCTGCGCATGTTTATACAAGGACTACTGCTCACAAAAGCAAATGGGAAAGCTTCTTGTTTTTCATCAACCCACCAACACCATACCATCAAAATACCACCATAGAAGTCCAGGGGCAGAGGAGATCCAAGAGAACCAACGTGCCACTTGCTGCATGTGAAGACATTGCTGGCACGAACCCTGGCTCTTCCCCCAACGTCCCTGGAATAAACCCCTCGCTCTTTCCCCGAGGTCCCAGCGCCGGCCCCATCGCAGCAGGCAGAGCCGCAAGGTCCCACCGGCGCGGCGCGAGGAGGAGCGCGGAGCCCTGTGCGGCACGGCGGGGACACCGCCGGCCGCGGGTGCTGGGGTGGCTTGCTCGCCCTGACCGCGGGCCGGCCGCTCGCTTCAGACCCGAGACAATCACTTGCATCCCTGCAGCGCTGCCCTGCTGGGAGAGCAGCCGCCTCCCCTCGCCCCCCCTTAGCTAACAAAATTTTTTAAAAAAGGGACTGTCACCTATAAACACAGCGGACTTACAGCCTTTCCATTGAAATTTTTAGCATACATTGCTGCTCAGGATGTCCTGAAGCCAAATTAATTCTCCAATTAAAAATTGTTGCTTAGCAACAGGGCTTGAGATGCAGGAGAGAAAAGCGAGGTGCCCCTGACAGCTGGCCGCGGGCGGGCAGGACGGGCAGGAGGAGCTGCCTCTGCCCCGGAGCGCATGGCCGCAGCCGGTGCCGGACCCCCGCCTTGATGGAGGTGTTTGTGGGGCACCTTGTGCGCAACAGGTAAAAACGACCCTCCAGTGCCATAGGGAAACAGCAACCGCGGCCCAAACTCTGCTCTTGCTTATTCCAAAATAAAACTGAAATGAAAGAAATACCAGCCCTGTGGAGTTGCTCTGGGTTTTGAGCAAGCCTTTTTTCCTCAGGTGGTTTTGTGAAATTATGGTTAAGTATGTGATCCTGCATGCAGCATTGCTGCTGTCGTCGCTACCATTAAATCAGTGAGACAACCTCCACACCACAGGATGCAATGAACCTGGCTTTTAAACATAAAAGTGTCGACCAGAAGCAGGCTGTAATCTCTGCTGACGGCCTTCAGCAGCTACCACGGCCTTTAACCACCTGCAACATTACGACAGACTCAATAAAGAATTTCTGTGCCATTAGAGTTACCAAGTCCCACTTTTCAAGATCAGACATATAACCCTCTAATATTTAACAGGCTACCTCCTAAAAACAAAAGAAAAGGCTTCTTGTGGCCAGCAGACACTCCTATGAGCACTGCACATCCCAAGTGTACTGCATGAACATTCACCATCCCATACCATTTAACAATTATTAATGACTGACATAATTAAACCAATCACTTTTGGGTATTCTGAACGCACCACGATACTGAATGACAACAGCCGCAGCAGAGGATGCTCCGCTGACGTCTCCTCTTGGCCGGGGGGCTCTGCCTGTCACTGGCACCTCCGCACCGGCACCGCTGGTCCTGCCGTGCTGCGGGTACCCAAATTACTCGCATCCGCACGAACCAGAGCTGGCAAACCAGCAGCCACGCTGAACAGTGCAGCTGTAACAGATTAAATATTTTTGATCCAAAACAAACATGCAAACACTTCCCTCTTTTAGGGAGTGTAAATTCCTTCCGACAGCAGAGAGCTCGGCACGTTAAAATCCAAGCAGGAAGATGGCTGTTATGTAAAATCTGAATATTGCCTGTAAATGGTAAAACTATTTATACTGATGCCCACATGTTTTACAGGAAAACATTTAACTACACGTAAGCTATGGTTTGCTTTTTAAAAATAAACTGTTTGCACATGCTTTGTTGTAGTAGCTGGCCTGCCAAGCATACATTTAGATAAACTTTTAAAATATTAAATGAAAAGAGTTACTGGATCTGTTTTACTGACTTGAGGCATACAAACTGCAGTCCCGGTGAGTCAACAGCTACACTTACGACTCTGAAGCCAGGCAGCAATCCAGAGGCAGGACCACGATCGCTGAGGCACTACACAATGTTGAGGCACAGCCTGTTTTGAGACGCAGCCCAACACACACCAGAGGAGGAGTAGCTGCACCTCAGCTCCTCCGTCGGTGCCTGGGTCGCTCCAGCGCATGGCCAGTGGCCCCCCTGTCACCGTGGGACCGCGGGTGCCTCTCCCCAGAGCTGGTCTGACACCATAACCTGCTGCTGCTTCACCGCCAAACCCACCGGCTGGGAGCAATGCTTGCTAACGAACCCTCAGGCAGGTTGTCCATCCGTGCCGGCGAAGGCAGACCTTGCGGCACCCCCCCAACACAGCCAGGCTCGCAGCCCGACAGCCTGCTGAGGAGACGGTGCGGGCTTGGATACTCCCAAATAGTTTTCACATGCAAATGTGAAATGCCTGCTCGTGGCAAATGCATGTCTTCAGAGGAAGGAGGTGAGGGCACTGGCCCCGTGCAGGTCCCTCAGCCCCCTCCAGGGCTGGGCTGTAGCATGGGCACACCGACGGCAGCACATGAGCTGTTGCTTTCATCCTCTGCAAACAGGTTCTTTCCACTTAAGGTGAAAGGGGAAAATGAATTCAGCTTTTTTCCAGGGGGAAACAGCTGTGATCATTTTCTTTTGTCCAAAACTGCACACTCCAGATGCGTGGGGAGCTTGTTTTTTGCTCCCCAAGAGGAGTACAAGAAGGTATGGATATCCTTCACCCAGCCACGTCCCTGAGGTTCCTCCAGAGGCTGAGCCAGACAAACCCGCCACTTGCTGACCAGTAACGAGGTGCGCTTTGTCATTATCCGCTCACACGGGTGGTGGGAGCACATAACTGTGTGACACAACCCTTAATTGGGGACCAGATTACCACGGGAGGTGTAAATCACAGCTGTTAGCAACACTCCATCCCAGTGGGCAAACAGCCTCTTAAACAAAAAGTACACAGTTATCCATCCTGGGACGGAAATACCTGATTTTATACTTTGCACAAACCATGCTGAGGATCTATCCTTAAAAAAAATAATTCTGTTTTTTAAATTAGGCTGTTCCAAAACTCGCTAAAATCCAGGCAGTCAGCCTGGTCACCAGTGCCCCTGATCCATGTGCAGGCCCTGGCAGGGCTGGTCCTTGGCACACACAGCTCTCAACCTCAAATCAGTGACTTTCCTGACAGCGGAGGGACGGGGGGACTCAGGGCTCCAGCCTGAAGTCTGATTCAGCGTGTCAAAACCAGATCTGCCCACAGACTCGGTGGTTTGCGCCTCCTGTACCACGGTGATTTCTCTCTGAGGGGATAAAGAGGGATGTTCCTGTATTTTGTTGGTTTTGGAGCCATTCAAGCAGTGCATTCCTTTGCTGGTTCCTCCGCAGCACTGGCACACCAGAGGAAAGCTTACCAGCTCCAGAGCACCAGCAGAAGAGCAAATGCTGAGACAGGATAATCAATGCTTTGTGCCCGAGTAAAAAAGATAAAAAGCATCTGTGTATTTCTGTTTTTGTAAGTGGTTTCCATGCATAAAATGAAAATACACCACAGCACGGTGAAACCCAGCAGGTTCTTCTTTCCACATACAATAATCACGTTCCTGGCACCATCATGGTCAGGCTAGCCCATGAGCAAGCATGCCAGTGCAGCTGCCTACAACAAACACATGGAAAATTGAGAGACACAAACACCCCCCCTTGAAATACACATTTTCTCCTCAAGTACAGCAAGAGGCCCAGCGACATGCGGAGTGTCAGAGAACTGCAGGCGCAGAGGCCGACAGTGATGGATGCGGCACTTTATGCCTCTCCCCGTGTTAGCAGCTCAAGCTGCCGTTCGGACCTCATCTGTTTCCCCAATTATCACCGCCATGCTTTGATCTGCCCTACCACGCTTCGCTGGTCTGGAAAACCATCCCTAAATGTCCTGCTGAGTGACAGCCCAATTTCACCTCCCCACCAGTCCCACCTCCTTGCTTCCAGTGGCCGCAGAAGTGAGCAGGCTGACACTGGCCCCACCTTTATAATACTAGCCTCAAAATAATCGAAGAAAACTTCTAAGTAAGGTAGAATCCAATGTACAAACCAAGTACAGAGCCACGGTGGTCGAGGGAAACCCCTCCTGCAGCTGCAGGGTGTGAGTGCCTCGGTCCGATGGCAGCCTGGGGACGGCACGGCGCTGAGCCGGTACGGCCACGCAGAGACCGGCAGCCAGACACCCGCAGCAGAGTCCCTGCTCGCAGAGGGAAAGCAGCAGAAAACACGATAGGGGTTGATTAAACAGCAGCAGATGAGAATAAATATTGACAACAACTGCTGAATTTCTATTAAACAAGGATTTCACGTAAACACGCACCAGCCAGTCACAGCTGAATATCCCCGTTATAAAACACCGAAGCCGAGGAGCACGGCACTGAGTGTCCACTGCACGGCCACGGCACCAAGTGACACCAGTGGCGGGGCCATGCCCCAGGCTGCACGCACGCTGAGATGAGCTGGCAGCACGCAGCCAGCCAGCATCCCCGGCCCGGTACGGCCCTGCACTGCCCCACGTCACCGAGCACAGATTTCTGTCAGCACTGACATTAATAAAATTCCCATGGAGAACACATTTTTAATGAATAGCAACAGTAAAATAAATCATCTGAATAACTTTCCAGAACCTTCAATTCAGCTTGAATTTGTCTCCCCGTAAGGCATGCTGCTGGACTGCAATAGCTGCCAAGTGTTAGCAAAGAAAAGCAGAGAGTATTTTTAACAACAACAACAACAAAAACCGCCCTGGGTTTCATTAGGTAGCTGAAACATGCATTTATTCAGCCCTCGGGGAGCAGATTTGCAGTGGGGAGTGTGACAACGTCGCGAGAGCAGAGGGACCTCACAGCCAGCGGTGACACAGCGCAGCGACGGCACGCACGCCGCACCATCGGCGCCAACGCTTTTCCTTGCTTGCGTTTCAACCAATCTCCTCTGCAAAGCCCCAAACCAGCCAACTCACAGTGTCAACAAGACTCAACATAATTTTGCTTTTACTGGTCTTTACCTTCCTCCATTCACCAGGGCTTTGGTGTTAAAGCCCCCGCAGAGCAGGAGTTTCCCTGGCAGCTCTGGCCAGGCTCCCAAGCACCGCAGGGACCACCCCATCCCCATCCCCGCCTGGCTCTGGACAGTGCCTCCGCCAACCTGGTGCAAGTAAGTGCAGCTATTTTGTTTCTGACTATAAACTTATTTATTAAACTTATTAAAAGTCCTGTAAAAGAAAGCAAGGGAATAATTTCTGCTTTTAAAGCACTGTAAACGTTTAGCAGATACATTGAGTACATTTGGTTAAGTCCTGCTTCCAGGAATAACAATCAAAGCTCTGCCATGCTCTGGAAAAGAGTTTAGCTTTGGTTCAGAGCAGTTTCAAGCTTGGTTTAAGACTGCTATTTCTCTAAGACCTTAACCCGGGGCTGTCCTGCCTCCCCCTGCATCCCCTCCGTCCTCCCAGGGTTCACCCTCCGGTGCAGGCACCTGGCTCTGCAGGAGCCTCTGCAGCCAAAGCAGAGACTGTCTCCTTCCAGCTTCACACTTCATCATGGCTGCTGGTCCAGAGGACAACTTTAATCCATCTCTGATAAGCCCAGCTGTAATGTATATGCTGTGCTGCAGCTATTGCAATGCATTATTGTGATTCATTCAGCTAAATTGTCATCAGTGGCTGAGCAGAATTATTTCCAAGTACCTTTCACTGATTTATTTCTTTATCATGTATTTCTTTCTACGATTTTATGGCTGTTATTGCAGAAAGGAGGAAAAAAATAGCAGCAAGAGGCCTTTTTCAGTTATTCCTGGTCACTTTGGGAGCTCTTTGCCAAAATCTGCACTACTAGAATAGGTACAAAACAAGTATTTCCCAACTCAGCCTCACAGACAGAGACAGGACCTAACAGGAGCCAGTGGCCACCACTGCAGCAGTGCCAGTGCTGCCGGGGGGCTAGGGACGCTGCTGGGGGGCTAGGGACGCAGCCAGGTGCCCCCCCATGTCCCTGCTCGGGCTGCACCCCGCTGCTTCTCTGCCCCAATGGCACCAGTGATCCCTGCCTCCTGCAGGCACCTACTGTGCCTTTATAAAAGGAGAAATCTGACTCATTTGAATTTGCTAAGATGCTTTGTCTCACTTTTTTGGCATGGTGTGATCTTGGTTATAATAATTAAATTGATTCGGCTACAAGTTTTATACTTTTAAATTATCGTTGTGCATCTTTTCATATCCAGTGTAGCAATAAAATACACCGAAGTGACCACTTAATGACGTCTTTTGTATGTGTTATCTTGTAGAGAAACGTCTCAAACCCTCTAATTTATCACTTTGGCTTACACTTCTAATGGCACTTGTACGGGAAGAAACACAGAGGAGCCATCGTATTGCCATGAAATTCAACAGGCTTAAAAAAAAAAAAGACAGAAAAAAGAAAACAGAGCAAGCAGACTCCCAGCACGAAACCAGGAGGAAAGAAAACAGCACAGTGGCGAAACCCACCCCGCTGTTTCTGCCGGGAGCTGCCCCAGGCTTTGCAGGGAGAGCTCAGCGCTCCTGCCAGCCCGCACAGGGGGACGGAGGCAGCGGACACGCTCGAGACTCGCCCTCGCCTCTCCCCAGCCAGCGGCGTGGGATGGAGGCACCTTCTGCTCCGGCACGGCCAAGCCCTCGCCCTGTCACCACCGGCAATTCAAACCCCACAACCCCGAGCAGGAGCAGACAAGGAGAAACAAGGGGAAGTGCAGAATGATCCCCAGCTCCAGGAACAGCGGCACGGGGACGGGGGTGCGGATGGGGATGTTCACGCCTGCACCACTTTGCTTTGCACCCTCCTCCTCCTCCTGCGCAGCACCCACAGCAGCGTCACCAAAGCGTCTGTCCAGCTCCAGGCAGTCTGTAACCTGGGGGTAAGGTGGCTGCTGGAGACTATCAAACCACCCCGAATCTTTGCTCCGTAACAGCCATTGGCAAATGCATCAGTGGCTTACAGAAATATAAATGTTTCTAATCCTTTCATACAATTTGGGATTGATATTCCTATTATTACAAATATTTGTATATCCACGTGTCTGTATAGACACACTGTATGTATCAATTTCTCAATATTTGTATTTACATTTACACCACTGCCATGCCCAAGTCACACAAACTCTGCAGACTGAGATAGAGGAACACTGGATTTCTTCCCAGGTAACCCTCCACCTGCCCCCCAACCAGTGCCGTACTGCAGCACAAGAGGCAATTGCATTTTTCTGGGCCTATACAGGAAAACCAAATGCCCCCTCCAAGAGTTGGTTATCTCCCAGGGGTTGCAAGTGGATAATGACAGTATTAGAAACTACAAGACATTTCTAGCAAGGACTTCAGAAACTGCTCTCTCTAAACTCCTAAAGCCATAAAATCCTGTTAGGGCAATCTCTAGTAATCCGTACGATCCTTACTCAAGCATATAATAACTAACATTTTAAGAGTAAAATGAATGACTTTATGTCAAGATCAAGTAAAACACACACAAGATTTAATCTATTTATCGTTATAGCTTCACACAGTGCCAACCAGCAAGCGGCTGTGAACAAAGCAGCGCTGTACAAAGCCTCATCAGCTGCAGGTACCGAGGATTACTTTTATCAACATTTCTGCTCACAGTGTGTAATCTCCCTGAAAATGACTCGGTCTGAAAATCAGTCCCTTTGCCGTCCAGCCTCTGCGCTTAGCATCTCAGTAGCTCCAAGTCAATGATTAAAATAAGCAGTAAGCTGAAGAGCCATCAGGTTCCACTGCAACTGTTTAATGGATGTACTGCAGCATAATTAATATTTAATAATATTTTCAGGCTTCCAATTTGTTTTGTGTGGTATGACAGAAAACAGGCAAGTTGTCAAATGCTGCATCCAAACTGGGGGAACAAACAAAAAGGGCACGGCCTTTGTTCAGCAGGGCTGCTGAAACAGGTCAATGTTATTTATGGCAAATCTAAAAAGGGAATACCAGAAGAAGGATGACACCAGGTATGTTATCGTATACTTTTCACATAGTTGATGTATTTTAAAATTGTTTAGAAACCCGTCCCGGCTGTCTGCAGGGGTGTTCCCACCATCTCAGCCCCTCTCCGTCGCTGCTGCCCGGGGCATTCGCTCTGCCCTGCCTCCAGCGCCTGCCCGCACGCTCTTTACTGTCCTGCTGACTAAAGCACAGTCTTCTTATTAGATACCAAATGTAAATTTTAAGGCATATATATGCACATGTAAAATACAAAAAAAGCCCAAGCCCAGATGTAACTATTTTCATTTGGTTTTGCAGCGCACTGGCATTTTAAGTCTCTTCTACCTGGTGAAAAGGGGAGGTGGTTGGCATGGTGATCTAAATTGGATAATTAGCGTCCTCACCCAAGTGTAAATACGCAGGAGAATTCTCCATTATAGGTGCTATATTTAAACCTGAATTGCTATAGTTTAAAAATAAAATCTTGCTTTTGTGATTTCAAGAGAGAAATTGCCATCACCTGTTGCTTACATCTGCAAACAGAGTAAGTTGAGGCCAAACACGGCCTCTGCGGCAGGAGCGATGCCAGTCTGATGCTCAATTTATGCTCACAGGCACGACACAAAGCGCTACTACAGCATCTTCGTAATACATTTGACCCGGAACATACAGAACAGGCAAAGCAAAGAAGCGGCACGAGACGGGGCAAGGCACCGTCGCTGCGCCGATCCTTCTGCCCGGAGCCCGGGGACCGAGCCCCGCGGGGGCACCCGCTGCAGGAGGGACCCCCAGCCCCGGCGCTCCTGAAGGCCGCCCTTTAGCTCCCACTGACACCAGTGGCCGCAGTGCATCCCCAGCCTGGCATCCCCCCGCCCGCCCCGCTCCGACAGGGCACCCGGCCCTTCCGACACGCCGACGGGACCAGCGTCCCCCCCCAGCCTGCAGCTGGATGCGGCCAGAGAGCGAAGGGCCAAGATGGGCGTAGGGGTCTGGGGTAAGCTCTAGAAAAAGGGCCGGGAGGGAGAGGGGGAAAGTCTCTCCTCTTCACACTACATGGTTTACTTTAGAAGGGGGAAGCACACTTTCCCCTCCTTTCGGCTCTGACAAGGCTTTATAGCGATCATACACCATTGCGTTGCAATTACGGTGTCTGAGACGTGAACAACGCTAACAGACTACAGCCGCAAACTGCCATGCTTCTTTCTAAACAGGAGTGATCTCATAACCAATTCACAATATACCCACTGCGAAACCAAAAATATCCTTTAAAAAAGATATAAAATATTTTCAGAAAATTTCACTCTAATTATACATGTGATTAATTTCCCTGTTTAAGCTCTGCATCTCATTTCCAGCACACTGCTCCAACAGCTTTCCACAACGCCGTAGCTGCACTCACAGCTGTGCCTGCCTGCACTTCCACCGCTTCCGCAAAGTGCCCGGGTTTTTTTTTAATAATAGTAATCCAAAGACAGTCCTTCACATAATGGGGGAAGCAGCAGAAGCCGGTGAATCCTCAGCAATACAGCGGCATCTGGACCTGCCCGCATTACACCCTACCGGCACTGCTGAAATGTATCCCCGTTTTTCCAAGGCGCAAAAACAGCAGAGCACTGCAGACCTGTGGGACAAATGTACAAACAAAGATAAAACCAAGAGCTGGTAACAGGCTGCTGCAACACTCAAACAAGACACAATGTGGAGGTGTGTTCGGAAAAGGAAAGCCTTAATGCAGGTGTTCAGGGTATAACCGTGAAGACACTGCAAAGGGAGCCAGTCCCAGACAGTCAAACAGTGACAAAAAGGATGCTCCCCAGCCTTGCTCTCCTGTATTGAAATAATCTCACCAGTTTTGTTTGGATGTCTGAAATCTTCACTGCTATAAACCTCTTCTGTTACATCCTACAACCATCAGACTTATTCTGAAAGCTCATTCTGTATCTACTCCTTCAAGAGAAGTGATGCCTACAAACTTTCATGCAGTATTACCCGCTACAACGCATATTAGTTTTGCTAGTATATTTTTGCAGTGGTGGTGTTTAATATCTCCTGAAATCTACTCGTGCTGGGTCCCTTGTAGGGTTAGGTTTTAAGCAAATCAGCATATTGTATTATGCAGGTCGTGAAACTTGGGAGGTCTCTCATCTGCCTCCATCCTAATTAATAACTTGGCTGTTGCGGGATGAAGCCCCAGGTGAAACGAGGACGCGGACTGCAATGCTCTGCCGTGCCGGGCGAGACGTCAGTGGCCGCGCAGTCTGCCAACGCCACGCAGCCTCTTCTCGCATTTATAGTTAAGGTCATTGCTGAGTAACAAAAAAATTAACGTCATATCAATAAATTGTTCTCTACTTTCCAACAGTACACCAACAGCCCTCCTTTAGCAATCTGAAGGTCAATTGCTGTCATTATTTTTTGTGTGGATTTTTATTGAAGAGAGGTTGATTTAAAAGCATTGGTGAAAAATGCAGCCCCACACCACCGACACTGGAAATCACTGCTGGAATCGTAACCTGCAAATGTCAACACACTGACATATTTGGGGTTTTTTATTGATGGGGTTTATATAACATTTACACATTTATCTATTTTCTTGCCTTGCAAATGGAGGTTTTAGACCTTGCTATCCCTTTTGTAGTGTTTTTCCTTGTTCTCAACAAACACAGTATCTCGACACATTATTTTAAGTACAATTGGAATGAATTTGTCAGGTAAATAGTTTATTGATTGAAAAATAATGACTTTGGATTGGCTGAAACTATTTCTAAATTTTACTAAAAATAGCCCAACAACATCGGTGGGAAAAATAATTGGTAAAATACTATTTTATTCAAGTAAAGTTAAATGACAAATTCTGATTGAAATATGGAAAATTATCAAACTTCATTTCAAAATAGCATTTGACTTTGCAATTTAACTGAGCACAAGCGAAACAAAGCTTTCTATTTTGTGTGGCAACAGCATCCGAACAGAGAACCCCACTATTTGCTTTCTGACGGTGAGATCCCCCAGCAACATTTCCAGCGCCCCGGGTGCAGCGCACGGTGCTGCGGCTCTCCCACCCCCCCACATCCCCCACCCCACAGGTCCCGTGCCTGCACTGGGCATCTCGGCACACCAGTGGCCACCGTCAGCCACGCTCCACGCACCCTGCCCCGTTCGGGTGTCCGCGCCGTGCCGCCCTTCTGTGCTTTTGATTTCTTCTCCTGGCAAAGTCTCTCTCTCAACCGGTTTCTCTTCCCAAGCAAATCCAAACAGAAGATGTACCTGTTCGGGTCCGCTTCTGCGGCAGAACTACCCCACCGCAGCACAGGCTGTCTCGTCGCTGCATACCCTCCGCTTCAAACTTAAAAAGTCAGAGGTGAATGGATCCGCCAAAGGATTAATTAGAAGCTGGAAGTACCAGAACTGTGCTTCCTACCCCAAAACAGAGCCAGCTCACGGAGGACCTGCTCTAACACCTCTTTTGTGACAGGAAAGACCCCATTGACTTGGGCAAGGTCAGCTCCTCTCCGGGGATGCTACCAGCCCCAAACATTAACCAAGATCACTGGAAGCTGCAGGCTTTCGGTGCCCTGCAGGAGATACTCAATATTTGGCAAGTCTCCCTCCTTTGGAAGGGACTGTGCTGGCTGTGGGCTAATTTCAGCCGATTTTGGTATCCCAAAGCTGTGTTGAAAAACTACCTTATGTTTCAGTCAAATACTGAAAATTTGTACTCCAAATTTTAAACACCTAAATGGTCATTTCCACCACTAAAAGGCAGATGAGGTCTCAGCTGGGAGGACCAGCGGTTCTCCTGTGAGCAGGCAGACTTGCGCAGAGAACAAAGGACATGCCTGAGCACGCACCCACAGCGAAGAGCTAAATGATGATCCTGCTGATCAGGACATGGTAATGACATCCCTGCTGATACCATCGGTTTAGGGGGAGAGGACTGGTTTCTGGGGAAAAGACAGAATGTGAAATTTGCCAGGACTTGAAGTACTCCTTACAAATATGACATTTTTTCCAGATAAAACATTTCCCTGAAACCAAGGTCAATCAGTCAAATGGGAAATGTTTTGTGAATCAATACCAAAGCCCAGGGAAATTATTTCAAATGCATCCAGCAAGCTCTGCTCCGAGATGCCACTTTGGTTTCCATACGAAAAGCAGAAAGTGAATCTTCACCAAGCGAACACCAAGCATGGGGCTCTAACGAATCTTTACACGAGTAACGAAGAGCAGGTTAGTGGCACTGTGGGAAGCAACTGCTATTTTTACCTGGAAAAGTGAATAGCTACTTTCTCAGCGCTGAAACCTTTTTTTCAAAAGTTTGCAAAGGATAACAATTTTGAATTAACAGCGTGAGAAATGATCTTGAATCTCGTTCAGTAATGCCTCACTGAAATCTCCGCTGAGCAACGTGCTCTGCTTCTCTGTGCAGTTCTGTAAGAGCTAGCTGGCATTTTTAGTCAAACCAGAGAAAACAAACCCAGCACATTTCGCTTGCTAGGAAAACCCACTAACTGCACAGCACGGCCGTCCATTGCAAATTGCTGAAAGGAGGCACGAAGTGACCTGATTTTCAGGAATGCAAACAGCTCTCCGGTCCCTAACCCCCACACGCGCGAGACATTTTACAATACAGTAAACTTTCTTAGATGGAAACATATTGCTTTAACAACATCCAAACCCTTCTACTTAATTACTGCACATACCCAGTACTGCCAAAATAAACCGAGAGCAGTAGCCATGGAGGGGAAAGGAGAGAGATGTCAGGGGACAGCGACAGAGACTCTCTCGGGCATTACAGCAAACAATAGCATTTTTACAGCTGCAGGGACACCAGTGTGGGTGCCGCTCGGGCAGAGGTGTGCGACCACAGAGGACAGGCTGCCTTTGGCAGCTGACACCAAGTTCTGCCTTTAGCAACACCGAAAACTTAAAACTCCTGGCCCTTTTTGTACAGTTTGCTTATACAGTAATTGAATTAAGGCCATTCAGCCTACTCATTAAAAAAAAAAGAGGAGAGACTGAAGTAACACACACAGCCACACAAGAAAGGTCTATGCGGGAGGCACGGTTCACATTTACCCCTAACTGCACTGGATTTCAGAACCGGTTTAGTCTGATGTCACTACACCACAAAACTTTAAGCCCTGAGATGTAATGTCCACAGGGGCTTCAGCTCTGAGGTACGCGAGGATGCCGGGCTGACGGACCGCTAACGTCCATCACAGTGGGCAAAAACTGGACACTGTGACCCTTAGAGTAACGGTGTGAGGTCCCACATGCAAAGCCGAGCTGACCCGCTGCACCAGTCAAGGGGTGACTCACACTTCAAGAATGAAGCTTTGCCTTTGGTTCATGGTTGCCACCACCACGGTAGGCACACGGAGAACAAACAAAGTGCTGCCCAGCCTTGCAAATCCCAGCGGTGCCAGCCTGGCTCGCTGCTCCCCGGGGCCAGGCGATGCGGAGACACTGCTGTACCACACCACTCAGGACCTGCTGGTGGCTCCTGCTCAGGGCATGCTCTGCCGCAGGAGGAAGGATGTGCCTTTTGCCCGTGCCCGGCTGCCAAAGGTCCAGCTAATCCCAGCGCCGGGCACGAGACGGAGTCCAGCAAGTCAGCACAGGGCAATGAAATGGCACAACGGAGACTGACCTTGTGGGGTTGTGTAAAAAGAGACACAAAAGAGAAAAGAAAAACTTCACAGTACATAGAAAAGGAAAAACGCTTAAAGCTTCCAGTAATAAGAAACGTCAGGCCAGAGGACATCCCTCTTCTAGCCAGCATCATTGCTGCGACCAAAAGGACAAAACCACAAAAGTACCTGAGTAAAGCAGAAAATACTTTCCCTGTCCAACAAGACTTTAGAAACTAACAAAAGCTGAAGAATTTCTGTTCTGAGAAAACAAAGAATAATCAGGAAATCTTTAACAATTTTCAAGAAAAAATTCTACCTGTTTTCCACAACAGGGGACTTGGTGAAGCAAATGGCTTCAGCTTTTGACAAGACAGTGATTTCCTTCCAAATGCATCTTTAAAAAGCACCACCAACCCCTATGCAGTCAACTCGGTCCTCCTAAGACCGACGACAGAAATGAGCGTTGTGAGCAGCGGCTCACAGCCAGGCTGATGCACCCGTGCCAGCCGAGCCCTGGGACAGGCACATGTTCCTGCACCGCAACAGCCCCCACGGCACATGGTCCCGCCACCGTCTCTGAAGGACACCGGGCATCGCCACCAGTACCACATGATGCCCCGAGGTGCAGCCACTCGTACGACCCCAGTTCTGGCACCCCGGCGTGCCCCACCGCCCGGCAGGCACGGACTGCCGGAGCCCACAGAAACATACCGTGACAAAACAGGTACACGTACCATGACAAAACAGGTATTTAATTTAACTGTATCCCTGGGATGGGCACAAGAAGAATCCAGAGCGAACAGTTGGTCTGCATATCCAACCAAGCCAAGAAGTGCCAGCATCTCATTAGTATTTACTGCACTGATGGAGCTGGAGCTGTCAGAAGCTGCTGTAAGCAGAAGTACAGTAAACAAAGCAGTAATTAATGTGCAATCATGCACCAGCACAGGACAAGGCCAGCTGTCCAAGGGTCAGCGTGAAATACAGCTCCTCACCACATCTCGCCATGCTGCCCATGCTGCAATTAGACAACTACAAAGCTTCCCGTAGCTTGACATTACTACACTTAACAAGTTATCAGTGGCAATGAAATTTTGCAAGACTTAATCGGTAGTTCAACAAGAATTAACAAACCTGGCAGCATGCACCTATGAGCAAGGACAACGCACGGACCTCAAGCATAAAAGCAACTGCAGATCTGCAAGAGCTCCTGAAACCTGGTGTGCCACCACCCACAGGGCACTGCCACGTCCCACGCCTTTCTCTTGATTTCTGTCGGATGGCAATTAAATACCCCCGTCTCCTTGAAATTTTTCTTTCAAAGCTTAATTCTGTCTTTTTTGAAGTGAAAATCAAAGAACAATCATTAAAAGATAAAGACTAGGCTGATAGAAAACTAGACTTGCATTTTTCCTTAAATGCGCAAGACAGAACAAACACTGCTCTTGCTCTTTTTCCTCCCTATTGCATCACAATTACAACGTAAGTAAAACTGTTTGCTTTGGCCCTTTTATTTGCACGTGGAGGTGCATGTAAACACGATACCTGAACTTTATATTCCACCAAATAGTGAAATCTTTCTCCTAGCATTAGACTGATTACTAGAAATCATAATGAGTTTTATGTAAAGGCACTGTAAACGCACATCAAAAGGAAACAGGGGAAGGGCTGGCTATCTGGCACATAACTCTTGTGGACACTTCACAGATTAAAAATAAATAAATAAATTACCCATCTGCCACAGGGTAAGACAGGGGATACTTTCTGTTGCTCTTCATAACACCTTCTCACTCTCCTTGCTGGCTACTCGGTGTGGCAGGAAAGGAGGTGTTTGAAGAGTGGACGATTTGGTGGAAAAGAGAGATCACACATGAAATTTGTCAGGCAGCAGGTACTGAAATGCAAGGGAGACACGGTATGTCGAGTGTTTAAGAGACCTGGAGGCCAGCTCTATGGAACGTGACAGGAACAGCTGGTGACAGAAAAAGATGCCCTCAGGTCAGGTAAGCAAAGCTCCAGAGAACTGTCAAAATCAATGCCACTACAAAAAAAAAAAAGGGCAGGGAATAAAAAAGAAAATAGAAACAATTTATTTTGATAGGTAAGACAAAAAAAGCATGAGGAAGAAGCACTGCAGAGAGCACACCACCACATGACAAGTGAGCGGAAAGGAGAGGAGAGGAGTGGAGGAGGACCGAAGAAGAGGAAAACAAAAGGCTTTACAAGATGAAGAAGAGGACGGGAAAGCCCAGAGGCTCAGGCTCTGCCCACACCACGACAGCAGCACTCGAGGGGGCTGCGGCGGGAGGGAAGGTCACATCGCTGGTCCCGAGGCACTGAACGTGGACTGCAGGCAGAGCGCAGGCAGAAGTCTCTGTACCAGTTCACTGCAGACATGGTCCCATGTGTCCCGACGGCGGCTATGGCCACAGCCCAGCCAAATTCCCCACGCTGCCCCATCTTCCTTCAAACTCTCCCCAGGGCAGCACTCATTAAATCCTCTCTGCTCACTAATACCCACTTGTTACCCCTGTTCCTTACCTTCAAGAGAGAGCAGGCGGCTTCCTCTCGCTCTGGCAAAGATCCAGAAGACACCCATAATTCATGTCACAGTGTCTGCAATACCAGGAGCTGCAGAGAACGCCGAGTCAGCGCCGGCAGGCAGCCACGGGGCAGCAGCGGGAGCCAAGCCAGGGCAGGCGCTTCGGAGGCAGCCCCCTGCCAAATGCTAGCCAAAGCACTCGCACCACCAGGTACACATGGGCAGCTATTTATATGGTTGCAAATAAACAACGAGGACTTGCAGATGCCTTTTATAGTCAAAAAAGGGGTGTTTTCCTTCCACACACACCTAACGGCTGCTCAAGTGGCCCTTTGGCCAAACCGGCCGCCTGCACCTGCCCATGCCGCAGACAGCTTGGCAACCAGCACGGCACCCAGCAGTGCTCTTCCCCAGCCACGGAGCGAGCACGTCCAGTGCAAAAGATCCATCTGTGCAAGTAAAATAGGGACAACATTGAATCTAAAATACAGGCTCCAAGACAAGCACTTAGGGCGCACTTAAAGCCTTGCCTGCTCTTGTAGGAGAAAACCTCCAGAAGCGGATAGGGAAAAAGCCTAGAGAAATGAGGGGTGCTTTGTTATATGGTCATTGCTCATCACCATAAAACCCATGGAGCCTAACTGGGAAT
>JAOBAS010000083.1:42829832-42844925 GCA_025311575.1 Elanoides forficatus
CGGGGGCCGAGCCGTGGAGCGGGGTTAGCGATCCCCACGCCCCCGCCGGGACAAAACCCAGAGGCGAAGGCGCCTTCGGGGGCAGGAGGACCTGTCCTTCCATCACGGGGGGCTGCCCAGCACCCACCAGCACCCTGCCCGGTGGAGAACGTCCGACCCACCCACTGCCACCCGCCGGAGCCAGCAGCCGTCGGGGTAGCTGCAGCCCTCCGTCTGAGCGGGTTTTCCCCTCCAAGGCGTGAAGGGAAAATACAGGCACAAAGAAGGGCGAGGGACCAGCGTGCAGCCCGCTCTGCTGACCCCTTCAGCCCCGCAGCGGCTCCTCCTGCCGTCCCCCAGCTCTCCTCCAAAACCCAACACATGTATACACTATCTGCTTTCGCTTACAGCTAAACCTACTGCAAAAAATGAGGCAAAATGGCTTTAACAATGTACCAGTTCCTTAGCTGGCTATGATAAGGCCATTTACATAAAAATTTTAGCACCTAAACGTCTTTGTTCTTCCAGCCTTGAATTAAAACAAGCCAACCAACCCCCTCCTCACAGAACTTCCTGCAAAAATGTCTTTAATGTACTAAAGCAAATAAAAACAGACAGACCTAGGAAAATTGGTTTAATTTCTTGTATACCAAATAGAATGAGATTAAAAAAACCCTTCTGATTTCAAGAAATACTTTAAAGAAACCACTTGTAACGCATTCTGTTCATCTAAATATTCATGGCTCCTATCCTCTCAACAATCATGTACTTGAAAAATCACTTACCAGCGAGCTACCCCAGAGAGCTGAACAAACACAGGCTCCAGGGCACTCCGGCAGGTACGTACCCTGCTCGCTCAGCGCCTGCAGGACGATGGTGCTGTGCCAAGGGCACACAGAGCCCACGACCTGAGTGGGCACCACCCTAACGAACCTGTGTGACGAGGGCAAACGAACCACCCTGCCACCCACGCTCCTGACCAGGTCCTAAGTGGGGTCACTAACAGGATGACAGTTAAATGAATGTTAATTATGATTAACCACTTCATGATAGGTCTGTTCCAGATCATTTTGGTATAAGATATTTGAGTTAAGTTTCTTTCTATTTCTCCCTTCTTTTTTTTTTTCCCCTAAGTATAACATCAAGCCATCCATAGTTCAAATAGGAGATGTGATATAAGAAAAGCAGCCAGAAATTCTGGTATTCTGGACCTTAACCCGTATAACTGCCACCTCTCCTTACGAAGAGCTGTTTACTTCGACATAAAGAAGCCATATAAACTTATACCTGCAGTGGATAATTAAAAAAGAAACCAAGCAAAAAAAAAAAAAACAAACCAGCACTTCAAGGAGGTTTTAAAACCAAATGAGAAATAATTCCTGAGTCAGTTTTTTCCGCATTTTTAAATTGTCATTTGCATTAATTAACTGCATGATTCAAAACTTTTTTTAAAAAGTAAAATGAGCAACACTGCATACAACTTGCACTTTGGAACACTCATCTCTATTCAAAGTAACCAGGCACATAAAAAACCTTAACCATTTACAGCTATTTTAATTATGCCTTTTAGTGGTACCAACTATAGGACAAGGCAGTTGTCGGCTCTGACAAGGAACCCACGGCTCGCTCTCTGGTCACAGCTGCTACCAGCATCTCCAACAGGCTGAACTCTAACTCTCCTCTGAGCAGAGGGCTGCAAGGTCCTGCTCCACTGAAATTTAACCGAAGAGGCCAGCTAAGTGATTGCAAGATAACAGGAATCACTGTAAGACCTCTGAAGAAGGCAGAGTATATAAACCAGACTTTGACTCTGTGTACAATTTAAGCTTATTGAAGTCAATTTCCAGGCTTTAGGAAAATAATGTTCCAGGAAAGCTTTAAACACAGTAAGCCATGATCTAATAAACTGAACAGAGTTGCCAAAAAGCTGGTATTTCTGCCTTCTCACAATGGTATTCATACCTTTGCCAATTCATTTATTTTAATGATACAAGTAGCTGTACCACAAACAAAAGTCAGCTGCGTCCCACTGTGCAGGCATTTAAATTTTGGGTTATATATAATCACTTCACCCTTCTCCCTCATATACCTATCTAGATATTTCCGAAAAATTATGCAGGCTATTTATACGGCTGGTCTTATTTTCCAATTTATGTGTAGCACCCATTCTTCTGTCATTCCAGTCACTAGGAAAATGGCTGATTTAAAAAAAAAAATATTATATGATTACATGTGTTTCTAATTGTCTCCCTTCGGTTTTACTCATGATGCTTCAGATAGGCTCTCTCACTGTGCTAGTAAATGGCCAGTTTAGTGTGCTGCACCTTACTGGGTTGCCATTTAAATATTTTTAAAATCCGTTTACGTGGGCTGACTGAGGTCTGCCACAACTGCTCCTGAGAGCAAGGCAATCCCTGGCCACCTCTGGAAGCACGGGTCCAGCTGGCGGCCACATCAGGGGCCAAGTCCAAGTCCAGAGGCCATAATACAGAGGGTTTACTTCACGCCAGCTGACAGATGCTGCTGCTGGGTCGCGCCGGCTGCGCTTCTGTCTTGCTCTCCCCCTCCTGCTTCATTTCAGTCTTTGAGTAATACCTTCTTCTAGGTTTTGAAAATGGTCCTTGCTTAGCACATCAGTTTCCTTATATTTAACACATATTTTAGTTGATTTGTTGCCATTAGGCTTATTTAAGAACTGCATGCAGAAAAGTGAATTTCTCACCAACATTATCACGTTTTTATATGCCTTTAGGTTTATTCTTCCTAAAGAGTTCAGTAAGCTTCCTTGCAAATTTATCTCCCCTCAGCACAAACACTGCTCCATATATTCCACACTTTCACAGCTGAGAGCACAGAAATGACACCTGTGTGTTCACTGCTCTGTTTGCACATTAATGAAATTAACACAAAGAATGTTTTCTGAGCACAAAATAAAACTTGCAAATGTTGTTACAAGTAAGTTACTGGGAGCAAAAAAACATTTAAGTACTTCTAAACACTTTCTCCAGCAATATTTTAAACTATTGTGCAATCCTATATTGATACTACCTTTGCTAGTACCATTAGGAAAGCGGAGATAGTTTTACTTTCAATGCAATGAAAAGCTGAGTTGACTTTACAGGCTGGGGACTCTTTTAACTCACACTCTTGAGAGTTTATAATAATTTCTGAAAAAGCCAGTTTTAACTGAAGCTGCATGGTACTACTGTTCTAAAAAATCCCTTTTTTTCTCCTTTTCAGCCCAGACACAGAAAAATATTAAAATACTTAGTTCAGGTTACGGTGTGCTCACCCTTTTGCTGCAAGTACATTTTGCCAGTTTGCAGCTCCATGCATGTACACTTCTGTGTAACAAATGCTTGGGCAAGTAAGAAACTACTCTGACTGACAAAGCCCACCACAAGTCCCCCCAGCATCAACTGGAAATATTTAAATCACAAATTTCTTTTTTTTTTTTCTCTATGAAACAATTCCTCACACTCCACTATCAAAAAGAACTTTGCATTTTAAGGTACTTTACTTTGAAATAAAGATATATCCACGTGTATCCATCCACCCATTACCTCCATGCCTTGTGCAAGGGAAGCATCTTGCTCTGCTCCATAAACCACCAGGTGCAGCCTCAATGTTCAATAAACAATGAGAATAAATAACAACATAATAAATACAAAGCACTGACTCTTCTGCTTCCTCTGAGGAGCATCTAGTTTGGGTGTGAAATCTTTAATCATTCAGTTTGCCCAATCAGGGGTTTTCCTAACTTGCCTGCATTTTTATTCAGTTACAATCACTGCATAAATTCAAGCTGCCTCTTAACTCAGTTCATTGCAGGGAAGATTTTACCAGGGTACTGGACATGCAAGGATATGTTAATGCAAATGATCTTTTGAAAATGCCCTACCACCAGAAAGCTGAATTGCAGGCATAATTTACCATCAAAAGCTGGCTCTAAACCCAAATTCCACTGTAAAAAATGGGAAGTGACCAAAGAGCCAGCAGCCAGTCCAGCTTCAGCTTGCCCTGTCTCTAGCTGTACAACGTGCTCCCAGCTCAGAGCTGCTGCACGCCGACAGCTGAATTATGCTTGAAGAGCAGAATTTTCAAAAGACTTCAGTTAAAACATGCGTACTCTTGTTCCTATATTAAGAAACGAAGAAGAAATGTGCACTGTTCTTGACACTGCTATGCTAGCTACTACATGCAGCTAAAAGTCTGCCAGGCTCCTGTGAAGTGGAAACCTCTCCATGGGCCAGTCAAGGTTGGAAAGAGTTCTCTCAAAAAAACCATGCAGCCTCTCCCTCACCCAGTATTGAAGACTAGCACCAAAATTGCATAGGATTTTAGGCTGAATCCGTCAGGATAAAGAAATTCACTTCTGCAATGGATTATCAGCCTGTGCTCATAGAGTATAACCACTGTTACAAGTTCATCATGGAACTCCGCTTGCTCACTCGCACACTTTTACACACGGTTATTCCTTGGATTTCTCTCCAGCATGTATAAGGCACGGACAGGTCAAGTTTGTTAAAATTCCCTCTTGTATCTTGCAATCTTAACGTAGTAATGTTTATGATCAGCTTATATTTATGGTTTCAAGACAGGATGTTTTTAAAAGGATACACATCTAAAGAAAGGACAGCGAAAGGCAAAAAAACACTGGAAAAGCTGGAAATTGAAGAAGCATTAATATCGCTAGGGGCTAAAGTGCCATAGGGCTTCTGGTGTTCCTGAAGTTCAGTAGGTGGGTACTTCCCTTGGACAGCAACTCAATCCGTGACCAGGAGATAGCAAAGACTTAAGAGCAGAAAACAATGACCTTTACTTACCCTTAGTAGTGGTGGTTACCTACTATACCTGCAGCTACCCTGGGTTTGTGTGGCTGCTCCTGGATTGTGGGGTTTTTTCAGCGTGTCCCCAAACAAACAATCCTGCTCCCCAGGTACACTGCAGACCCCCTTGTACCTGAGCTGACTCTTGCCCGTGATCTGCCAGGACACGTGCCTTCCCGTGCAGCCGGCACGGCAGGATGGACAGCGTGCACGCACATGAAAGACAATTTCCATACTTTGCCATTCCTCTTTTTCAAATTTACATCTCAATCTCACAACTATTTATGTTTATATTTAAGCCTGGAAACTATCCCATTCAAATTCAGTGAAATCATGCCGACAAAAAGTAAACAGCTTTGCTTCCTCAAAAAACTGCTCCTTTCTTCAAACAGTACTGTCTTCCTTTTTTGCTAACTCTCTGTACTATTTCGCCAAGTTAGGAATGGTCCAGAGGAATCTGGAGCAGAAGAGAGTCTTTCCAGGAACTTGACGGGACTTGAAGTGCTCTCGAGATGCAAGCTGGATCCAGACCCGCTACCCTAGCCGGCCCCTTCAAACCCTCCTGCTAAAGCACCACTGCTCTTCAGCAGCCTTTGAGCAAACTTCTAAAGTACCAGCATTTTCCCATCGGAGCAGCACTACTGCTCCCAGCATCCCATTTCTGAAAAGCGAGAGAACTTTTCAGGATCTCCAGGGTTGAGAGCTGGCAGTCAAAGTGCACTGGGATGCAAAAGATGCTGAGCTTAGCACTTTTATCAACCGGGAAGTTTATGCAGTGTCTGGGATATAAAAAAAAATGCAACCTGAGGAAACAGATCCTGTTTATGACACCAAGGTATCTGCTACATCCAGGAATGCCTCTACTCGCTCTGAAGTGGGGACACCACCTCTTGAGACAGTGCCCCTGAAACGCAGCTCCGTTTCTCTGCAATGGAGCAAATCTCGGCTCCGGGCTGGGCGCACGGACACCCGCGGGGACAATGCCCCCACGGCACTCATCAGTTCTGCCCTAGTGCTGCCGCTCAGGAAACCCTGCTGCCCGCCTGCGAAGGGATGACAGAGCTGGCTGGGCAGGAGGCACCTGCCGGACCACTCTGCCGCGACCCTGCCAGCCCCTCGCCCTGCAGGGGCGGCGCGGGGGCAGCTCCTGCCAGAGATGTGCTGGTGCTCCCGGAGCTCAAACCAGCATTGCCTGGCTACGTGACCGGTTTCTGGAACAGCTTCTGGTGGATCACATAAAGCAGCGGTCCTTTGAGGTCTCCTATGTTGCTGCTACTAATGTAGCAGGAGCTCGCAAGGCTGCTGCATCCCACAGCTTGCCGTTGCTGGCGTGAAGCACTCCAGCATCACTACACCCTGCAGATGAAGTAGCTGGATTTATTATTCTTCTTTAAAAATCCACTTCATCAGATGTTAACATTTTCCTCTATTTGATCAAAATGTTGGAGTTGCTTCCAACTACCTCAACAGGTGTTCTGTATCAGTTAAATAATTAGACATTCCCTAATGAAGGGGATAAGTCAAAAGTATTTCAATAAATTAAAACATGAACCTCAAAAAGGTTTTCTTATTTGCATAATCAGTGTTTCAGTACCTGACTACTCAGTATTTACTTAAATCTTATTTCAATAGCAGTAATGCTTCTACTAGCCTGGTGCAAATGAAGGAAAAAGACAGAACTCTGGACCAGAATAAAAGCACCTCTCCTGTTATTTTATACAGGGTCTAATTTAAGTGCTGCTGTGCAGCCCTGGACAAAGAAACTAAAAGCCAGGATCCCCCAGCCATCGCGTGAGGCTCACACAGCCAGGCCAGCAGGGACCAGCTGCCACCATGCTGCTTGCAGGCAGATTCACCTGTACAAGCCCAGTCCCTCACGATTAAGGCTGCCAGCAAGCATGCCGAGTACCACAGCCAGCAAGACGGAGTCTCAGTGAGGTGGCTCTAGATCCTCTGAAGACTAGAAAGGTCTCCCTCTTACTTCCCCGAAGCATTGTAACACAAGCCTGGTGGGAGGAAACACACAACGAGGCAATCAGTGGACAAAATCAAGCAATTAGTGTCACTGAAATTGTGCGCTGTCTAGGATCCTGGTCCTCGAAACGGGAGAGCTGACCTGATGCTGCAGGTAGCGCTCCTGCCTTGAAGATGCTCCAGCCGGCACCAGACTCTGCTTTCTCCCTTTTGTTCCCTTTGAAAGTGACACCAAGCAAAGGAAAGACCTAAGATACACAGGAATACATTTTAATTGCTCTTCACTGAACCCTCCTCTACCACAAGCCTGTGCTCGAGCACGGGGCCCTGCTGTCCCCCTCCCGAGTCCAGATCCCGACCAGTGGCATGACAGCGCCAGGACGGTGCCGGTAGCTGGTTCCCAGGGCGAGAACCGCTGCTGCGGAACAGGGAGAGCAGGCACTCGGCTCTCCATGAGCCTGGCCCCATGCACCCATCACCAATCCACGCTAAAAAACAGCAGGGCACAGAAGGAAGCACAAGAAAACTGAGAGACCATTAAAGAGGTGTCCATTACTAATCATCCCCAAAAGAATGCTGGGTTTTTTTCTCTTAACAGGGTTTTCTGAATCTGACTGAATTGGTCCGAGGGTTGCAGACTTGCCTCACCTTTGGCCAGTCTCCTAGAGAAGAGGTCTCATTCTCAGACATTAGACACAGCTCCAACACAGGAGTTATTCCCGACGTGAAGCACAGACTTCCAAGCAGCACCCAGGGCAGTATTTCCTAAACGATACCCAGTTGGGCTAACAAGGCTATGCAGTCCCAATGAAGAAACATTAATTCTTCTCCAAAGTCAAAAAACACATGGGATCATTCAGTCTTGAATGTAATTTGTTGCTTCCAACAAATTTAAGAGTGAACCTTGGCAACAAGGCATCTGTATTTAGAAAAACAGAGACTTGGGGTCATCCTGGGAAGGAGAGAGGCCTCACAGGCTGCTTCTGACCACTCATTTGAAGACTTGGGACGAACGACTGAATATTCTTGACATGAGGTTTTCTTATTTTATGCCTCTCTAAATTTTCCCTGCAAATTAGGTCAGAATTTTACTGATTTTGACTGTACCCAGCAGAGTTCCTGACTGTATGTAACAGAAACCCACGCTGGTTTCTATTATGTACAGCCTCTAAAAAAATGACAGTGCAAATGCTGCAATGCAATGTTTTAGGGTTTTTTTTACATTTCTTCCTGCAGATGTAGAGCTGAAACTGTAATATGAACTCTAAACACTATAGTGAGCCATAACCTTCTTGTCTGAATATCTGATAAGACTTCAAAATGCCATTTATATTCCCACAGAGGAACACACGTGGTTTCGATTGTTTGTTTAATGGACTATTTGCCACTCAGCCTAATAATTGCACCATTTTCCCAATGTATTTGCCACTTTGCCTTTGCTTTCCCCTTCTGGAGCTCAGCCTACTGGCAGATGCACAGGCTGAAGAAGAGAAAAATGACAAATCAGATCTTAGGAATTTGAACGTTGTTTATATTTTCATTTTTTTCCAAGGGTTACTGCTTTACAAGTTTCCTTAGAATCAGCTGTGTGTCCATCTGCCTCCCAGCCCCTGAGCGCCCTGAATGCTGTTCTTGCCTCACACTCAAGTGATGCCATATACCGCAAAGTTAAAATTACTGAAGAGTCACCTGCTAAAGTGTTCTGTAACTATGTTTCTGGACTTTTTTCTTCTGCCTTAATTAAAGGAGAGACAGAGCCAATGATCTGCCATTCTCACATTATTAGTGAAATACACTTACCATGATTTTCTTTTCTTTGTGTTAAAATAAATAAATAAGGTCCTTATTCCACACCCTTAGGTAAGTATAACACAAAGGGGAATGACAAGTCAAAAAACCATTATTTTTTGAAGCAGTGACAAAGTAGAGAGATTTGAATAATTAACAATTACATCTCTGAGGTGGTAGAAATAAGGTGCTCACCAAGTTCATCTGTAACAATAATAATGCATTTATGTATTTTTAAGGCTTCTCGATAAAAAGTGACATGTCACTTTATCGAGTTCAGGAGTTCCTTTTTTTTTTAAAAAAAAAGTACTTCTACGACAGAAGATAAAATACTAACATACTATGTATTGGTGTATCTTAGACACAAGGCACCAGAGTTGCAAACACAGACATCATCAGTGAAAAGACCTGAACTTTTAGTCTCTAGGTTTTTCTTAGAATTTCAAAAAAGCAGAGAAATATGAAAGTTCAAAACTTTTCAGCTGTTGAAGGAAGAGTAGGGAAAAGCTTTTACACTTCATTGGGACATCCAACTCGAGCATGAAGTAGCCGCCTTAGTAGGAGCACAGCTTAAGAGATCAAAAACTTATTTGAAAGTTGCAGTGCCTGTAGTGCACATTAGCTCCAAAGGGATAACCTGTGATTCAGACCAAATCCTGCAGTGTTGACCAAGTCCACTGAAATCATGTGAAGTTCAGATTAGTTAGAACCAGCATGTTTTGGATCACAACAGCTCACAGCCCATAGAAAGCCCACTGACTGCAGTGAAGTGCCGACTAACAGCAGCGCTGACCACAGCCAGGCAGCGGTACAGAAAAGACAGTCTGTATCCTCATCACCCTTTCCCACTTTCATCCTCATTGGTTTTATACTTTCAAAAATATGTGGCTAGGAAAGACCACGTTGCAGCCAAAGGATGCGGCGCGCACAGACAAGCTGCAGGCAGGCTGACGGGGTGTCCTCAGCGCATCTGCAGCCTCCCACAAGATTTGCATTTGACATCCATCTCCCCATTGTTAAGACATCTTTATCTCAGTTTTCAGGAAACGTCAGATGACTCATGTATCGGAACATCTGATGAAGCTAACGTGATTTCAAAAATGAACTCTACTTAGGCATATTTTTCCAAGAAAAAAAAAAAAAAGAAGAAAAATGTTTTAAAATTATGCTAAAAATCTAATTTCTGTTGCAAACTGGTTTCCCAATTTAGGAACTCCAGAGCTTATTTTTGCTGTAGACAGTTTAAGAGGCTTTTAGGCATCCAAATTTAGGAAAAAAATCCTACGGCATTTAAACAACGCAGAGCCAGAGCTGGAGCTGACTCAGCCACTCAAGCGCACAATTTGAATATACTACATAATCATTCCTGTTTTAAAATTATCTTCCTAATATCTAAGGGCTAGATTATCCCACATGCATTTATCTTGATTAATGCACTACCCTAAGGACTGCCTTGCAGATTTCATTAGGACTAATTATGAAGCAGGGTATTCAACAGCAGGATGATAAAATCCTGCTCTGATTGACACAGCCCTGGCCTCTTCCTTGCACTACCTCGCCGAGGTCACAGAAATGTATGCGTCTTCCTTTTTCTTCCCCATGCTCCTAATTAACACGTAACAACTGCTGTTTGTTACCAATTCAGAATTACGAACCCGCAAGGTGCACACACAGGACATGTTTCCCAACAAATGACGCGTGTCCAGAGATCAACGCTGCAGTGCCACGGTTCCACAAACAGCCCCTGCAAATGCCGACGACGGTATCTGGGGGTGGCAACACAACCCGGAGGAGAGAGTCCTGGGAGTAATGCCCCTCTCTTTTTTTGCTCCAGACCTACATACACAGTTTTTGCTTTCATTTCACAGGGAGGGGAGGGAGAGAGAGGGAGAGAGAGAGAGAGAGAGAGAAAGAAAGAAAGAAAAAAAAAAAAAAAGTCTTTTACCCAAGCTGACAAGCTGAAAGTTCCACTTCTGGAATCTATTTTTAGCTCCTACGAGCAGACCAGATGAGCCGTATTTGCTTGTGGCTGGCTGTGTGCTCCATGCACTCCGTCCCTGCTCAACGCCCGCAGAGGACACCTGGGACGGAGGCCAAAGTCTGGCCGGGCAGAGCTGAAGGGTACTGCCATTTCACGGGGTCCCCTCAGAAAGTATTTGCTTTGCCTGTTTATGTTCTAAATATAGCAGAGCACACCGGCCATCTCCAGCTCATGAGCAAGTATTCCTATCAGGGGCTGCAGCTCTCTGCAGCACTAACGCACACCTGCCTGATGTCAGCTAATATAAAGCGTTTTTTTTCCAAGGCACACTAGTTCTTGGGAGCACTGTGAGTGAAAGATGCATTCATAGTTTGTACAGAAAAACTCAGTGACTAAACATCTGTCTTATGTCCAAGAGACAATGCAAGAAAGACCGTTTAGTTAATACTGCTACATACATTTATAAGAAAGCAACTATTTTAGTAATAAGGTCAATTTTTATAGCAAAGAGCAAGGACATTACATCCACACTGAGTTACTTAAAAATTACTTTTGAATGTCCTAACCAAAAATCTATTTTTTTTTCCTTTTTTTGGTAAACTATTAACTGACCTTAGAGGGTCTAGACAAATCTGGCATTACGTGTCCCTAAATTGTTTTTGCAGAACACCGAAAGTTTGTCATATTGCAGAAAACGTAACAAAGTAACTTGTTTAGCTTAGCCCACACAAAAATTGACAAAGATCTGAAACAAAACAAAAACAACTGATTTTCTGCTATGCGGATTGGACAGGGAATTCACCGAAGGGATATATCCCATTTTCTCTTTACCAAAGGTATTCTCATACATTACACAAGCTATTTAATTGGAAAAAAAAAAAAAAAAAGAAAAAGAAAAAAAACCCAAGAGCAGCTCAGGAGCCCGCCGACAAACGGCCGCGCAAGGCCCACGTTGCAGCACCGCGCTCCCGCAGCGAGCGGCCCTGCTCCCCCGGCCCTGCTCCCCCGGCTGCAGCCAGGGGCTCCGCCGCAGCCCCCGGAGCCTCTCCGGCACACAGCACCTCAGCCACAAGGAAACCTTTCAGCATCAACACAAGTAAACATATCTGGGAAGCTGTGTATTTTTAAACAGCGGATTCCTTCCCAGCTTACAACTTGGCTACCGCGCGGACTTTGCACGGGCAGCAGAAGACTCTGTTCCACTCTGTTGTATTCTGAAGCAATGTAATAACGCTGTAATGTTCCCTACAGTTATTATCCACAGACCTTGCAGCTCTTCAGAAAGGCGATAATGATCTCCTTCGTCACAAAAGGAAACGGAAGGGCCCTGCTGATGGCAAGAGAAGAGCCAGCCACACCACCAGGGACGGGGACGGCCAGCCAGCCCCCGCTTTGCTTCTCATCCAGACACAAGCCCACGCTGCCACTCCGGCTCCAGCGCCGCTGGCCTCCTCGTCCAGCACCGAGGTTTTAAGGCGCTTCCAACGACCGCGGACGTCGGAACTCTGCAGGGAGGACGCCGACGTACAGCGCACTCGGGTGATGCCTCCCACAGCGAAGGAGATTCACGTCCAGTTGACTCCGGTGTCTTGTTTCAACCTTTCCGGTTGGATCCTCGCTCCGAAAAGCGCGAGGCCGGCGGGGTAAAGCCGCTGCGACCGCAGCGCGCCATGCGACCCAACGGCAGTTCAGTGGGAAATTAACCCGGGCGGTACCGCGGGCGCCGTTTTACCAGCAACTACACCTTCGCTCTCGCACAGAGGCAGGCTCACGTCTCCGAGGCCAGGCCCGCGTTTCCGGCAGGTACGCCGCCGTCCCCGCCGCACAGCCTCCGACGAAGACGACGACAGGCCGGCGGGACGGCCCCAGCGGCACCCGTGGCACGGCGTCCTCGCGGCGGTGGTCGGCCCGCGCCAAGCCTCGCCACACTACGCCATGCCTCGCCGCGCTACGCCAAGCCTCGCCGCGCTACGAAGAGGAAGCACCAGGCGGGCTCGTTGCCGCCCGGGGCGGTGGCCGCGTTGGGCAGAGGCACCGGGCCGATCCTCCGGCGAGGGCGATGCCTCAGGATCAGGACTCTCTGCCGGCGCTGGCAGCCCCTGGCACCGCTCCTAGCTCCAACGCTTTTTTAATGCTTAGAAACATTTTATTTCTACGTTTTAAAACTAGTTCCGCGCCCCCCCCTCCCCCATGCATTTTAGTTACTGTAATTTTAAAATAAATTTGAACAACGCAGAAACAAAAACATTTCCATTGCTGTAAGTTAAAAGAGGGCTGGGGGTGGTGGGGCTGGGTATTTTGGACCCATGAGCATTTTAAAGGTTCACCCTTTACCCCGATCTGAGACAAGACACATTTTTAAACTCAGGAACGTTGCAGGATTTATATAAAACCGCTATAAACCCACTTCCTGCCCAGCTCCCGCTGCAATCGGGGCCTGGCTGCACAAGCAACCTGCAGTAGCTGGTTACAGCTACAACTCCCTCCCCAGAGCACGTCTCTGCCACGAGCCAACTCCACGCACTCAGGCTCTGCTCCACTTCCCGGGATTTGGTCCCAAGAAGACAAAAATTACACTGCACAAAACCTGGCAGGCATATTTCTGTATCCCAACTTTTGATTTTTTTTTATGACTCTACTGAATTAATTCCGTACTGTTTGCACTGTACTGTTTGGGGTGAGTATTTTAAATGTTAAAATTATTTAATTCACAAAAAATGAAGGGAAGGTGCTGGGAACCACACGTTTAACTCCTATTACTAAAACTACAGCTACAGCAAAACAGCAGCCATACATTTACAGTGCCTAAACTCGGATATGCCTCCTAAAAATCACAGTGAGGCTGTAGCGTCTCTGCTACAGCCCTGCTTGCATGTCTAGAGGCACCTTGCCTTCTGCTAAGCATCGTCCTCCCCTTAAGCAAGTGCATTTGTGAAAGAGACAGGAGAACCACAGCAGTGCCAAACACAGAAATACAAGCAGGGTGCTCACAGACACCCAAATAACCTAGGGAGGAAAACACTTCTCTAAGGTTCACCATCAGCTGTCCAGAGACACCAACCACCCGCTGGTAGTTACGAGATGGAAACAAATCCTCATATCGCTTACGTGGTTTGTGCTATTAAAAACAAAGAATCCTTACAGTGACTTTGCTGTTTCTACGTGAAGTGCCCTTTATGCCAGCTACAGGCAGAGAATAATTCGGAGGCAAAGAACCAATCACCGTAGCCATACCGGAGGATTTGACCCTTGCCAGGCGTATTTTCCCTTCATTCCCCCTATCCTTCCCCTTCCCCTGAGGAGAACAGCAAAACAAATCAACAAGCATCAATAAAATAAAAGCAGCAAAACATCCCACTGCTGGCAGCCAGCGAATGCGCCCTTTCAGGCTGCAGGGTTTCTCTGGCTACAACTGGTTCTTTCGTTAACCGTATATCCTTGAAAATAATATAGTATTTACTCACTTTCAATGAATCAAAGCAGGCGATTACACGTCCGTTTTCAACTTGGCAGCTTTTCGATGGGTGTGCAAATTTACATTCCGTGTCTGGTCGTGAGCAAGTCCCCCTTTGGAACTCCCTACACACTTCCAGCGTTAGCCATTTTGTGTCCCGAATCGGTGTGACACTAACAGCCATCTTTAGATTTTACAGGTAGTTAAAATTTCCAATAAAACGGACAAACGAGTAGCTGAACTGATAAACTGGAAATGATGAAAGCGCCACCTCCAGAATACTTTTTTTTCCCCCGCTCCCTATTTTAAAAGTACGTGTAAAAGCGGGTGGCCGCAATCTCAAGGAAAAGATGTGCCACCGGGAGTTCACAGTGCGACACTGCTAATCGACAGAGGTTTCGTACTCAGAGAAAGGCTAGGATTAACCAGCAAGGTGAACGTTAAAAAGTGTGGCCCGGGTCTAGCCTCGTGCGCTCAGTAACCCATCCTGGGTGCCAACCGGAGCACACAATGCAAGCATGAAAAACGTGGCAGACCCTCTGACACAGGATTTCCAAGCTGCTTTCAGTAAAGTTGTCTGAAAGGTAATCTCTCCACGCAGCTGAATTTGCAGCGGGGTTTGGTGGTGCAATCGGTATCGATTAGTTTGGCATAGACAGATGCAGCAGTTTAGAGCAACGATCGAGACTGGATTTTTTTTTTTTTTTTTTTTTCCTCCTCTCTCCTCTCCTCGATTTTCGGGCAGCAGATATCTGACCTTCTCAGCAAACTTTTATTTTTACAGTAAAGCAGCCTACGGCAAGGCCCGACAGCGCCTTTCTCTCGGTTTTGGGTGGCAGCGGGGGTGTCTGGCTAGAGGTGGCGGGCGGATGCGCTGTCGTCGCAGTCTAGCTGGCAGCAAGCAAGGCAAAAAGCAGCGGCTGCTCTAGAAGCGGTCCCAAGCAGCAGAGACGTCAGGAAAGGCACTTCTTAGTACCAACCTGTAGAGAGAAGAGACACGTTACAATTCACCGGGCGGCATTTCGGGGGTGTCCCGCCGAGCCGCCGCCGCCGCCGCCCCGCGCCGGGCACTCACGCCAGCCGCCGCC
>JAOBAS010000083.1:42845555-42865344 GCA_025311575.1 Elanoides forficatus
GGCATAACTGAGAAGTTAAGTAACATATTAAACTGTGGAACAGAGCTGAGGGGAAAAAAAAAAACAAAACAAAACAAACAAACAAAATGCCCCTGCCCCAAGAGACGGATTACTCAGCACTCCGGCTGTTCCCTCCCGTTAACAGGCTGCAGGTGAACTACCGGCTTCGTGATAAACATCACCACTTAAAAAAAACAAAAAAACCCCCAAAAAACCCAACCAACAACAAAAAAACCCAAATGAACACCCAGGCGTTTAACATCTAGAAACGAGAGGGTAAGCCTTTTCCCCTCAGATGCCAAGGTGGAACAGGTGCTCCTTCGAGACGAGTTTCCGGTGCCCAGCTTTGCCACAGAAGCCTGCTGCCACACGTAAATATAACGCTACAATAAATATAGTACCTATGAATAAATAACTCTTGTGCCAGCCTGGACGGAGATCTCAAAAGAGCAGCCTGGAGCACAAAGCAGAGGGGCACCCATGGCAGTGCCTACCAGAGCCCGTGGGCAACACTGACCGTGGGACTCCTCCTGCCACCACCGCAGCCCCCAGCAGCATCCCACCCGCCCGCGTTCAGGGGGAAGGCTGCTCCCATCCCTGTCTTTCTAAAGACACCGCTCCATAACCTTCCTATCTCCCACCGCCCCCAAAGCAGCCCCACCGACACTGCTACCAGACACACATCTTGGGAAGTGGTGCTGGTCAGCGTGGATGCAACCCGATACACGACGAAAATCTACGAAGCATCTTTTTCCAGGGACTAAGTGATTAGAAGAACAAACTACAGGAGAAGTAAAGCACACCTAAAACAGCTAACGAGATTATAACAGGCACCGTGGTTTCCTTGCCAGGAAGGATGCTTCTAATCATGCCCACGTTTAATCCCTGCTAGCAGGAGACAAACAGCCGTGCATAATTACTTGCAAGCGCAAGTTAACAGCCAGGTGTCGTCTTGGTAAACACAGATACTCATTCACTTGAACTGCCTAAAAAACTCCAAAGTCAAAGTCGTCCCATGTCAGCAGTCGCTACTGATCAGCACTTGGGAATACAGCAGAGACTTGGGTCTTGGTAACTCGTTCCCCAACAAGCGCTCAGGCAAACAAGTTTGGTTCTCCCACCTGTGCCACGCTACCCAGCCACAACGGGTTAGCCCCACGAGATTTGAAAGTGCGGAACAGCACGCCGGACCCGACGATGCCGCCTGCCCGCGGGCCCACCCGGGCGCCGCAGTGGGATGGGCTCCAGGCATCCCCAGCCGCCTCGTGCAGGACTGCCCTGCACGTCCGAGAGCTTTCGGAAGCCTGAAACGCATCACCCGGCCTCCAGCCAAGGTGTACTGCAACTCACCCTGTCCTCCACAGATACAGCTAACAGATGTATTCTCTTCCTCCCAACATCACTCTTGCCCAGCACAAAACAACGACTTTTGAGTGTTGTTTTGTTATGAACATTTGTTCCCTGCGAGACCCTCAGGAGAAGGTGATGCCAAACACAGGCAGCAAGAGCTCTACAACAAAGCTGTGAAACAGCTCTAAGCAGGGATTTTTCTCTTGTTAGCCAGGTTGGTATACAATCCATACCAAGCATTGATTTTTCCAAACACCAAGACGAGTTAGAGCAGCAATTGATATATTTTTACATGCTAAAGCCAAAGCAAGTTAAAGGCCACATTTTCAAAACAAGATATTTAATTTCACTCTCATTACAAGAGCAGTCACCCCTAACGAGGAAAGAAAGACAACATGAAGGCAACACACAAAATGAAAACAAATGAAAAGTATCTTTCGTGCTCACATGTATGAAAGGAGTAATCTTCCTGGTAAAACTCAGGAAACTATGCTTTATTCCTAGCTTTGTAATTCTGGAGTCGGACTAGCCACTTACAGCAAAATCCTGCTCCTGTTGAGGTCAGTGACATATCTGTAACTGCATTAAACGAGGCTGAATTTCACCCTTCATTCTGCAGGCTGCCAGCTACAAAAAGAAAAGTAATACTCCGAGGAGCCGTGATGCCTCTGAGGTAAATCTTCTGAATGTGAAGAAATGCTAGATGTATATTCTGTCTCTACAGTTACCTGAAGAAAAATTGTTTTGTCAGAATTTGTTATCTACCTGAAAACGTAGCCAGAAATGTCAGCTTTAAAAATAGCCTTCTAGCAAAAATAAAGACTGACTCCAGACCAGAGGCATACCTTCAATACCTCCACTAAATAAAGGAAGATATTAGCATAGAATTATAATATTTTTACCTGCATAAACTATTTTCCCCTCACTTTGAAATTCTCTCATGATATTCCAAGTCAATAAAAGAGTCCCCAATAAGCCTCAAATACTAAAGGATACCGTCCGCAAAATACCCCAGCAGACGTGTGTGATGTCTCTCTTTGGGCTGTCTCCGATAAGCTGGGAAAGGCTGCAAGAAATCCAGAGGGAGGAACCATAGTGACAGGACAGGAAAGGGGTTGAGTTGACTTTTATTATTTTTCTTTTTTAAATTCAATTAAAATTTATTTGGGGGATGACAGTTTCCAGACTCCACTAGTGGGCCATTCAGTACTAAAGGCTGTTCTTAATCCACAGCTGGTTTTTGAAGTTCACCTTTTTGAAATCTGAAAGTATTTGCTACTTATCGTGGGACTGCTGCAACACTGGTTTGGACAAAGCATAGCCTTGCCTTCACTGATTATTGAGAATACAAGGAAAATGAAGCTGAAAAGACTGAAAAGCAAATTAAAACGTGATTCTCAGAAAAGACAAAAGAGAGAAGTCATTCTTTAAGAGGGCAAGAGAGATGACTTGGTTGTCTGCCGAGCTGGGTCAATGAAAATGATTAAGAAACAGCTTCACAAATCAATGGAAAGGTTATCTGAAAGTGCCCAAGAAAGTAAAACTAACACAGAAAGGACCATGTGATTATGGTTTCTCAGTGCTGATTAAGTATGTTCGGTTTTTATTACTTCCCGTTACTGCTATAAAGAAATGTTGTACAGCCAAGTAAATGATATGTTTTTCCTCCTCGTTACAGTCTTTGACACAAAAATAAGGTATCTGAACAGGAGTGTCCCACTGCACTGGGAACTGTTCCCAAGGAGCCATTGTTTTCACTCTTCCTGTAACCGGGTTTGCTGGATGTTCCTGTTTTCTCTATCTCAATTCACACACGACTCTCAGAAAGAAAGATGTCTAAAGCTGGACAGGCAAAAAGCTACAACAGTAAAGAAGAACACGGCAGTGAAGAATGCTATTTTTATGCTCAGAGAAAGTGGAAGCTGGAAACACCAGTCTCAATGACATGAGAACTGTCAGCAAGAACAGATAATTACACAACATGAATCCATCCTCATGACAATGACCCTAATGAGATAGGAAATGGAATAAAATCAATATTCTATTTACATTGACAGTACAGTCTCAAAGCTTGAAATTGCCAAATGGCTGTCTTTTAAATAAAGAAATACAAAAATTACTGACTGCCTTACAGTATTTTCAAAACACCTCTGCCAAATTCAAAGTTTACCAATAACACATCTCAACACAAAATTTGGAAAAGCTACAGCAATTACTTCATGGCACAACTGAGGGATATAATTATAGTGCCGTCACAAAATTAAGCAGAAACAATGAGCTCATTAACATCTTGGCCACATAACTGAAGGATTTGTTAAAGAAAAATATTCTTTAGTCAACTACTGCTGAACAAACCAAACTGGTCTTATACTCTAGCTCTGTAGGAACTGTACTCACTACACCCATACGACAACACATAAAAGCAAGAAGACCCCTCTCTCAATTTTGTACTTTCACATATACCAAGAAAAAGCAGAGCGCAAAGGCAGCAGCACCAAACAGCCAGCTCTGAAGTGGGAATGCCCAGATACTGTACCATTGGAGATGTACTTCACAGCCCCCCACAGCCCAGCAATTTGTGACACAAACAGAGCTTGGTAAAACTACAAGCACATATTAGCATTGAACTACTAAGCAAGCCCCACACCGGATTTGTAAAGAAACTGCCAACACTATTTCTATGAGCCAGATATTTTGCATAATACACATAGTTTTAGTAGTAGTAGTACTAGTAGTAGTGTTTTAAAGGTTATTTCTGTACTGTTTTAGCTCTGACAGAGTTGCTTAGGAAGGCAGTGCAACCTCCCACTGACTTCAGCGGGCTTCTTAGGCAGATCCTCATCAGATGTGTTTTTATCTTGAATCTATTTCACAGTTTCTGAAACGGTTTTAGCAGAAACACCTAACTGTGACATTACACCTGAATTTAACACATCCAAGTGTACTCTGTTCACGAAAACTGGATAAACAATGAAAAAAGAGGCAACAAGTCATAAAGTAAGCGCCCCCAATTGCGCACATGTTACTGCAGAAATAAGGTATTTCCTTGAAATCAGTTCTCCAAGAGTTACGTCCCTAATCAAACTGTGAACCAATTCCTAGCAACGGCGTAATGGCACTGACGTACAAATCCCACAGCCCAATCCTTTCTTACTTAGATTAATTAGAGTAACACTATTTTCAAGTCAGAAAGTTATACAGCAAATTCCATAAACCCTCTTTCCTTTAAAGAGTAGACTGTTATGAATTAACCACTACTACCATAATTAAAAAAACCTGCAAAGTCAAGAAATATGCCTGCTGAAATTCTTCTTTTTTTATAACCTGTGGTATATATCAATTCCTTTACAAAATCTGGGACTTTAGAGACATGCAAAATTCACATTATCTGACAGTACTAGATGGATGGGTATTTATAAACTAAGATAGGGAAAGGTCAGTGTCTGTCTCTAGACTAGGAAACATGTATACTAGCTATTATTCTGCTCTTTCAACTTGTAAGCCAGAGACAGAAAATGTCAGGAAGGACTACTCTGCATTTAATCCATTTTGCCATTGATTTATGTATTACAAAGCATAAACATATCCATGCGCACCACCGAAGCTGCAAATACTGTTTCTGGTAGTAAAAACATATCCATACTGTAATTCCTTTACCGTAACACTTACATAATATACTTTAGGAAGTTCTGTATCATCCTGGCATAGGGGAGTTTCAACCATAAAAGAAGTGACATTTCCCACGCAAGTCTAAGAAGTTGTTGTTTATCTTTAAAAATAACAGTAATCTAGTGATTTAAGTTAAAACTCCGAGAAGTAATTTTTCTAAAAAAGAAAGCAAACTGAATTGAAATAAGCAGAAGCTCTTTTATTAAAATCAGTCTTATGTGCTTGTTCTAATGAATATTCATTTTAAATACTGAGTTTCTATACAAAGACATTTCAGAGGCCATAACTAAACAACCATGCACCCTTCTAAAAGGTACAGAGCTATTCCCTAATCAGACTCTTGCACATTAAAGACATTTTGTTTGATTAACTGCAAACATACATACGCCAAGTGATGCTGCAGAGGAGCCAGATGACCGACGTCAACGGCATCACACCAGGATCAGCCTCCTGCAAACCCAGCGTCTCGTCCGGGGCAGCGCGAGGTCGGCTGAGCCGGCTGGTCAGTCACTCCGAATCATTCGCCCCACACTGTCCCCTGCCACCAGAAAGGCACATTTCACCTGAAAAATGTTTCCTACTCTGCTGCATCACACACACGTCTGACTATAATTCTTGTTACTTTTCCTGCTTGTTTCAGTGGGAGCAGGCTGGAGATGTCTGTCGATTATGCAGCCAAACGTTAACAAAGTCCACCGCACGTGCGGCAGGTTTTGGGTGCTTTCCTCGAGAACACAGACACATGGCAAACCTCAGGATGAGTCCCACAACTGAGATTCAAAACCAGGAGGTACTTGTAACAGTGGCAAAAAAGATAGCTACACATCACTGAAAAACACTCCCATATTGACAGGTGATTTATAACTGTATGTGTGTGTATGTGTGTGTATATATATATATATATAAAAAAATTAAAAATGTTATATATATACAAAACATGATTATTAGCATCATCCGTGATAACAACTACTACAGAAAAAAGCGATGGCCATGACTCAGCAAGGGAAGCAGCCGCTTCCCTCTAACATCAAATTCAGCTGATGCCGATGGTTTCAGGGAGAAGTGACCCAGAGGAGCTCTCACGCACAAGAGACGCAGCGGACACCCAGCCTAGCTTCTTGCAGGTCGGGTGCCTTAACCTCTACTGTATAGCAAGGGAAAAAATACCAGCATCTCATTACTGCTAAGGTTCTAAATTAAATCTACATGTAACCTCTAGAAGGGTTCCCAGTTTTTACAATCAGCTGTATCATTTTTCACTTCCCTTCCTAAAGCAGCTGCCACGTGGCCCTGGTTGCAAAGGGTGGCTTTTTCCTTCCCCAGAAATGGATCCCAGCAGTGGGTAAAATGAGTCTTGAGAGACCACTCTGGTGAGGACCTGATGGATTATGGCATATACATGGCCAGTACTAACATTATTATTGATTTCTTACTGACAGCATTTGCTCCAGCCAGCAAGCTCCTCCGCTTAGCTTCACTAACCCACCCCAGTCCAGGCCCCCCCTTCCATGTTTGCCCCCGCCACCAAACTCTAGATTTCAAAGTCCTTGCCCGTTCACATGACGATCGTTTTGTTATGTCAATAATTACGAACTAGGAGCCTGGATACAGCCACCACATCCTTGCACACGTCAAGTTAATCGGCGAGATTAAATCTGAACTTAATTACCAGAAACGGCAAAGGCCGTTCATGTCACCTGCTCCGAGCCGGCACGTCATCCCACTCGGGTCACACCTCGCCGTCCCACTCCCCTGGACCGCCACGCACCCCTGCTCACCCTGCGGAGAGACGCACCGCCGCAGCAGGACCTGCCGGGGAGGACCGGGGCGTCTTCAGCAAAATTCAGTGTGGGGCACCTCAGCCCTAACTGCCTGCTGCATAAACGGGCATGCTCCTAGCGAGGCGAATCAGAAGTTCTAATTAAGTGGATTGCTTCATCTTGCATCTGACTTGAGGGCAAACAAAAAGGGACATGAGCACAGATAATGAGGAAGACGTTATACACAGTTCCGCTTTCGACAGAAAATTAGAACTCGGGTTTCGATGGCCTGGTCACTTCGGCTGGGTAACGGTGAGCTGTGGCAGTGCTGTGACAATCACGTGCTTCTCTCCAAGAATGAGAAAATTACACGGGAATGGGTGAAGATGGGATCGCCGACGCGGCAGGGACTGAAGGAGAGCCGCGGGCAGTGCCAAGCAGCCGCGCCGGCACCGCGGCACGGCAGAGCAGCACCCCGCACAGCACCTCCGAGAAAGGGCCGGGGGACCCACGCCTCCGAAATCGCCCCAGTCGCCAACAATCGCAGCACTGCCACGCCGGGGACACCCAGAGCAGCGAGGCAATGCCAGCTGAGTGCGCGGGCGTAACTGCCTGACTCCTGTTAATGTTAACATGAATCACAAGGCAACGACGGTGCTGGAAAACTACTCCAGCATCTGCTGCAAGATAGGAGATAAAGCCAACTGCGTTTCAGTTCAAAGCCTTCTGTTTCTCAAAGAATCTCAAATCCAAAATAGAGTATTTTCTGTTTTAATACATTCTGGCCTTACATTTAATTTATATTTATCAGTCATATCCTTCCAGCATAATAAAAACTTGTACTGCTTATCAGAAAATACAATTAATCTAAAATAATTTCTTTTCGTTATTTATGAAATAATCGAAATCATAGAGAATAGGGTTTTTAACTCTCTATGCTCTGTCACCATCCAAGGTATCCCAAGATAACGGTTATGCACTAACATAAGAGCAAAATGATTCTTCAGTATACAGCAAAACTAATCAAGTTTAGGAGATGCTTTCCTTAACAGAGATCACTACACATACAGTGCTCAGCAGCACAGAAACACCTACTGATGCAATTAATTTTGCATCGTGAACAATCTCACCCAAGCTAAATAAACACATGTGACTTCAGGTATAAGGGAAAAGCTCCAAATTAGTCACCAGTATTAAAAAGAAGGAACAAAAACTGAATGACTATGCTTTATTTTAGGAAAGAAGTGAAAATGTCTTTGAGACCATTTTTTAATCAGTATTTGCTATAATTTATTGTTATGCTTGTTCATCTTGAATCATGATATTTACATAGCTAACAATAATCATGAAAAACAACCCACGAATGGGCCGCTTGGAACAGCTTCTTCTGCACAAAATCTCACCCAGAAGAACCGCCACAACTGATGGAGGTGAACTACGAAGGGACTTCTGAGCAAGGCTGTTCCCAGCCCGCAAGAGGCAGCAGCGATGCAGTTAATGGGGACACCCTCCCAGCGTGGCGCACCGCGCACAGGGTTTAAGGCTAGCTTTCCTTTCCTCCCATCCTCCCTCAAGAGCTGGGTTTGCTGATGAATTTTGCTAACGCTCATTTTGCTCATGGATTCCCCGATGTCTAGATGACCCAACTGGCGTCACGCTGCTTAAGTACATGCTTGCATACAACTTTTCTCTCGTTTTTAGCCTTTTGCTGTGGGTAATAAAGATAAACTTACGGGAGGATGAAAAAGGTTTCTGGTTACCTCATCGCCCAGAAGGCCCTTCCAGAAGGTCTGTGCTCATACGGGAAGGAGCTGCCACGCTGTCGCACCTGCAGCCCTGCGGACAGCGCGGCAGCAGAAACCCCAGCCGCTGCCGGCACAGGGTCCTGGGGCATTCCCGGGGACACCGAGCAAAAACGGCTTCGGAGACACCATTGGTGTAACACACAAAGGCACATGAGATCACTGTTACCATCTGAGCTTAAATAAACTTATATTTAAAAAACCAAACACAAACAGAGCAAGCAGCAGCCTGGCGCAGAAAGTGCAGTGAGCACGGCGGCACCTTCTTCTGCATCATCTCAAATGGCAGCTACCGGGGCTTTCCAGCTCGGTCAGTCAGATCTTGAATAATTTTTGTTTCTTGGTTATGGATCAGGTCATAACCCACTATCTTGCTAAGTTTTTATTTATGGCTGTTGCACAGCTGACCTATCTGAATTATTTCTGAGCTCCCATCTTCCACAGAATAATCAAGGAACGTCTCTGAGACAGAATGAATGCGGACCCTTCATTAAACTCTTGCGTCCTCGTATTCCCTGTGGTCTCACGTTGTGACAGTTGCCGGATCACTCTTGGACCAACAAAACCTGCCTGCGACTCCCTCTCTCAGCCCATTCTGCTTAGGTCAGGCCGAGGGAGCAGCATTTCCCACCGCTCTAGCAGAGCCCCGCACGCAAGGCTCACCCCCTGGTCGCCAGTACAGTCTCCTTCCTGAGCAAGAAGTGCGCTGTGTCCTTTTTGCTCGCTCTGTAGGCAAGTTTTTCTATGCTCAACCAGTGCCAAATCACAGAACACATAACCTTCAAATTCCCATTAATTCTTCTTGCAGAAGAAATGGCCTCTATATATTCATGAAGCGTAAAAATGAATCACTTTCCCCCAAATGCCTACTACAACAGAATAAAAATACCAGTGTTAACATGTCAAAGGACCACAGACGTGGACCAAAATTTTAGACAATTTTTTAAAGGTATCTAAAGCACTCAGGTTATACCCCTGCCATTAGAGTTACTTTAGGCTTTCTTATTTTTTAAAGAATCCAAGATAACGGCTTGAATAATGACGCTATGTGAAAGCCCAATACAAAGAAGTGCTCGAGCCCATCTAATGGTGCCACTCACACGCCGCGCGCTAGCTCTGCAGCCCCTCGTCTATTTTGTTTCTAGAGAAGAGCGGCAGCAGAGGTCCCCCGCCAAGCAGTCGGCGAGGGTGCGAGCCCGCCCAGGCACAACAGCTGAGCCGCTCCTCAACCTCCAGGGACGAGAACCCCCAGGGATCCCGCACCGACCCCTGCGAGCCCCACAGCAATTTTCCAATTAATGCTCGCAGCACTGCGCGGCAAGTGTAGAAGCTTGCATAATACCCAAAATATTTATCATCACTGTCTACCGGCCCTCCCCTAGTATTTCTCACGTGGAAGATTCCTCTCTATCCTCTACTTGAGCTCTCCTCGATGTGTCCACTTTTTCATTAACATACCTGTGCAAGCTACCCAAATTGAGCAATACAGGGAAGAAATTTTGGAAAAAGCTCGTTTTACTTGTATTCTCAACCTTACCTCTAAAAGCCATTTAAAAATCCTTGTCATGGTTTAACCCCAGCCAGCAATGAATCACCATGCAGCCACTCACTCACTTCCCCCCCCACCCAGTGGGATGGGGAAATCAGAGGGGGAAAAAAAAAAAAAAAAAAGTAAAACTTGTGGGTTGAGATATGAACAGTTTAATAGGACAGAAAGGAAGAAAATAATAATAACAATAATAAAGTTACAATAATAATAATAATAGAATTGGAATATACAAAACTAGTGATGCACAATGCAACTGCTCACCACTTGCAGACCGATGCCCAGTTAGTTCCCAAGCAGCAATCGCTCCCAGCCCCACTCCCCCCAGTTTATGTACTGGGTGTGACGTCACACGGTATGGAATATCCCTTTGGCCACTTTGGGTCAGCTGTCCCAGCTGTGTCCCCTCCCAACTCCTTGTGCCCCTCCAGCCTTCTTGCTGGCTGGGCATCAGAAGCTGAAAACTCCTTAACTTAGTACAAACACTACTTAGCTACAGCTGAAAACATCAGTGTGTTGTCAACATTATTCTCATCCTAAAGCCAAAACCATAACGCTATAGCAGCTACTAGAAAGAAAATTAGCTCTACCCCAGCCAAAACCAGGACATGTAAATACCCATTTAAAAAAAAATTTAGCCATGCTAGAGACTGACTGTGGATAGAGCGTGATCTCAGTCACGTGAAATGTCAGCAGTGTGAGAAGCCCCTATCCCATGTAGCCTCCTTAAAGCACAGTATGCTACGGCACTGGGCTGCTGGAGCTACTTGCAGCTAGAAGGTAAAAATAGCATGGACTACTTCATGATTTGGGATCATTATATTATCTAATTCCTAATGATCTAATGATATATTAAGGAATGGGGGAGGGGGGATGATGGTGGTATATATATATATATTTTTAGATGATAGAAAGGTGTGAAGAATACAACTTCAAATTTGCTTGAAAGCCATTTGCTATCTGACTTGCTGAAAGTGAACTAAGAGCTTAGATTTCTAGTTCATTTCAAGCAAAATTAGAAGAAATTTCAAACTAATTTGCATATTACATTTCAGTTTAGCATGCAGCACTCTGGTGCACAGTCTAGTTGAACAGCCCAAAAATTAAGAGCTGACACTCTGTGATAATAAAAGCACTTTTCTAAATTTCAGGCCACTGTACAATTCTTGGACCAGGCATAAACAATCCTGTAATTGCACTGACACAACTTTGATGAGAACGCTTGGTTTGGAAGATAACAGAATTAACAGCGAGCCCAAGTTTATTAATCTGACTGGAACTTTTTAGTAAAGCAAACGCCCCCGTGACTGTCACTAACACAGTGTTATCAATTGCTCGGAAAGGAAAACGCGATGGGAAATGCCCAACGTTAACATCAGGGTTGCTGGTCTGTGCACGCACGCACACGTGTGCTCAACATTTTATGTGGGTCATTTCCACAGCCTGGTCTCCAGGTCAGCGCCCTGCCTGCGCCAACGCAGCCGTGGGCACGGAGCGGGCACCGTGCCGGGGAGAGCCACCGCTGCCGGCACCTCGGCTCCTTCACAAGCGCTCCCAGCCACAGGGGACGCGACCCAACTTCCCCCACAAATCTCGCAACTGCCTCAGCACATACCAATAGAGAAGATTAACTAACAAACACAAGTTCTTACATGTTTCTGAAGGTGAAAAACAGATTAAACTCAAAGCAGGTTTGAGTCTAATAAGAAAGAAAATAGCCCAGCCTAGTGCAGAACCTGTCGGAAGTTCAGCTTTCCAAGAGATGCTTTATTCTTCCCAGGAAGAATGTAAAACAAACACACAACCTCCCCACACACTTTAATTGACCACCTCTAGAAAGGTACAGCATCTGGCATTTGGGGTGTGATGTCGTAAATCATACCCTCTAACCTTGCTTGTTTAGCATGGTTTTTTTTTTCTTTGAATTATATTTAAATCAACTGTTTAATCATCTTCTCAATATAACCTACTTTTTCAGAAGCTAGAAGAAAAGAGAATACAGCTAAGACCTTACTGACAATACTTGACAGTGATTGCCACCATATTTAAGAGTCACCTCTCTGAAGGCTTGGACCAAGCGATGCTGGGAGCTCTGCCAAACCCTCTGGTTTGGAATTGAGATGAAGACAAACGGGCAGTAACTGGCACACTGCGCTGAAGGAAAATGCAGGTCCTTGTCATAAGCTCAATGAAGACAAATACATATACATGCCAAAACTGCATAGCTTTATCCACAGTGATTACACATTTTACATAAATATTTCTCAGCTGTTGCATTTCCCCTGAGGATTAGCATCTTGAAAAAATATGTAGGTCAAAGCAAGTCCTGCTGTAATTCCACCAAGCTTGTGGAACTCCCCTGCACTGGGAGGAGTTCCTTCAGCCTCAGGACTGAGGTTTTTCAATACTCTGAGCTGTTTTTTCCGCAAATGGACATTTTACATTGTGAAAAACCACTAGTCTACTGCCTGTGGTTTCAGGGCCATTATCATATAAAAAAAAAAAGGAAATCATACCCTTGTCTGAAAAGTCTCATTGTCCACAATCTGAGATTACTTACTCTTACAGGCTAAGAGGAAAACCAACCACTCTGGGGTTTTGTGCTCCTTGTGCTTTGGAAAGCATTTTCCACAGTCACTTTCTCTGTCTTCCATAAGAGAGGCATGGCAGCAGTGACAAAAAACCCCAAAACTGTCCTATGGGGAAGGGAGCCCCGGCTGTGCCTTGGCAGGCAGAGAGCCCAGCACTGCTTTCAGCAGCGTATTTATCTGAACGGGCAACAGTTCAGACGAAGGCACCCCTCCAGGTGAAGCTTTCCACCAGCTGAACATGAACGCAGGCAGTTTGCGAGTGGGGCTGTAAAGGGCTCCAATCCCGATTTGACTGCTTCTGAGGAGCCAGGCCAAGGTCGGAGGAAACTTTGGGAGGATTTCGCAGAACTACAGAGCCAGGGAAAGGTTCAGCTAGGAAGAAAGATGTTTTATGCATTTCATACTTTCTTCATGTGTTTTATCTTAGACTGCATGCACATGGTACTTCCTGAAAATGCATGAAAAAGTTTGTGCTTAAGCACCACAGAAACTGGCCAGTTTATTCTTAGAGGCTATTTCCCAGCTAGGGAGCATGTGCATGCGAGACATAATAATATAAACACGTGAGGGGAGACATTCCCAGCCTCCCCTCTGCAATGAGACGGGTACGAACAGAGCCTTCAGCACACCGCAGCTGGGCGCACCGGCAGCGCCAAGCACGGCTGCAATCCCCCACAGGCTAACCCTGGGCAAGGCTCAACCGCAGCCTCTGACCGGCCTGCGGAGCCCCGCAGCACTCGCTGCCGTGCCCGGCGAAGACTTGGAAAACAGCCTGGGACTGGTAGAGGTTTTATTCAAACCAGTTACTCGTCCAGACCAGGAAACCCAAAATCGGAGAAAGTCTTGCACAATTTAGCTCCAAAGCTGGAGAGCTCCCCAGGACGTACGAAAGCAAAGAAGATGATGGAGGAGAGAGATTTGCCATTTCATGGCTTTCGTGGCATGTCCTTTTGGGAGCTTGGAGAGGACCCTCTTGCCTGGGAGTGTTTGAGGGTGGCAGCGTTATTTCCTTTTTTTCGAACCAACGTCAGGGAGTCAAGAAAGACTAAAATAGGGTCTGCTCCACAAATTTAGACCTACTATTAAGTGATTATAAATTGTTGCCCTATAATCAGATCACCTTTCAGAACGTATTTAGGACACTTTAGAGCCATCGCAAATCTAATTTGCACCAGTGCAGCTCCAGGGAAGCTATCTTCATCGGAGTCCCTTGGAATTACGGTTCTGTACGAGATCAGAGCACCGTTACAAAACACGCTTGCTCCATACCACTGCTGCGTAACGGACTTGGCAGCCCATGTGACAACCACAAAAGACACAACTCCATGTTAAAGTGAAAACACACCATTGTCCAACGCTGAACGAAAACACTTCTGCTTGCCAAGCATTGCTGTGCTGAAGGCTACAGGTCTGACCGAGCGAGCAGACGCAAGGTGTTCCTGGGGAAACGAGTTGTCTGTGCACATACCCTCCTTGCAGGCTACCTCCAAAAGGAGGTTTAAGAGGGGAAGAAGCAAGGCGGCACATCAGAAGTGCAGGCTACAGTTTCTTTCTCACCACTTTTTCAACTCCCACCACTCAGACCTCAAACCACAACATCAAAACAAACAAGGAAGCAGGAAAGAGTCCACAAGTAAATACACACACACAAAAAAACCCCAATCATCCCCCCTCCTTGGACAAGTGGTCTCCATGGCAAACAGCGGCTGCCTAACACAGGGATGGCTCTAGAGATGGACAGTGGCTTTGACATACTGTCCAGAAGTGTGATGTTTAGGAGACATCCCAAGAAAACATGCACCCTTGCCTCCACCAGAAAAATCATAAAGAGGTGACTCCCACAGACTTCTGAAAATCACACCCACCGCGTTTTAATTGAAACAATAGAAAAGGCAAAATCCAAAACTCATGCACTTTGGAGCAAACAGCCTAGGTGTTTGTGCCTGCAGCAGACAAGCCTTTCAGCAACATCCCTCAAGCAAAACTAAAAACCTCTCTCCTGGCTCCTTAGACCCTCCTTTCAATATGTTTTATGGTGGAAGAAAAAAAGCAGTCTCAAAATGTTTGTAGCCATCCAGAAAGAGGTCTGCAACACCCAGCCCCTCTCCTCCCCCTCAAACCTTCATCTTTGACCTTGTTTTTAGATTTCAGCTACAGTGCTGCAGCCAGCATTGTATATTAAGTACAGATTGGATTCAAAACAGCTCCCAGTTTAATGTACTTAAGAGGTGGGAACTACAGCACTGTCATTTATGCATGGTGTGCAGCCTCACAGATTATTTACATATGTTTGAAATGGCTGTATAACATGACTGAAATGAAGCAGAAGCCAGGGATGTAGTGTATATATAAAAATAGCATGGAAAGACATAAGGACTGCGTTGTCAGTAAATATTGCCATATAACTACAGACAGGGTATAATACCACTGCCTTTCCAGACTGCGACATATGGTTCTGTGCTGCTTAGCTAGATACCATTTTTTGGTAGGCAAGATTATAGTAGTACTAAAAAAAAAAGTTATATATAGAGAAAGCGTGCGCTTAATTTCTAAATGCTTTAGCATTATCAACCCTATAATTACTTTGTGTCATTTTTAGGCTCATTCTGTCAGTAGATTTCTACAAAACCACAAAAATCAATAGTATTTAAGAAGTGCTCTAATTTTGCCTTCTCTGACACCCAATACAATACTTATGAGGAAACTCGATATACAGGTTCTGAGAAACAGGAAAGATTCAAGGAACTGCAAAGGATCGTAAAGCAAAATAAACTTGTTTACACTTGTCTATCCATACGTATCACGTTTCCAGTTACTCTTGAATGTCCTTTTTTAAAAATTGCACAATTAAATCTTTTCTGTTTCTTTAGAGTCATAGTTACAGTAAGTTTAATGCTTACTTTCAGATACTACTATCCTTCGCTTAGCATGTTACCATATAGATACATGCAATAACATATGTATGACATATATAGTGCCATACCTCCATTAGCCACAGAGGCACGGAGAACACCCTCCGCTCCGTAGCTCTCTCCCCCAGGCCAGCCCCGTACCAAGCCCAGCACCGAACTCACCAGATGCCCCATGGCCCTGAAGGTAGCCGTGATAAACATCACTTTCCAGGGCTCCTCGAGGTCCTCGGGAACAGGGGTGTAGATGTAGTAAGCAAGGAGGGCAGAGGCGAGGAAGAGGCACAGCAGCTTGGCTCCCATGTCTACGGGCACACCTCCTCCCAGACTGACTGGGTGAAGTGCTCTCACCGACTCGCCAGAGCTGCAGGCCAGCACACGCACACAGGGCAAAGTTAATCCTGTGTTTTGTTTGGGTCCTGGCCAGGAGGTGATTTCTCATCAGATCAGCCGGAGCAGAGGTTACTCCGCTGCGCGGCTCCGAAGAAAACACGTTTCTTCAGCAAGGCGTTCAGGCACTTGGAGCCGACCGAGCCAGCACTGCAACCCCAGGTTAAACATCCAGGGTCCTACACCCCCATCACCTTCTTTGCTGCATTTGGCAGCAAAAGCCAGCAGGAGGGCTCAGGAGGAAAGAGGCAGGTGAAAAATAAGGAACAGAATGTGACCTGTGAACCGAGGGCTGCCGCAAGGCGACACTCAAATGCAAAGAGATGTATTGAATGTTCAGGAGCTATTAGCTGCCGCTTCATAATGCAGCTGCTCAAACACAGCCCAGCTTAGAGATACCCAACGGAATCAGACTACAGCAGCACGTAACCTACTGTCATTTCTCAAGCAATAACAAACACCTCCTGCTTTGGCAAAGCCCACCCTTCGTCTTGTACTAACACACCAAACCAGTTGTGCAATAATACGCTCGGCAGAAAAAATAATGATCTTTTACAGGGCTTCTGGTTAATATTTGAAAGATCAGATTTAATCGCCACTATTCTCAGGGTTAAGAGATTTCTCTGCATTTTCCAGAGGCAATCACTTCTGCACAGGACAGACTCATAAACAGGTAGTAATAATTCCACTACGAAAACACTACAAACACAGGCACATACACACAGGAGGGGTAAAAAGAACAGCTGCAGCATCAAGAACCCTGCTTTATAGATAAACCGAAAAAGGTAAAAAGTTCAATTAAAATTTGAGTTACTACTTCTACTAAAGTTCTACCAACCGCAAAGAAGCACTGCCACTTGTTCTCTCACACTGAGCAGCCCTTGGGGATGGAGCATCCTTTGGAGGACCAGAAAGCATGAAGCATCACAGAAGACTGAAAGCTGAACTGTGTGTCACCAGCCCAGATGCAGAGAAGGAGGCGGCTTTAGACAATCCGTCAAACATTTTCTTTACTTAAGTTCTGGGCATCTCCAAAATATTAAGGAATTTTAAAAATCCAGCTGTGCTATCCCCCTCAGCCAGGACAGGACACCCTGTTCAGTCCTTCTGCAGCATAACAGCTGGTCAAAGTCCAACATTCTTGATACCAGCCCAACAAAAACAGGAGAACACACACCTCCGTGGTCTCTTCACCTGTCCTGCAGGCCAGTGCCACGTGCTGGGGAGAGGGGCAGGTGAATCCAGCCCGATGGAGGCGAGGTTGCCGTGGCCCCATGCACCGGGTCCAAGCAGCAGCAAGGCTGAGCCTGCGTTCCCAGCCGGCACGCGCGCACTCACACGCGTGTGTACGCGCACTCACACGCGTGTGTACGCGCAGGGCTGGGCATGCAGATCAGCAAACCCCATCTTCTCTTTTCTACAGCTCAGATCGCCCATTTCTCAGGGGCTGGCTTCAGAGGCTGAGAAGCAAAACACAAATAAAGGAGCTGCATTTCAGGCAAGATGGGAAGAGAAGGCACAGCCCGGCGAAAAAGAACGGAGGACGAAGCCCTGTCCTCCCTCTGTCCCTCCCCAGGAGTGACACGAGCTCTCAGGACAGCTTGCTCTGCCCGACCACCGCGTGCTGTTTTGGCACTGGCAACCAGCATCGAGGAAGACGTGGCCAGACCTGGGGCTACCACAAAACTGGTCTTCATTTTGTTGCACTTAAGGAACGTTTCGCTCTCTTCTCCCATGCCAATCTCCAGCTGAAGCATGGCTGTGCAGTTACAGCACGTACTATGCACTCTCCTTGCCCCGAGTTCACCTCTGGCTTCGGCCAGAGCTCACAGTGCTTAGCCTTCGGACGCCAACATCTCATCTCCTGGCAGAGCCACCCCTCCTGCCCTCCCGTGAACTGCCCCAGCAACCTACCCTAATTCACAGTGATACTGGATAACGAGAATAATAAATCGAATTCACCATTTACCCAAGGCAATCCTAAAGCGTCGACTTCAATACGGAAGTGCCTGTATTATCAGAACTTTATTAGAGCTCTTTCAGTAGAAGGGACCAGCTGAGACAGCACAAGACCCCTCTCAAACAGGGGGATGGGGTGCCAAATGAAACACATGAACATTAAAATCCAGATCAATTCCATGCAGCAATTACCCTTCATGCTACGCCCCAACAACTAACCTCCACACTGCTGTTGCATTTCAGAGCCCTGCGCCAGCACCCACCACTGCCAGTTTGCCATCACATCACATACTCTCCCACTACCTACTGCTTTTTAAAGCAAACCCACCTTGTTTTGCTGCTCTTCCTGCACACAGTGTACCGACAAAAGGAGTCCTGCAGCATGTGCTCCTTCCTATCTTCTGCATTTTCACATATTCCAAGCTACTGGTGTTTCAGAAAATAAGGAAAGAAAAAAATTAATGTAAACTTAAGTGGACTAAAGCCAGGGTTATAACTGCAATGGCAAGAAGAGTAGCCAGAACACAGCCCTGCCCAGAGCCAGCATCCCCTGCAGCCGCAGCCATGTGCTCCATGACACAGACGACTGCGGTCAGGATTGCCTGCCACTGCGTTATTGCACAGCCATGGAAAGACTTGCCCGAATTAGCTCAGACACTGACCTGCTACCTCAATAAGTCAGCCCTGCTAAAAATAAGTATTGCAACATCAGATGGAATTTTCAAGCTGTGGTTTGGAAAGAAGAAATATGTGGGCTTATGACGTACATCCGTTTGTAACGGCCGTACCTCTTCACCTCTGTTCTGCTCCTATTGCATTTCTAGTTACTCCACTCTCACAGCATTACTGTGAAAGAATCATCCAGGTCAACCAAGTTCTGCTCAAACGGACCCCGAGGAAACAGCTTGTTTTAGGAAAACACACCAGGAAATAAACCTCTTCAAAGCAGAAAGCATTTGCAAGGCTGTCTAGCAAAACAAGTATTGTCTAACCTAACTGGGAAATAATTGAGTATAACCTGGCTGTGACTCAGCCCTTAACAATGATATAGTCCGAAACGTAAGACCTAAACAAACGATTGATCAAAGACTGTAGTACAATCCTCTTATCCACATTTAAGGCTGCTGTTGTCAATAGGATCTATTTCTAGAGAGAAAAAGAGAGAGATTTAGGTAAAATCATTAGTATCTGACTTACTACAAAATAATTCTTTTTCTTGTCTGTTAGTGTAGGTTCAGTAGCTGTACCAGGGTCCTCGGGCTCAGGGTTAAGGTACAGCCCTAAAGCAGGAGTACAGAAGTGCCTTACGTCACACTCAGGAAAGATAACCATGGTCTCATTTGGGAGTTTTCATCAGTGAAATGCAAGAGTACTAGAAGCTTGTTACATTTATGTATCAATCATTACATTTATTTCATGTCTACAATTTAATTATCTGATTCTTCTAGAATACCAAACATCCTTGCAGTTTTAAAACATGGGCCACTTTCTTCTACCAGCTATAGTGCCACTCCTGCAGGTCACCCGTACATAGCAGTGGGGACACTTCCCACCTCACTCACCCCATCGCTGCCTTGAATTTTCCCTTCAGTTGGTTTGTGGGGTGGTAATTTGCATATCATTTGCATGAACTACACACAACTCTCCAAGATTGACTGTCTGAACGGCTGTCATACCCAGAGCCCAACTGGGACACGTTTAGCAAGTGATGGACGACGACTCTTGGGTCGCACAGGACGGTCGCCTGCGAGCGTCCTGGCCCGGGGGCCACTCGTGGGCATTGGTGGCCCCGACCAGCCCCACCGGGACCCCC
>JAOBAS010000083.1:42867176-42897069 GCA_025311575.1 Elanoides forficatus
CCCACGAGTTTTACTTCTTTTCCCGATTTTCTCCCCATCCCACTGGGCGGGGGGGAGCGAGTGAGCGGCTGCGTGGTGCTTAGTTGCCGGCTGGGGTTAAGCCACGACGGAGAGGACCCGCTCCCGGCAAGGGCACTGCGCCCTGGAAAGCCGGACACGCTGCTGCTGCCGCCGGGCGCCTGGAGGAAGCGTGTCCCAGCCCTGCTGCCCGCTGCAGCGGCTTTCCCCCTTCTGTCCCCAGGTCCCCTGGGAGCAGGCACGGTCATGCCCCCACCCGACCATCCCCACCATCCTGGACACGCCATAAAGCGGGTTTCCCTCGGCCGGGGCACGGGTACCTCGGGCAGCGAGGCCGCGGACCTTCGCCTTGCCAGCTACTGCCTTGAACAGCTGCTTCATTCGCCTGGACCCGGGGCAGCTCGGAGCCAGCGAGAAGCAGGGAGGGTTCAGCGCAAAGGGGAGAACTCGGCGTGTGGCGGAGGGCTCGGAAAGGAGAGGAGCTCCTGCGCCAGGAGGGAAGAGCCCCGGCACTGTCACCCTTGTCACTGCTTCGGGTCTAGGTTTCCAGAGCAGAACTGTCCCTCACCAGCAGGTAACTGGAAGTGGGGGTTTGACAGAGATGTGCGAACAGTCAATCCGATATGAGAGAGAGAGAGAACAGAACAAACTGGCTTACTTATTTTTTTATATCCTTTTTCTGCCCCCAAAGGCTCCTGCATATCTCCACCCATTCACTACAAAATAGGTTTGACAATTCCAGTTTAGTGCTGGATGTACATGCTGGGTTTCACTGGGAATTAAACAACTTTCAGTTTAACGTTCAGAAGATAGTACTATATTCCACATCACTTAACTAAGCTTCAGTCAGTTATTTCTACTTTTATTTCTTTGTTGTTATTATCCGTTCCTTTTAATGATGCTTATAGAACTGGAAATTGGCCTGTTTTTATAAAACTAAGAGAGGGCATTCACAAGATGTTTTGTACAAGAGAACTTGGACATTGTTTTTCCATCTGTTGCTTATTACTGAATTGTAAGTTGTATAAATGGAAACAAATGTCGTATCTGAGAATATATTCATACTCTGAACTGAAAAAAGCAATTCACTGAAACTTCAATAAGCTGAAGTCTAACACACAGTGTTTCTGAATACACGACAAGCGTATGGCTTGTCGGGCTCATCGTTCACAAACAAGCTTCACCATGTCTAGTGCACACGGGCAACTCATGGAAGGTTACAAAAGTGACCAGCCTTGGATTGCCTCGAGGATCTGTCTCTCTGCAGAGACGAGTCACAGGAGCTGTGCAGACAGCTTAGCCCTGGGTTGTCTGATCAACCTAAACTGAACAGGGCAGCAGCTGGGTCACTGAAAGAACCAAAACCTGAACTGAGCCATGAAATCCCTTAACAAATAGTATGCCCTGAGTCTCAATCCAACCACTATTCACAGTTGCCTGAGGAAGCAAGGTTAAAAAAAAAAAAAAAAAAAGCTGGAGGGTTTCAGTTTCCATTTCAAAGGACAACCTTGTGTACTCGATCACAGACCAGCAAAGGAAAGAAAGATCTGTGGAAACTCCACTCAGATATACATAATCCCCTCAGGCATAGTCATACACACCGTTCTGCAGTTCGGGGGATAAAAGCCCTAAGATTCAGGTTGGAAATCAGGGAGTCACTTCTCCAACTACACAGTTGGCTTATGAAGGAGACCCTTCCCGCCCTTGCTCGGGATGCCAGTCGAGGTAGCTTCCCTGGGACTGAGAGCCCTTACCTGGAGGAGTAAGTGAATATTGTTCATGCTTTAAGTGTGTAAACATGTGTGTGCTTGTGGTTGTCTGTGAACCACTTGTGGTTGTAATAGTGTACTACTCTTGCTTTTAAAATTGTAATAGTGTATTCCTCCATTGTATCTGTAAAACCTGCAATAGTGGCGTGTTAAGTCTGTAACTGAAGTTCAAATAAATCGTTTGCTTGAACCCTGCAGTTAAGTCTGTAAGTGAAGTTCAAGTCATTTGCTTAAACCTTGCAGTTAAGTCTTTTTCCATGACAAGGCGGCAATTCCAGAAACATGGTAGGTTCATAAAAGCATTAAAGTATCCAATAAAACATTTTCTAACTCAGTCTAAAAAGCGTATTATCATCAGAATAAGATAACAGAAGATTTCAAATAAGTCAATATTTTGTTTTGATGTTTTAAAAATAAAATATTGTTTTCAAAGGTATTACTTTTTACTGTCTGGAAGAAAGGCAGCAATATTTTTGTCTTTTTACTTTTCCAAAAATACTGATTTCCAATTTTGCTTTCATTTTCACCACTGACTTGAAAAAGCAAATTTTTTTTTTTTCAGTTCTACTAATAGCATGAAGTCGTCATGAACACTGAACAGAGGGGTATTAAATAATCACGGTATTTACTTGAATTCCTTTTTCACCTCCTCCTTAATTACCTGAATTTGGATGGGTTTTTTCCATGAACAAAAATAAATCCACTTAAGATTAAGAGATTATAAAGGTGAAGTTACTAGTCCATAACTGATATAAAAACACAGTGAAAGGTGAGAAATTACTGCACAATATACCCGCTTTTCATCAAATACCTAAGAGAACGAGGCAATGTGCAGCAGAGCATGAGAACACTTGCCATAGGTCTCCCAGAGACTTCTTCCACCGCAGGCGCCGGCTGCCGCCTCCCCTCCCGCACCCCACGCTCCTCCTGCTCCCTGCTTCTGTCCCAAGTGAAGAAACACACTCGGTGGAGAAAAGCTGCAGAGCTGTTACACAAGTGCGCTATTTCACAAGAGCCGTCTCATTCGGAACAAAACCACCGACTGCTTTGGAGGTAGATCAAGACAGTAAACTCCCTCAACCAAACTCGCATTACAGCAGAAATCTGCACATACTTTAAGCCACCTTCACTCATTTCTGTTCTACCTTAAGTTTGAAAGTTCAAAACAACTTAAGCAGCCCGAACTTATAACAAGAGGTCCATTTTGCTCACACCTCTAATTTCCAGCTTCTCAATGTTCACACAGTTTCTCATTTTTATAACAATAAGCACAATTCCTGAATTCAGGATCCAGAAGAAGATTTCTGAGAAGTTACATTTCCTATCCCAGGGGAACAGAGACTGGTAGAGAGGAAGCCTGTGAGACAATCAGCAGGAATCTTACATAAATTTTATCAGTACTGCTTTAATTTTAAGTCCAAAGCAGTCATTTGGGAAAGTGGAATGACTGCCTGACAGACCGCAAGCAAGGAAAGAAACCATTTGGTAAGTGTTTTCAGCAAACGAGTGTTTAGATTTGTTTATTCAAACATGCATTTGAATTTATGAATGTACCTATATACACACTTATGCACACAGAAACATACATTTAAGGCTGAATTCTGAAATTAGTTAATGCTTTGGGATTGTGGAGTCAGTGGGCACACCAAGGATGATGAATGGAAGAGACGTTATTCAAGCCAGAAGTCTATACATTTTTCCAATTGAGTTGCAATGGCATTTAGGGGACTAAGCTGCTATTAAAGCAATATAGCAGCTCAGAAATGTCATTTCAATAGCAGGTGAGACAAAAAAGCACGATGAAAACCAGAATTCAGTTACTTTTGCTGTTTATCTTTCAAAATGAACACTTTGATACATTTTTGAAGAGTATATACACAAGACTACACAGAGTTCCCATTTGCTCTGAGGTGCAGGGGACTGATTCTTCCCTGCTGCTCCAGATGCCCAACAAGACCACTGATTCAGGACAGCCCTATTATTATCCTGTGCTGTGCATGAGGTCAGACAAATGGTTGCAGGTTCTTTCCTGATATTATAACCTACAAATTCAGAGAGGGAAGTTCACGGCAATCCTGACTTACACAAGTCCAAGGGGTTAGAAGAGCTGTCAAGTCTAACAAGACCAGTCACTCGCATGGGATCGCAGAATGCTGTAGCCCGACTGCATGCACAGACACAGTCTGTCCTGCCAAGGCATCCCTCCAACTCTGCTGGGAACATCCCAGCTCCTCTCCAAACCCGCTGTGGAAAGCAGCCAGTGCTGTACGGCTCAAGGACATGTTGCTCTCGCTGCCCCCACTCCCTTTCTCCAAAATTAGGAAAAAAGTTAGGAAAACAAGGATGGGGATTTCAACACGATGGAGAGACTCTTCGATGCTGTTATTAAGCAGCTAAAGCCATAGTGAACAGGACTATCAGAAAGTAACCCTTTATACTGGATCTGATATTTATTAGAACAAATATGCAGTAGCATCAGGAATTTCTTTGACAAGGAAACAAGAATGGTATGAAACTGTTCATAGCTTGCTTGTACCGATCCAGACCAGGCAATCTTTGGCCAGCAGGTAAGCAGAAACAGGTCCCAATGTTTCTCCAGCAGATTTTCTTCACGTTGGCACCTCCTAGAATTTGGCCAGCCTTTGTGAGTCAGACTCTTCAGCAGTAAGAAACGAATGGCCTGCAATAAAGTAACCGCTACAACGTGTTCGCAAACACCCATGCAAATCCACGTGCTTTTGACTCTGCAAGTTAAATGAGAAAGAAACACGCCTGCCAGAAGCGGTGACAGCTCCACAGCTCCTGCCCGCAGCCCTGCGGACACACCGCGGCTTTGTGCGGAGTTCAGCGCACTGCGTCTGCGGGCCAGCGCACCTTCAGAGGTGCTCTGCTTCACGTCTCTTTCAGACGAGCGTGATGGATACGGACTGATTTCCGCGCCAGCTTTCCTGCTAGCCTAACGCTGTCTGAAGTCAGCACGGCTGTTTATAACCCGCTCTGAAAATCCATACTCAAGCAGCTGAAGTGCAAGCCTGCTTCGTTGTCCTGCTCTCGGTTCCTGAAAGCTCTGCTTTGGGTAGCAGCGACGACATGGAAAGCAGGGGAGGAGCACGGGTTGGTGATACCCGAGTCTGACCACATGGACGCACCAGTGCCGTCCGTCATCATAAGCACACCACGCAGGACATCACTACCCGAGCAAATCATTACTGCAGGTACTCTTCCCACTGCCCACGAAAATACAGCCTGTTTAACCATCTGGTGCCAGGACACCCCTCTCTATGAGTCTGTTCAGAGTAAATGCTTAAATCTGAAATTTAAGATTACTCAAAGGAAGCGAGATGGCAAAAAAAGAGAAAGGGAGCCAAGCATGAGTACTTCCCCAGCAAAACAGCCTTGCTGTGATGGAGCCAAGACTGTCAACACAGATTAAATTGATCAAGGCATTACTACCTTCCTGGAGTTCGTAAAATTAGAGACAGTATAAAGCCATGGTACCAAGGGAAAAAACCTTCAGCTCCTTGACTTATTTCTCTGCATCACATGAAATATCTACAGAAGGATAGATACTTGAAAACACATCGCAAATTGTCTAAGGTAACAATTCAGCATTTCTGTTATTTGCAGTGTATAGTTTATGAAGTCTAAACTCAGACTGAACACCTTCCTTCCAGCAGCCCATGCATCTGATAACAGAGCTGTATGGAGTTTGAGGTCCTTTGGTTTGAGTGAAAGAGTTCCTGATTGCAAAAACTTTCACTTGGGAGAGGCAGCAGCCAGCCCAGTTTCTCTACTTGGCAGCACTTAGGAAAAACGTTATGTACACTTACACAATTACTGTTGGCAGCTGAAAAAGGATATAGGCACTCTTCCTCTCAGCCCCCTGAGCTCTTCACTCCTGAGATTTACACTTTACACAATTAATTTGAGAGGTATAAAACTCAATGGTACATACATTAATTACTATATTTAAAATTGCATTCCACTAATGTCTACAGTGTGCTAGGCAGAGTCCAAGAACAGATAAAGATGTCTCCCATCAGAGACTTGGTCATGTACACTAGCTAGTCTGCATTGATCAATACAGCTCGCTAAGCTACATGAACAGAATACAACAGGAGGCACACTCAAAGATTTCAGAACATAAATTAGACAAAGATTAGTTCAGTCACCGTTCCCCATAAATCTGCTTTGAAATGAGGGGTGCTGCAGTTCAAGCAGCCAAGGACAGACCAAAGGCATTGCTGGAGCAGTCCCGACTCCACCTGTCTACGCAGCAGTTACCAGGACCTCAACATCAAGTCTGCTTGCTTGGGAGCTGAGGCATCAGAGGTGATACGCAAATACCCTTAAAGAGATCTCCAGCTTACACTTCAACATCCCCTCAATATCTTCGTTTGCATCCTGACTCCAATTGGAAATTTAAAACTATATAGCTCCAAAAATAAGTGACTTTAGAGCATGAGCTGCCTGGTCAAAGTAAGGGGAATATTAAGGAGTGCGGATAACTACACTTGCTTGTCTAATATTCTAAAATTATTTTGTATTACACATGAACTAAAAGGCAACATATGGTCCATTGTTCAAATTACAACCTGATTCATAAAGACAATGAATTAAATGGAACATGAAACAAAACATATTGAAAGCATCAGTCCTTGAGCCTTGGTTCTGGATGTGATTTTTCCCATATTAATGCTTTTTTTTTTAAATTTCCCATTTTAGTTTCACAGGAATGGTTGCAGACAGCATATTCTGTGATACCACAAATCTGACCCCAGTATTTGTCACCTCTATCAGCCTGTTGCCTACCCTGATCATACCTAACTCTATTTTGAATAAGTATGAAAAGCCCATGAAGTGTTAAATTGAAGATAACAGGGAAGGAAAGATATAATTTGAAGATATTGCTCTACTAGATAGTATTGCTCGGTCTAAAATTCATTATATTACCTGTGCCAAATGAGTACAGTGCCTTAGGGAAAGTGTTGACTTCTGGAGGCATTAATATACCTAGTTGTTTACATTGTGTTAAGAAGCCTTCTCAGTACATTTGTTTTGTATTTTAGCTCCCTAGTGCCTGTGTATTTGACCTGTACTGACTATCAAGCTATTCATTAGCCAGCATACTTCAGTTTTCTGAGCTACTGATCAATGACACTGCACAAGAGACTATCTGTGAAGTCATTACGTTAGTTTAATGAACTTCACATTAGTTTAATAATATAGTGAACTTATTGCTAAATAAATAAATAAATAAATATATATATATACATACACACACCCAAAAATATTCTCAAAGGAGAATATACCAATCCCTGATCACCACAGGAAAAACCTTAACCAGGAATTCTTTCTGAAGGTTGTGAATGCTTTCCCTGATTGCCTCAGAGGTTTCAATATATCCCACGACCAGTGCAACTATTCTCTAGCTGAATCTTTACAGCATTTAATATAGACAAACATACAATATTCCTATAAACAGCCATCAATAAAGCAGGCAAAAGCCTGTGCTACAGTTTGGCACTCCAAATCTTGAAGGAAATATAACCAGCAGAAACAATTTTGCTGTCTGATTCATATGATTGTAGACACAATTTGCCCCTCATCGTAAGGTATATTTCATGTTTTCCCCCCAAACATATTTCTTATTCATATTTCATATTTCTTCCCCAAACATATTTCTTATTCAGATTTCTCCCCCCAAGCTGTTTCTCCAGCACCTGCAGGAGAGGTGCCATGTGCGCACCTTCCAGCAGCAATCTGCAAAAGGGTGCTCCACCTTAAACAAACAAGTCCTGCTTTACAGAACAAAGACCAAATTTCTGTGCAGACCTCATTTCTAGCAAAGCTTTCTCCTTCATTTTTGAAGCAGCAAATCTTGACTTTCTCTAATTTGTTCCTCTTGTGAATAGGAGAGGGAAAGGAAAACAACCAGGAGTAATTCTCAACAGCTGCTGAAAACACCAACACAAAAGACTCCAGAGACATTTCTTTACGCAAGAGAAGGTTTAGCCAAAGTACCACAAATATTTGGCATTTGTATATGTAAGAGAAAGGTTAAAGGAAGATAAAAAACGTTGGGCTACCAATTATTCATCACCTGAAGTCATACCTACACCAGCTGTCTGCCAGTGCAGTATGTATTCAAACTCCTTCTATGCCCAGTGGAAAAATGTAGGCTCAACCAGGATGAATTACACAACTCCCTCTGAAAGGCTGTAAAATCATCTTATTGATCTTTGGAACATCTTAACGCTTTGAAGAAATGTGGGTCACATTCAATTTGTGCCAACAGAAGGTCCATCCTGTGATAGCATTTGAAAACTGTATTACCATTATGAAATCATGGAAGGGCTCTGAATGAGCCTGAGTAATTTCCCTGCCCTTAAGAACTGTTTTTAGCAGCAGCTTTGTGTTACAAAGACTTAACTGCGGGTTGCTGCTAACTCACAGTCAGAATTAAATTCAAAAGCATGAGAAATTGAGCAGTGCCTGCATGTCCCACAGACAACACATGTACAATGCATTCACAGAACTGGCAAATCTAAAAGATTTCTTCTTCATGTTTCCACAAAGATTATCATTGTGAAATGCTATTTTCCCAACAAATGCATTTTTAAAGCCAATCTCACACTAACATTCTAGTTTTCATTCCCTCCATTTTTTACAAAATCATTCATTCAGCTAAAATGAAACACAAAACTTACTTAAAACTAGAACCCAAAACACTCTTGTTTGGGTACATATTTTCTTCTCCCCCTCCATCTGTTTTTTCACATGTCTGCGTACTGCCTGCTCTCAGTCAGACCCAGACATACTGGATAAATGTTCTCCCAGCATCTGTGGCCAGGCTGGAGCTGAGGAGCACTGGAAATCTCAGGGAAGTCCAGGCCACAGCAGTTTGAATAAACTGAAATCATCACAGAATGTTGGCCCGTTATTTGGAACAAACCAGCTGATGTTCACTCATCACAATGAAACATGCAGTAAACGCTAATGCATTAGGGGAAGTGGAATTGTTCTGAACAACTCTTCCCTTTTCAAACACAGCAGAGACAAATGCCAAGAGTCATACTACATCCTAGTAATGCATTTTCTCAAAAATACCCTGCAGAGCATTTAGGATCGTGGGTTACTTCTGACTGTTCAGAGCTGAGCTGATCAAAATCCCACTGAAACAATCTCACCAGTGCAAGGTCCAAATGAGCAAAGATTCAAGCAAGGTCCATTTGCTCCATCATTCAATCCACCTAAGCTGTATGAAAACTAGAAGAAAGTAACAGTGAAGGAGGCATTTGGTTGATGTTAAAAGCCAAGCCATTTAAAACCAAAGCAGAAAATATGTCACCTCAGTAAACACACTAATAGGGGGAAAAAAAAACATTTTTTGAAAGCGTAATCATGTCAATATAGTATTGACATTTACCTTATTGCTTCATTTTTATTATATGCTAACTTGGGCCTAGGGAAGAAACAAAGTGGTAACTATGATGAATAAGAATGGATTAAGTAAGAAAGGAGGAAAAAGAGTAAGTCAAATGTGATTAAAAACCTCATAGTTTGGTAATTCAGAGATCTTCCTCCCATCCTTCCTCTCCCGCCTGCCCTCAGGAACAGCAAGCTCATCAGCGCCCAACTCCTGGCACCCATCTCTCCTGCTCACCCCCTCCCAGCTCCCCCCCCTCGGTCTCTGCGGTACTGGAAGCATCCTGCCCGCAGGGTCCCCGCGGCCGGGCACCGCCGCCAGCCACCGACACGCACGCAGCCAGCCGAGCCCAGGTAAGTAACGCAGACCGCACCGGGGGCTCTTCGGGGCCCGTGTCCGTGTCCCAGGTACAGAGGACCCGGGCTGTGCCACCAGATGTCCCGCTGGTGGGGCAGCAGTGCTGCTGCACCTCCACGCACAACTGCCTGCGGTGGGTACCACGGCCCCTCTGCCCGGAGAGCGGCATGCCCGACGGCAGAACCAGCAGCATTCCCTGCTGCGCTCCTTAAGCGCCTTCTGCTTCCAAGCCTTTTTATGTTTTGCCTTTTTTTTTTTTTTTTTTGAAAAAGCGAGTTTTCTTAAACTCACTGGGGTGCCAGGTGGGGTTGGAGGACGAGAAACCAAAAATCGCCCTTCTGGTTCTTTTTCTTTTACAGAAAGGAAGAAGAAAATACATTGATTCTCCTGTCCTGGAATGCATTTTTCAATTCTTTAAAAAAAGGAGATTTCTGGCAAGTCTCCGAGACAGCCATTACTGAGTCATAATCACGCTAGTAAACCCTACCTACATGCCTTTGAACATTCATTTTAGCATTAGAGCTCCACATGGGACATGCCAAAAAGATAGGACAGATCAGCTTTTTTACTGCAGTATATTTCATGTAATTCTGTAAAATTCAGCTCAAGTGTCAACCCAACAGTATCAAACAGCATCTACAAATGCAAATGTAAGGCAACGCTACAGTAATTTCCAGCTTTGGATACTATCTTAACTTTCTAACAGCCTACTCATAACCATGAAGTGCTTTAGGGATTTGTGAGCTAAGATTTGCCCTGAAATGCAGACTGGACAATCACAGGGCGAGTGGTAAGAATAGGAAAATGGTGAGTTTTCGTGTAGTGGTTGTTTTGTCATTGTTGGTTTTTTAATGGCAACTTCTGACCTACAGCAATGTCCCACAGACTAAACAGTAGGTTTTCTTAAGAGCTCTTCCTTCACATTTTATTACTTTCAGAGCAGCAAGTATAAAACTGAATGTAGTGACAAGAATTTTCACTACAAAACCACTACACTTAACATGAATATTAAATCTTCTGTAAAGTTTGAAAAAAATAAAGAAATATTTAGATATTATTTCTGTAAATCCTTATAAATGGGTTTTTTGTTCTTTCTTTATTTTTATTCCTATTTTACTGCTGACTGAACATAAGGAATTGAGAGTCACATTATGCTGTAATTTGATGTCCCTTTTGTAGCCAACCTGCCTTTTCCAAGGGATAACCAGGATTATCTCTCTACGGTACTTTCACAGTCTATCCACTGGCCAGGAAAAAAGGCCAGAGTAACACATCTATTTTCAATGGGAAATGTGTTGTTCATTCTCAATAAGTTAGTGAATGAGTACACACGGGGTTTAGCCCCAGAATAATTCTGAGAAATGTTGCAATATCAAATAATTTTAATAAGCATGGAGGACATGGATTTTCAATAACCAATTGTTACTGTTTATTAACTGAAGGTTCATTACAGAGTCATTTGTTGCGTTTTATAACACCTACAGTGCCCAGCTGGTTCCAGGGCTGCTGCAGAATTCCTGCACGGTCTCCAGCAAGACTCAAGATCCTCAAGCCAAAGCTGAAGTGACTTCAATGTATTTGCAATTGCAATAATGCAACTGAGTCCATGAGGCTCACAATTTCTGTGGCTCAGGTTTCTCCATTACAGTGGAGCCAGTCCCCCTTCTCACTGTTATGAAGTGAAAGCTATCTATAATTATAACGTGCTAAAACCTTTAAAAATATAATTTCTGACTAATAATAGTGCAAGCTAAGCAAGTAACTCAAACCACTTCTCTAAATGTCTCCAAGACTCTGCATTTTGCCTATGGGAAAATGAAGACAGGAATGGGAAGTGACTTGTTGATTTGGACAGACCAAGTAAAAAAGGCAAACCTGAATGTCAGTACCTGCTGACTTCCCGGCAGTTTTCACTCCCACAGCTTAGACTGCTTTGTGACCCAGTCAGTACAAAAGCATTGTGGAAAGTGCATCCCATAGTTCTCGTGTAAAAACATCAAACAAGCTGCAAGAGAATCAGCAGCCATTGCCAGTAACTAACACAGCTGAGTAAAATACTCAGAATATTAACAAGACTGAAACTACTGCTAAGATTTGACTAAGGACCAGCCAAAAAGGACTGACAAAACTTCACAGAAATAGTCTCAGAATGTGAACGGTATCGAAGATTAAAGACCCATAACCCTTATTTTTAAATAATCCCAGTGATTAGCAACCAGCTGTTCTTGTCTCAGCCCATCACAGGCCAGCATCCTTCAGCAAGCTTCTTGTAACATTCTCATCTATGACATAATGTGCAATTATCACCGAATTCTGCATCCCTTACGCTCTCAGGGATGCAGTGGGGAACAGGAGCTGTACGTGTGCAGGGACGCTGCTGTGGAGGCCACACAGGCAGCGGGGCACAGGAGAGGTGGGCAACTGCCAGGTCCTGGGAAAAAAGGGTTCCTTGGAAGCCTACGTTAAGTATGTTAGTTTGGGGCTTCATCCAGCTTTCATAGGAGTCAACGGAAAGCGTCCCCGAGGTCAACCACACACTGCAACACACTTCACACATAGCAAGAAGGCTTTTCACCCTTAATAAGCAATACACAACTGCCAGGTTTTAAATCCAGATTGAATCTAAATATAGAGTAATTCTGAGTGACATAGACAATACACCTAATTCTGAAATAAAAATATCTTTGTCTGCAGTTTTGTTAACTCTAATAAAATGCAATTTTACAGAAAAAGGGGTATTTTTAAAATTGTAAAATGCATTACAGAAGATAAAACAGAAAAATCAACTTCAGAAGGAGTCTTACTTCAAGCCACAAAGAGGCAAGTATAAAATTATCACAGCCTGTATTTAAGTGGAAACTCTGAGTTCCTGAGAAACTTCATCCCTTCTGCAATCCTGCTACAAGCAGGAACTTTTACTGTCATCCCTGCTGTAATCCTGCCGCAACCAGAAACTTTTACTGTTTTTTCCATAGACCGAATTCTTTCTGGCTAGAAACATAAATTCTGGCTTTAGCTGCCTAAGCAAGTTTATTCTAGAGGTGATCACAAAACCAACGTTAAAGTGGAGAGCTCTGCAGAGTACTTTGCTGGCAGCCACTTCCAGAAGCAAACCGGCCGTTAATTACAGCAGCCTTATGACACAACACAGCTCCGGTTTCCCACCCGCAGTGGGCTCCCCATCTATCCAGGAGGAGAAAGCCGCCCAGCTGGGGACTGACCCGACCCCAGGGGCAGGGGCTCTCCCCATCATACTTGCTGGTTGCTGCTGGGAGAGAGGAACGTCACCTCCAGCCAGGCAGGGACCCCCGGCACGGCCACAGGGCAGCAGGGAGGGGAAAACATTCTCGGCTTCTTCAACAGGCCAGTAGACCCAGGCCCTGGGCATCTGATCCTTTTCTTATCACCATCTTAATCGCCACTCTCAGGACCTTGTCACCGTGTGTAGCCCCAGCAGCAGATGCTGCCTCGCTGGAAGCCTTGAGCATCCAGCCCTGGGGCTCCTCTGTCTGGAGAGTCTGTCTCCGATATTTTTCTGTGCTAGTTCCTGTAAATTAGACATTTTCTGCCTTGAGTTCCTTTGCTACTTCAACAAAAAGCAGGGAAGGCATGAAAAGTCTTCAGAGTCAGTGGATTTACACCAGGAGTGGATTTGACCCAGCGTATTTTCCTGGGCTTTGCTAGCCTCCACCTGGCCTCCCAACAGCCCTTCCCAGATACCTGCCTGCTGCGAAGGGCCTGTGCGACCGAACGGTTCAGCAAGATCAGCACTTTCTTTTGTCAGATCTCCAGAAGAAATCAGAAATGAGAACTAAACCCCGGTCAGCCATCAAAGCCAAGAAAACTACTATCTGTGGGAATGAGCTAATGTGTTAGACATGTCATTCAGACTCCCTGGCTTGTCTTGGTCTCAAAATAAAAGTTACTTTAAAAAGCTACATCTGGAAACGGAACGTAGCCTCCTAATGACTCCACAGTACACCAGGCGCCTACAAACAGCTTGAATACAACCTGTTTGTGCGAGTGGAAGAGGCTCGCTCCTTTTACCACATTTCCACAGGCTCGGGAGGAAAACCCCCACGTGAGGTTCTGGGCTCTCCTCCGCAGCAGAGCGAGGAGAGGGCAGCAAGACGCGGACAGACCCCCCCCGTCCCCCCCAAGAGATTTACTCCCGTGCCGAGGACGCATCTGCTGGTCAGCAGAGTTCGGCGAGTCAGCAACGGGCTAGTAACGGGTCTGCGGTCACAGGCGAGGGACTTCTACCCGCACACGTACAATCAGAGATTCACTTAGGTTGGAAAAGACCCTTAAGGTCACCGAGTCCGACCGTAAACCGGGGCCGACACCGCTGTGATTAGCTCCAGGGGGACATTACAGGAGCGAGCGTACTCGAGAGAGGAAACACTTTTGGTGACCGACAGAAGCTTACGACGGGCTGTTTCACCTTCAGCACAGAGCATCACGTGCGAGGCTACAGGTTCGCGTTTTCACCAGAGGTTTTTAAGCTTGATCACCATCTGGATTACCCCGAAGCACTGGGGTTGAATCACATAACTTGGATCCCTGTGTGCAATGAGTACTGCTTGAAATTTGTAAATAAATTAAGAAAAAAAAAATTAATTGGAAGGCAGCAAAGTTATGTCCCAATGAAAATATGGTTCACATTTCACCTCCACGTTGCACCTCCAGCTTAAACATCTTAAAGCCATTTCAGAACGTACATTTAAACACACAGAGGTGCCTTCCCATGCCTCTGCTCCACAGAATGCTCCCAACCCCAGAGGTTTTATCTGAAGCCAAAAGGACTCCAGGGTTATGTCCCAGCCAGTGTTCCCGGCTCCGCACCTGGCTGCACAGGTGGATGTTTCACTACAGTTACCTTCTATTAACAAAGAGGAAAAAAGCTTCCTGGGCCTTTTTCCTTGCCTAACCTCCTCCTTACAAGTAGACCATTGTTATTTTATGGCATTAGTTGACCCAGTTCTTTTGAAATTAAGCATGTAATTATTTAAAAACGACAGATGTTCCTCCTGTCACATACAATATAGATGAGCTATCACAGGAAGACATGCAGTAACTCCTATCTGTCAAATAACTCCCCAGAATAACCCCTCCTCTTATTTCCACCAAGATCTAGGGCCTAAATTTTTTTTTAACAGAAATCCCTTACTACTGATATGAAATAATGACTATGCCAGGCTACAAGCAGTGACAGAAAAAAACCCCCACCAACATAAGTTTACAACATTTTTCTCTGTTTAACAAAACCACTCTTGCGGTGCAGCGTGCTGTTGCCCTGCAGAGGCGTCCTGAGACCTGGTGGGAAAGGCGACCGCAGGCAGCCGACCCGCTGTAGGGCAGGAGCCCACAGCCAGCAGCTTGCAGGAGCAGATCAGCTCCTTGCACAGGACCAGTGAACAGCTTGAGCATGGAAAAGGACAAAACAAAATGGGCAGTCTGACACAGGAGAAAAGCCGGGCAATACTTCTGGATAAACCCATTTATCTAGAAGAACTTTTTGCTGAAAAGCAAAGCAAAACCATGGTGTTAGAGTAGCAGTCAAGAGGCAGGAACAAGAAAACAGGCTATGCTATGGATTTAAAAACATCCACCTTAAAGAAAGCACACTGGAGGAGTGTAGAGCATGACTTAAATTAGAGCCATTAGCAGGAAGAGCACCATCACCAGCAAACATCTGCACAGTTAAGATTGATTTAACTGCCATATTAAAGGACTAACAAAACACCCAACAAACCCACAGGACACCAACAGGTCTACAGAATTCCTTGGATCAGCCAGCTGACTTCACCAAAACAGCAAGATTTACACTGGAAAATTCTGACCTGCTTACTGGCTTCAAGCACAGCTAACACAAGTACTTGAACTGCACCAGGTTTCCAAATGCAGTCTGTGACTCAGGAGAAAGATCTGTTGATTTTGCACTCATTCTTGCTTTCTACCCGTTTTTTTAAAAAGCTCATCCAGTAACCAGAGCCACAATACCCCATGTATACCTGGTGCATACAAGAGCATCTCAGAATGCACTGTGAAAATCACAAATACAAACTCACATATAGCACGACAGTATCCAAGGGCTTAAAATAATACAGAAAGATTTTAATATGATGCTATTCTAAGGAAATAATTAACTGTAACCCTTGTTTCTGGCCTCTGAGGTTTAGGCAGACTGATTTCTGGTAGATTCCTCCCTCCGAAAACGCCCTGACCCCCTGCCTCCAGCCATTCTGCCTGGGCTGCCTTCAGCTGGCAGCTGGAGCTTCTCTCCCAGGGGTGTCCTCTTTGAGGACAGCAGTTGCTGCAGATGTTTGGTCTGGCTTCTTAGCCCTTATAAACTGTGTCCTTTATGGATTCTTTGCAGTTCCTTCAAGAGCTCTATACTAAGAACACTAAGCCAGAGACCTGGCAAAACACCAATGCTTTCTTCCCCCCTCGATTATTAACTTTAAGAGAAAATGCCAGCCACATTTATAGCCAAAGCAAACATTTTTGTTACTGCTATGTTTAGCATCCCAAGAACTGACACATGAAAAAAAATGTACAATGCTGACAAACAGGAGGCCAAACAGATGCTACATAAACCATGCTTTAAATTAGCTTCTTTAAATTTTCATGGAGCTCCATGACACTTGCAACTTAAAAGAATTACTTCTACCCCTCCCCCTGATTAAAAAAAAAAAAAAATCCAAACCAAACAAAACCCTACAGAAGCAAGCAGAAGTACAGACTAGAGATAAGTGGTCACAGACAAACAGAAGGGAAAGGACCCTCCCCAGGTCACCGAACTTTGTGCTGTGGCACACAGCCTTACACCAATATATTTCAAGAAAAGACACAGCATCTTCTGAAGAACAACAAGAAAAATCCTAACTGATAAAATTGAACAAAGTGCCATGAACTTTGATCTTCAGTTCAGTAGGACACAGTTCCCATGAAAGCTTAGGTTTCTCACTGTCTTCAAGTATTAGTCCCTTAAAATCATTCAGGGTAATTACTTCAGAAATGGGAGATGTCCTTAAATATCAAAGAAATGTGATTCTCTCTGTGAACAATGGCAGACATGCTGTGGAAAGTCTGAAACATGAACTGTGTGACAGCACAGAAAGAGAAGGCAGTCATATCCAACTGTACTCACACCTCACCTCAGAGTTGGCAGGAAAACGCAAGGTAGAAATAGGGAAAGAAAAAAAAACCTTTCAATATCATTTACACTTACCAGTGATGACTTCTGCTTCTTAGCCTCTTGCCCATCATTCCACACTTTTTATGAATAAATTTGGGGCAAAGCATTTTAAGCCACCGTTAAAAACACTTGAAAAAGCTTCCAAACCCTATGAAGGTTTGTGCTAGCGGGGGGGGTTAAAAAAAGTGAAGCCTGGGCAAATGTGGATGCAGACTAGACCACAGCTGCTGAGAAGGTCTGGGGAACCAATGCAAGCCCTCCAGCTCCTTCAGCCTGCTCCTTGACCTCATCTTCTCCACTCCCTTCTGTCTCACCTTGTGTCAATACCACCAGGCAAATACAGAGAGAAATGGCTTTTCAAGCACATATTAAAAGATTTGTCACATTAAACAATTTTCCAATGAAAACAAGTATTTGTTAGCAGTGCTACGACTCAAAACTCTGAGTGCTGCATTGCTAGTAGTAAGCTTGAGCAATGTGCCTTAAGCAAAAGAAACACAGAATGAAGACAGACATTACCAACTGAGTATCAACTACATAGGCAAAGGTTTCCTTGTGCCTAGACATATACAGTAAGAAGTGTGATAAGAAATAGAGTTGATAGTTATTTAAGACAGATCACAGCATACTTCATGGTAGAAAATGTTATTAAATATAAGCACAGTAGTAATAGCCAAGTCCACCAGAAATAGGAAGTGTGCACAACAGTTTCTAGAGTTACTACAGCAGCATACACCTACGTGAAGAAATGTGAGAGCTGTCAGATTTCATAAAAATGTTTAATGTCTCCTCACAGAGAGCTCAGCCAGATGTCAGTATTCAAGCCAAGATGGGTAAGAGTCCTGTTATGTTATTCCTAGCTATGAGAAACAATTATCCACTAGCTGAAAAAATTTTGTTGGTATATTACAATTCTAGATTAATAGCTCCCTTAAGTAGAGAGAATGATGTTTATATAATAGTTTTGTATTCCCAACAGTTAATTTCCAAAAGCCATGTGGGGGAAGAGAAGAGGGGGCAGCGGAAAGGAGAAAATGCACATTTTTCTTGCAAACTAAAGCAGTAAAGTCAGCAAGGCTCTTTAAGTGTCTTGTAAAGTTTTAATACATGATTCTTCAAGCTGGTTGAGGAGCTACCTACAGGAGGAAGTTGTACTGGCATAACTAGAAATGCAATACTGAAGCAATGAACAGGCTGTGCGGCCACAATTTCAGCTGAAAGTGCAGCACTTCTGACTTGTACACTTGGAATAATTAAGGCAAGAATTACTTCACACAGAGTGCTCCTAAAGATTTAACAGGAAAATAAGGACTTCATCAGGAAAAATAAAGAATTGCCACCTTTCCTATAGATAAGTGTACAAGATCTCCATCAACACCTACAATATACCATTTTTATATTTCTGCAGAACCTCAGTTTGACAGGTTTGAAACTACTGGCAAGACCAGCACCTCCATAAAGAACAAAGTGGTGTTTTCAATTTATGCAAATCATATGCTCCTTTACTGCAATGCCTAGAAGAATGAGCTACTGAGAGGCGTGAAAACGGGGGGGATCAGAGATGGAAATCCTTCCTTCAGTTGAGTCCAATTCCCCAAGCATTGCTGCAGATGGCATTTTCCCTTTGCAGCACTAACCGTGGTTGGAATGAAATATAGTTTGGAGACAGGCAGTAATCAGGTATTTGAAAAAGGCATTGCTAATATACCAGGATAAACTAGAGCAGTTGCCGCTCACTTCACAGCGCGCATAAAATGGGATCCCATCACTAACAATCTCACACACTGGTTTTAGTGGTTGCACGCATTTTTGTGGCAATTCAGCAGTTGTTTCTCATAAGATAATTAAATACATCTAAATGAAAATGTTGGGAAGAATTTTAGTAACAGATAGAAAAGAAAATTTCATTCATGTGGTTTTGGATGAAAGCCCACCAAGTCTTGAGAGATTCCTACACAGGAGAAAAAACACAAGTCTCCCTATCGCTAATGTTCAAGTTGTCCATTCGTTTAGACACCGACTGCGCACAGTCACTACTGCAGGCACTCGGCACGCACAGCGGCACGTGAGCACAGCTTTAGCTGTCCCTTGAAACATCATCAGTCATTTCGGTGCAGGCAAGGAAGGTTACAGCCACATTTTACTACTAATTTATCTTCAGGAAACTGGTACAGGATACAAGATAGCAGTATATTACCACTGACATCAACACAAACTGAGTTCTAGCACTTTTACAGGGTAGAAGGCAGCGGAGTGCCAAGTGTTAGCTTCTCAGCAAAGAAGTCCCTTACATAGTCTACTTAATAGCATTTTTTTTCCAAAAAGAAAAATATGATATAATGACATTTAAGGCATACACTATGTCTCTCTACCCCTCTCAGATGGATATTTCTGAACCTAGTAAACAATCTTTTAGCCAAACTAGCGATTTTCAGGAACACTTAAACAACTTGATCCAAAAACATTCCTACCGCAGTCCTTGTTTTCAGTCTGTAACCGATGACACTGTATTTCTTTCAGCCACGCTTCGAACTCTCCCCACCGGCACCTGCTCGTAGCCCATCCCAGGCAGCCAGCGCCCAGAGCCCCCTCGGCAGCGTCCCATCACGCCGAGGCAGGCAGGCTGGAACAAACCCCCCTCGCTCCGCAGGGCCGTGTCAGCGAGCAGGCGCGCACCAGCACAAGTGCCACAGATTGCACAAGTGCCTTGTGCAGACACGTCCTGAAGGGCATGGCCTTGCTTAACTTTACCTTATCTCGGTCTTAGCACGTAAGGATCAACTACAAGCCATGTGCGAAAGAAAGAGACTGTGGAAGAGCTTTATTTCCAGGCTACAGCTACATACTGTACGTTCAATTCCAGGGACATGTAATGTAGATACCACAAATCGTGCTTGGGTTGTCCTGTAGCGTCATGCTGTCTGGGGGCATAAGTACACACAGAAAGGAGCAAGTTATCAGAATTTATCCTCATGACCAAGCCCATTAAAGCACCAAGGAAGAGAGACGTACTGATCCAAACTGTATGAGCTCAGAAAGACTGGGGAGAAGGCTAGGTACCCCCTTCCCCTTTGCTCTCCTGCCGTTCAGTTTGGCACAAAGCACAGCTTTCCTCAAGCTGACATGTAGTTTTCATGATTTGTTAAAAGCCTCTTTAGCTCTGAATGCACTTTAAATGTACTTTTCCCTGTATTTATCTAGATAGTTGTTTTATACGAGACACTAGCAAATCAACCGGCAATCATTTTGAAAGCACAACAGAGGTGGATTGATCCTAGCACACAAAATAAATGTTCACCAATACACCAAAAACTTTAAAGCATTAGAGTATGGTTCATACACAAACAAAAATCCCAATTATCACAAACCTGGCAGGGAAATTAAATATTGACATGTTTCACAAAGAAAACAACTATGATTTTCTTAGATACCATTTCTGTGTCCTATCCAATAACATGCCTCAGCTACCATCTGAAGTTTGATTAGAGCAGTTGAATAGCGAAAGACACCAATTTGTAATAGCTGCAGTAATTCTGATACACATCAATCACTCCCAGAGTATTTTTTCTGTCCTCAAAGCACTGCTAAGATCATCTGAGCTACTTTCAGATATCAATGAATTAAGGTGTTTTGAACTCAACAGACTTGTATATAAAATAGATATTTTGATCTCTAACTGTTTACGGTCAGTTTAAGTTTCAAAATCGTTATCACAAGCTGATGTGATTTAGGCAATGGATCTTGCATATGAAATTTAAGTGCCGACTGCTGCATACGTGGCAGTAACCACAGGAATTACAATGAAGAACAGGAAACTACAGAAAAACCAGCACAGAATAGTGTTAGATGCCTAGGAAAGTAGAGGGGAGGAGGCCTAAACGAGAGGAGTCTTAAACTTCTCAGTGCAATGGCTTAACAAGTCTGAAAGCATGTTATGTTCAGCATTCCTGAATTCCCTGCTGACTGTTGCTTCTGTGCAGTATTTCAGTTTTAACACAAAACTACAGCTTGTAATATTGGTGAATAGCAGAATAATGAAGAAGAACAGTGTGTACATCCAGAAAGACAGTGGAAATTTCCACATTCACTTGTCAAGCCAGTTCAGAAAGGAAATGAAGCTAAAACATTCCCTCTGTACAGCATCCCACAGTCCTGTTCAGAGCTACTGAACACACATGATTTGAAGGAACAGATTTGTGAAACTTCCAGTGCAAAAATCTTTGTACTTGCATGTCTGCTTTAGGATGCTATTCTGGTAGTTGCACGTGAAATCAGACATCTGCACATTCAAACAGTTCAACTTTTCTCAAACTCATCAACTCTGCATATCAAACATTTTCCTACTTAAGCAAAACAAGGTATAAAACAGTAAGGTTCTGAAAGAAAGCTGAATCTGATTCTACCTAATGAACTAAGTTTTTGAGTAAAGTGTATGTGAAAAAGCAGGTAAAGTGTCACATATCCAGCAGTTCTGCTGAGCTGGTTAAGTGTGTTGCCCACCTTTATGCACTGCACAGAAAACAAAGAAAACAAACTGTAGGAAGGCTGAGCTTAACTGGAACAAAGCCACTGACATTTGCATGGCACATTTGGATCCATCCTGCAGAGTAGAGATTTTTAAGCAGAAAAACAAGTGCCATTCTCAAATAAAACTCAAGCCTCACTTGAAGCCAGATCCTTTTTAAATGCTAAGTTTCTACACTCTATAAAAACTTATTTCACCTTTCTATAACTTTATTGCTAATAATAGTGATATGATTTTAAATACTAGTGATCCTGAAAGTTGTTTAAAAATCCCGTTTATGTTTCAATAAAAATTTCTCACTCAGACTCTCACTGTAAAGCCTTGCATGACAACCTGACCATAATTTACAGCTGCATTACTCATTCAGTAACAGGTCTACAGGGAACCTTGCCTGCCGAGTTCCTTCCCCACAACACAGTTTGCTTTGAAGTTTTCAGCCACAGACCTGGGGTCTTAGTCCATGTGTACTTGTTTAGCTGGGCCAATAAATCATGCCACTTCAGCCTCCCTGTTACGGAACTGTCTCTTGTCTACAGTGATTTATTAAAAAAATAGCAAAGTCAATTTATATACTTGTTTCATGAAGGTCTTAATCTTTTTTGATTAGTCTGAAGTAAACACTTGAAGGAGCAACTGTCTTGCTCACATTTTCCTTTGTTTAACTTCTAGGACCATTAAATTGACATCAGTTTTGTGATATATCTTGTGAAATCAATGCTATGATTTTGCAAGCACAAAATTGATGTCTAGTACAGTGAGTGACAGACACTTTGAGACATAATTCTTCCCCAGAAACAAACAAAATAGGCTTCTCAGCACCAAATAACCAAAACCATCTTGGAACTGTTCTTATGTTTTTCCACCTTGTATCACTCCTATACTCCAGCTGCCGAAAGCAAGTTTTCCTGAAGTTACTGTTCCTCTTAGAACCACAAGGATATATTTTACTGTTTTTTTAATACATGGAATAAAACTGTAAAAATTGTCATGCGTACACTGCTTATCTCAATACCAAGATAAACAAATAACTCTAGTTCAATACTTGCACTGCAAGACCTTCAGGGCAGATACTGGCTCCAAATATTTTTTTTACACTGCTTATTACAGATATGTGCCACTAATATTAGAGTACTACTTCTCTTGCTTCAAAAATCATTTATCCATATGAAATAACACAGGGTTTAATCTCCTGAGCTTTTCTACCCACTATAAATTTAAAAAACCCTAGTTGCCATTTCAGCTTCACCTGTGGCATCCCAAGCGCCAAGTTACGTGGTGGTAAGCCCTTGCACAGGGCTCTGAAGGTTACAGAAAGCCATGCTATGAAGGTGGCAGCTATGGGGAGCTTGCACAATAAGCTTGCATCCTCTCACAGTCAGGAAAAAACAGAGGAGCAGGGCTGGCCAAGATAAGGGAACGAGATCTTTATAAGGCTCCTCCAGCTGACCGGAGTTGATGGCATTTGCTAGATATATTTAATATCATTTATACCCTCAAATATATCCAGACTTTCAGTCACTCAAGACAGAGAGCACTCACATAAACATCTGAACAGGGAGGAGGGAAAAGAAAAAAAAAAAGAGTGCTGGCAGAAAGCAAGCCAAATGTGTTTGTCAGAGGCAAGATTAAGTCCTCTACAGCCAATTCTGAATCCTTGGAAACAAGTGGGAGTTTACCTATGTCATCACTGGATCAGAATTTGGTCCCTCATCCTTACTTATTATGACCTAGAAATTAAATCCAGCTCATACACAACCAACCAGGTATTTTCTCTATGTAGTCACAAGGGAAATGTCTTCAGAAAGAGCAAAGGAAGCAGTATGGCACATTTACTTTGTTTGAGAAAGCTTGAACCGGAATTATGAGGGGAAAGGGAAAAGCCAACAAAAGACCATCCATAAAAGAATGATGGAGCAGAGGCTCAGTGTAAGGGAAAGTGTAATATGTTTCAACAAGAAAGAAAACGTAAGCTCCATATCTTTACACTACTTTCCAAAGCATCTGCATTTAAAAGATTTGCTCTGTTTGGCTTCTCTGCCAGATGTTTCTTATTCTTTTTATAGCGGAGATGGGTGAGAACAAGCAGAGTGCATCTCTTAGGTCAGAGTACCCTGCATAAGAACAACTGCATTCCCTCCTGCCTCCCCTGGAGCCAATCTGAGCTTCACAGAGCTTGGCACAAATGCTAGTCAACCATGGATTACTGCAGTTCTCCACAATTTTCAATATGCAAGAGTAAAAAAAGTTCTGGTTTGGGTTGAGCAAACAATTGCATACAACTCCAAGTACTTTGTTTTAAACCAAGCAAATTTTTAACCATTTTGCAGTGAAGAAGCCATGAAAATATTACATGAATTTGAGTACAGTTTCTGTCACAAAATCCAAATAATGCACAAAAGAAAAGTTTTGATTAAAAAAAAAAAAAATTGTGCCATGCTGACATACTGGCAGCAGAGTCCTTCTGTCAAAAGTCAGGCAAGAACTTCATCTGCTGTGAAATTGAATCTCCATTTGAGGTGTTACCAAAACGTAGGTACAGAAAAGGCAGACTCAGCCTTCCTGCCAGTGGCTAACCATACACAGCGACGTGCATGAAGGGCAGCTTGTTACTCAGGCACACACTGCCTCTTCTCCTCCAACCAGCAAGATATGTTTACCTACAGGTGTCCAGACCAGAGAGATCCAGGCAGAGCAGCTACGGGGAAACGCAGATATTTATACCAGTGTGTGCTCTCAGCAGTGTTTTGTGAACACGCTGGCCTTGCCCTTCTACTCAGTTTCCTGTGGGGCTGTGAAACAAGCTGTAAAAGTCTTAGTCCCCTTCAGAACTTTTTATTAACTTTGCGTTTACTCATCTGGAAGATAATTATCAAAATTTTGCTTGTGAACAAGATGTTGGTAGTGCCACTCCTCAGTGCAGCAATGAAGCCCTTTAGAAGTCAATGTAGTTTTATTACCAGCAGGTGAGATAATCTTGTAAGCTTCAAGAATATCAAAGTAAGCAAAACTCAAAGTTGTGAAAGCCAGAAAGTGTTTACGTGTACATACATGTAATTGCAGCGACTGCAAGACTTTTCCCTTCCTGTTCCACAACTATTTAACCTCCTCTCCCAGCTAACATCTCCATACATTTAACTTGCTTTTCAAGCTTTCTGATCATTCTCTTCAGTTTTCATTTAAAAAGTGCTGCTGCCCTTCTGGGCTCAGGCTGTCCCATCCCCGTCCCCCCTCTCTCTCCCCCCTCAAAAAAAAACCCAAAACCAACCACCAAAAAACCCGACCCACCCAACTGTCCTCCTAGACTGAGACTGCAGAAGAAGGTTCCTCTCTCTGAGCTGCTCTAGGCATTGTTCCATTCACTTTCCCTGAGAGGCATTTCTCCATTGCTTAAAAAGCAGCAGCAGAAGCCCAATGAGTTTCCTGGTACGACACTGGTTGGAAGTGCAAATGTCCAACCACCACCGGCAAGCACAGCCACGGGAAAGCAGCTGAAGGTTTTGGCAGAAGGGACCTGCCATCGCCTCGGGGCTGGCACTCCAAGGTCAAAGCCCACCTGCGACAGCAGCAGCTTTCTCGGGGCAGTTTGAGACTGAAGGATGAGCTCTCACAAAGGCCAGGTCCACAGCGCCTTCACCACCTTGTCCCCAACATCCTTGCTCCGAGCAGTGGCACGCTGCAGGCAGCCCACGGCATGCTCCTTCTGCCCTGGGACCCAAAGTGAACCCCCCAACACTGCAGGTCCCAATGAAAGAAACTCACAGATGCTCGATACTACTCTGGGATTGACACAAGAACCAAATCAGAATAAAATGTTATTTTTAACTATGCTTCATGGCATCACAGGATGAATAGGGCACAGAAGTCTCCAGTTTTGACCAGCACGCATGATTTCGCCCTCACAGCTGCCTAATATCCTTCTAGTGAAGTCACTTTGGACTTCACATTGTAAACAAAAACAGGACAAAGCCAAAGGTTATCTGCTAAATAGACAGTAGATAAAACAAACTAGAAGCCAAGAGCACATGAATTTACAGCCAAGTACTTCCAGACAGTGACTCTCCGGTCTTAGCTAATCTCAATGTCAGAAAATGTTTTTCCAGGATGGGTTTCTTTTTGGAAGTATTCAGAAATTAATCAAGTCTCTTAAAAAAAGAAAAAGCCAAGTTGTCCTCTTTTTCATTCTTTCCTTTCAGTGAAAAAAGGAAAGACTGCTTTAGTTTAAATACTGGAAAACTGATGATTTTGGCCAGGTACAGTCTTGGGTCATTCCATCTATCCTCTGCTTTCAATGTTAAGTGGGTAACTTGCCTTCCTCAGCTGCTCTAAGGGACATGGCCTGTGTCTGAAGAAGAAAAAAAGGTAAGTACTACTTAGAGGCTGCTACAAGTCCACCACAATATAACACCTTGTGTGCAAATACAAGTCAAAGCACAGAGAAAAGAGGAATAGTAAAGTGAAGCTGCTTTAAAACTACATACTCACTGTTTCCAATGTGTAACTAGTGACTTTATTCTCCGTTACGAAATGAAGGAAAAAATGTGCAAAATGTTCACAAATTAAGATGGAAATCATCTGTGACTAAATGCAATATTTACTTGAAGTAAATCTGGTATTTACAGATTTGTTTTTTCAAGTGCTTTGAACATAAACAAGACTTTATAAATATGCTGGAAAGTGTTTAAACTTCAGCCAGAGATGACTGTTTCATTTCAGAAATTAATATTGGCTTTGGGCTGACAGAGGAATAGCTCAGCATGACCAAGAAGCATCATCTGAGCCTTTTGATGAAGACCAGTTTACAGCAACAGGTTTCCAGCTTATAACTACAATACAAACCCATGTTATATCGTGTTACAGAGAACTAAGCTTGCTTTGGAAATAATTTGTTCACGTATATTATCCAAGTACCATCAGCCCTGAGACAGCATTGAGAAAAAAGGCATTTTCTCTTCATACCAAGAAAAATACTGGAAAGCATGAAAGCGAGAGGTGAATGTTGTTGCAGAAGTAAGAAAAACAGTGCTCGGCTTTCCGAACAGAGCTGTTGAGCATGTGGCTTAAGAACTGCTGAAAGAATTAAGGGCACATTCCTTTCAGCCTGATTCAACAATTTTCTTCATACAAAAATTACAGTATTAAGCTTACTGTTGCGGAAAGAGAACACATTTACTAGCTTTTAATAGAGAGTTACTAGCTTTTAATAGAAAACTTTCAGCCAGTGTTCACAATCCGCTGTAGTCTTACCCAAGACAGGCATTAAAAATCTTTGTCGGTCTAACTATTTACAGTTACTTGTTTCAGTCATTCAAAAACAGAGCTGTTGCCGATGTCCTGATCCAAGTAAAATGTTCTTTGTATAGCGGCGATATATTTTACCTACAGATACCTCCCTACGGCCAGCCGAAACGGCCGTTTCCGATAGCTTTCCTGTGCTTGGCAAACGACAAACGCCGCCGTGAGACACGCAACTGCCCGCGTCCGAGCGTGAGGACTGGCCACGCCGCCCGCGCCTGCTTCTCCGGCACTGGGAGCCTGCGGCTGGAGATGCCCTACGCAGCTGTCCCCCGCCATCCCCAGCGGAGCCACGGCTCCGTGCCTCTGGCCGAGGCCCCGAGAGCACAGGCACTGCCCGAATCAGCGGCACACACCGCTCGCTCTTCCAGCGCAATACCAAACCCGAGAGGTTGGGCTCCCCGTAGCCCACTCGGGCCGCGGTCCCGAGCAGAGGCTGCGTGCCGGTGCCGGAGAGCGGCCGTTGGTACGGTCCTTCCTCCGCTGCCGGGAGCCTGGAAGCAAACAGACGGGGGCCAGCTAGCAGCCGAGAGCGGAGGAGACCGGCAGTAAACTACTAACTCGTCACACGAGAGTCAGCCATGCTGAGCAAAAAGCTTACTAATTGCCCTCGTACAAAACCGCGCCGACGCCGGTTTTTGAGCCAAGCTGGCTCTTTCGAGAGCCTCTCATCGCAGCAGGGCAGCCGCGGGGAGGCGAGTCAAGCCTTCGGTGAAAGCCAAGGGCAGCAGAGGTCTGCTGGCCAGCAGGCTGGCAGCGCTTGCTGCCGAGCATTTGGTGGCAAACACAAGGGCAGCCGCCACCGAGTTGTCACTAAATGGGCACAGCTTCATCTTCAGGAGCGGACAGAAAACCTAAGATATGCAGGGAAGTTCTTGGGGAAAGAAGCAGCCCGCCCTCTGTACAAAGGCCTCCTCGTGACACCACCGGTAAGTAACCTTTCCTACTCAAGCAAAATAAAATCTCTCGGTGGCTGGCAGCAGCACTGAACTACCTTGGGCAGGACATAAGGCAAAGAGCACACTAAAGCTTGTTTCAGAAATGCAAGCTACTGATCAGATTTAAGATAAGGCGCTAGAATAATTTTTAAAATTGTAAGATTCCATAATCTAGATGAGTCTATAACCTTCATGATATAATTTCTTTTTGTTGTTGTTGTTTTAGAAAATGGGTTTAGCCACAGAATGGTAAAACCCAAAAGAAACCAGTAACTAAAAACTATGTTCACCCTTTATGAAAGGTTTACTAGGGAGGGGGAAAAAAAGGACAATAGTAAAGCAAAGTGCTATTCATTTGGAGGTAAAACAGTACGTGCATTTCTACTCATACTGAGTTTACTGTTGACTGCCACTGGAACAGGACAAAGTACAGTGTATTATTTCTTCTCCTAGACAGAGCTTAAACTCTCTGTTGTGCCCATAACTAAAGCAGCGCAAAGCAAAGGGTTAGCAGGCATTTACTAACTCCTGTTGCCTGCAGACATTGGGACAGCAGCTGCACTGTTTTGGCCAGACTCTTTACAAAGCTCAGATGTGTGGGTGTCTTCCTCATCCCCTCTGCACACCATGTGCATCTGAAGAACCACACTGAACTGTCACACACCGGGACCCTTCTTGCCATGTGAATGCTTTTGAAGCAGACTCTTGCACATATGACTTACCCCTCTGTTCACATGTTAACTCATCTTACAGCCTTTGTTTCTCAGGGCTGAGAAACATGCACCATTACACACGGCAAAGAGGAACAAAACCTTTAGAAAGCTAACAGATTTTTAAACTTGGATTCTTGAAAACACCATTTAAAAGCCTTTACAAGCACCTGCAATTTGTAACGCAGACGTATATTCAGTAGTTAACCCGTATCACAAAAGCGCAATATGGCAAGTTTGCTGGTGGCAGTGCTGAAACCCAGAGAAGGTGCCACGGTCCTGCCCGCGTTTGCGGGACCCTCAGCAGCGAGGCGAGCTGCAGAGCTCGTGGATCCCCTCCAGCCGGCCACGGCCCACGCCGCTGCCGGGGAAGCGGTGGTTTGGCCGCCAGCGCTGCTTCCCCGCAGGAGAGGCAGGCGAGCCTTTGAACACGCCAGACCGCGGGACTCAGCAGCCCTGAACACAGACAAGAGGGAGTCAAGCCCAGGAGCATCCATTTCAACATTTCTGGGAAAGTTAGAACACCGACTGAGCAAGTATGGTATTCTGCTGCTAATGCAGTTTTGGCTTGTTAATTGTTCTGCTTCCATCTCCTGCTCTTGAAAGCACAGTTTTGCCTAATTCTTCCTTCACCCTCCATCATCTCCACAGCTTTTTAAACACACAACTCAACCCCTTTACCTCTGTGCCAAAAAAACCCCCAGCAAAACCATCTATGTGCACTGAAAGATGCACACGAGGTGGAGGAACTCCCTTTCTCTCTCCTGTAAGGTCCCATTCCAGACCCTTCCCCGCTGCCCATCTGCCCCCAACCAGACACCCTGCCTTCACACCCAGGTCCTGCCCTTCCTCATTCCACCAACAACCCAGGCTCCCAGAACAAAGGGCTCCTTAGCAGTGGTTGCTCTTGCGAAATACGCAACAGACAACATGAAATAGAAAAGAATATTGAATATATATTGAATACCCACCCAGCAAGCTTATGGCTTATACGCTGTATTGTGAATGAAGACATGCCTTTAAAAAAAAAAAGCCATATTATCATCTGAAATTTGTCTGTGTCAGGTTAGTAAATATAATTTAGCTGCTGACAGACTTAATTGTGGTTTTTTAGTAAAAAAAAGTAAAATCACATATTTAGACTGTTCCAATTCATATACAGTGTTAAATATAGCCAGCCTCTTTAAAGCCATTATTTTTTCCTAGTGCGACAAAAAAGGAAGTCATGCTTTTGCTTTTGAACTGTATTCAATTAAAGACTTAGTAAGACAGTCAACATTTTAGATTCTTAATGCACCACCATTTAATTGCTGAATGCAAGCCAAGGAATAAACAGAAAAGAATATTTATTTTAGTGGCTGGCGAGTTGCTTCCAAATGCTCTCTCTATTCCACATGCCTAACAGAAAACTAATAAATAAAATCAGATTATGCTGGGCCAAACGCAAGGGATCCCAAGTCCCGGGGCCCGACTCCTTCGCCAGAGCATCGCTGCTAGCCCCCGAGCGTCCCGGCGGACCCTGCGGCACCTCCTGCCCACAGAAATGCCACCCAGCCCGAGAAGCCTCACCTAGAGCAACGCTGCCAGCGGCTGGGCAGGGGCTGCAGGCCAGGAGAGCTGCGCTCCCCCCCTGCCCCCCCGCACCCACTCTGCC
>JAOBAS010000083.1:42897169-42912819 GCA_025311575.1 Elanoides forficatus
CCCGGCCCCCCCGCACCCACTCGGCCCCCCGTGCCGGCACCAAGGAGCCGGCACAGCACCAGGGCCTGTCCCGGCACACTGCTCCTTCCCCGCTGCTCCCCAGAAGGACGGGGATTTACATTAAGGGTTATGCCGACAGCAACAGAGAGGCAAGAAAGGAGAGTCAGGTGTAGGGTAGCTAAATTTAGGTTTATTGTATTTTGATCTGTAGGAAAGCATCAGATTCCTTGACTTTTAGCACAGCAGTCCGATACTCTTATAGAGGTTTTTATGGAAGAAAACTGTGTTTTGGAAGAGTTTGCAACATTCATCCTTGGAGAGTATATTACATTCACTAATGGAGAGGTCATTCAAACTGACTTATGGTTCTGACACAAACCAACAGAAACATACAGTTAAGTCTGAAATATACAGCACATTTCCAAAACAAATGAAACATAATAGCAGTCACTTAGAAAACCAGTAAGAAAACGCTCTGTCCTCCACCAGTTCATTCTTGCCTTACATATATGCCAATACAAAAGTCTTTTGTTCAGTCTAGCACTGCTGAAGGGTGCCCGATCTCATTCGTTAGGCTGAGGAGCAGCAAGCTGTTCCAGAAGAGCTGGCCTAAGGATAGCATTTCCTCCTCCATTCCCCCTTACCCTGATAAAAATCCACAGAAGTCAGCACTGATGGAGCCAGCTCACACAGGAAAAAGTTAAAGCTAACAGCCCACTGATGGGGCAAAATCCCATTTCACACCTGGTTTAGACAAAATAATGGCAACCACCAAAAAGAGTATTCCCGTGTAAATAAATGCTATTACAAGTGTAAGTCTATAAACTTCTTTGGATTTTTCAGAGTGGAGTCTAGATTCATAGAATTGGAGTGAAATTCAGTCTGCTGATAAAAATAAGTTCTTATGAACACCTGAGCCCAAGGAACCTAGATCTATGTACTTGCCATTACATCCATAGCTCAGAGCCACCCCACTGAAATAAAGCTCAAAGTGTTGTAGAAATACCTTTAGTCACATAATTAACTCAAAATTTCCACCTTTCCTTATAATCAGCAAGTTAATAGCACGATACAAGAAGCACAGGCTTTTAAACATCACCTTTACCGAGTTTATTGGGAATTACAGAGGTGATCTCATCAGTGTTAATGCCAAGTTCAGTAGTGTACACTCTTGTACATCCATCCATACATACAACATATATACATACAACATCTTGTACATACAACATATGACCAAGGTCACCTGTCCAAGACATAAGATATTTGAACTGTGGCCCAGTGTTACACTGAACTTATTTATATGCTTTATCAGACTTTAGACATTTCTGCCATTACAATTAAAAAAAAAAAAATCAATTTTTTTAATAGCAGAACCATGTTTGGTTTGTATACTTTTCTGTACAAGTATTAGGTTAAACACAATCTGGACAACTACATTGTAGGACACAGAAAAAGAAGTTGCACAATATTATTCAATGCTAGAACATAAGTAAACAATACAGACTTCAGAAATCTCATCTTGAGATGTTCATAAAGTCGTATTTGGAAGAGACCTTGATTCTCCCTGTGGTGATCCATTTTTAACCAGAACACAAAATAAACATGTTAAATCTAATAAACAACAATGCGGCTTTAGCATTGTTGAAATGTTGAACTACAAAACATTCAAAGCAGAGTTCAAAGCAGACCAGCCATTTCTCGTTTAATTTTGTCACAGAAGACAGCTATTACAAGAGCCTCAGAAAGACAACAGCTACACAACAGCTACACAACAGTCACTGCGTACTATTAAGGAAGCCACAGGATAATATTACTAAGACAAAAGTAGCAGGAGAGACACACAGAGATCATTAACTAGCTATAACCTCATTATGAGAATTAAAATTTTTTAAAAGAATTTTTTATTAGGCATTTTGTACTTGAAAATTATTAAGATGCACTCAGCTGAACATACAAAAGGAGAAAAAGGAGAAAATAACAAGTTTAAACTCTCCACTTTTCACTTTTTTAGTGAAATTTTTTAGTGAAAAATTTTGAAAAATTAGTGAAAAATGACCATTTTTTTTAATCCACATCACACTTTCACATGGTCTTCTCCTCACACATGACTTTTCAGATGCTATTCAAGACAGAAATTACCCATTTACTTAAAGATTTAAAAAAGGCACACCAAGCAAGCATTCTCCCCTGCCTTCTTAATCAACTTACTGATGCAAGTTCTCCACAAAACCAACACCAATGTTACTTCATTTAGCATACTCAGTCCCAGAGTCCATACATTTACTAACTGTTTGCTGTTATAGCTATAGCAGAAAAGCCTTCTAATCCAAGTTAAACTTACACAGGAAAATATATTTTTCATTGTATGCAACCCACCATGGCAATTTCAGCAAATAAAATAATGTATATTAGCTAAAAGCATTCTTCCTTCCTAAGCTGTGAACAAGCATATCCTAGTACAGTGGTCAGGCTTTCTTACCTGAAGAACAGGCATCTCCTCTTCCCACCTTTCCACGTTTCAACCCAGAAAACCTCTAATTTTCTAGTATTGACCTTGATTTAGAAAGACCCATATAAAAATGCCTACATTTGTAAGACTTCTCATGTCCTGCTACTGCTGGTCCTCAATCATAAGCCTCAAAACTATTTAACTGAACAGAGCACCAAACAAGAGAGCCAAACCTGTGCTTACCTTTAAATGGTCCCTGTAGGTTTGTGGGCATACCATCAGGCACAGTATGACTCACCCTTCTAACATCTGAAAATAATGAAGTTCTCTGGCTAATTAAAAATGCTGACAAATTGAGAGTAAAACCTATCAGCTGTGCAGAAGAAAGGCTGCAGTTGAGACCTGAAAAGCATAGCATACATGACTTTAAAGCAGTCCACTTTTAAAATTTTTATTTAATTGCAAATGGGAAATAAAACACAATATAATTCAGAAACGTACTCTCATCTGTAACCTGGAAATAAACAACCATGCCTTGTTTCTTTTACCCAGACGTATCTGTTTGCTTGTTTGGCCAGAGGGTAGGGGGGTTGGTTTGTTTGTTTGGAGGGGGTCCTGTTTGTTTTTTCAACTATTTAAAAGATGAATTAAAGGCCAGTGTGCAGGGCCATTTTGACAAGATGACAAATTCTTACTTCATCACAAACAAAAATTATCCATGGCATGCATCAGCTCTTTGTTTGTTTTCAATTGGCTGGTAGGTAAGTTTTAAGATTCTTGTTAATGAACTGCCAGAACATCTTCCTTTAACCACTGCACTATACCTAGGGGTTATGTAGGCTTACAGATTTGTAAGTAACAACATATTGCCCTTTGGACTCACTTATTTTTATGTAAGACACTGGCTAATTGTAATTAGCAATTATCAAATGGATAAAGATGGTATCAGCTATTAAACAATTACTCTATTCCAATTCCCACTGATACATTACATCATTAATGATAATCTATTTAGTAATATATATTCATGCTATTTTTGCATCAGAGGAACTGTGATCACATCATTTTATTAGTTAATCTTCCAGTATGGTGAAGTACAGCTTTACCCAGAGCATTATGATAAATATAAAAAAAAAAAAAAAAAATCATGCTTTTTTTCAAACTGATTTTACCTACTTGCTATCTCCAGGAGCTGTTATCTACTGCCCAGCAGGTGCTGCATGCCTCCTGGTGGTGAAGTACTCTCAATTCACAATCACCACATTTATAGGTAGTAATTTCTAAACTATCGTACTTGGTAGTCTAAGTTTAGGACTTTCAGTTCCAACCCAAAGTATACAAGTGTACCCTGAAGTACGCAGAAGACAATGGAAATACCCCAGCTGATTTTGGCAGAAGTTGAGAGTGGGAATCTAATCAGGCAAAGAACTTGAGGGGAAAGGCTTACCTTGGAAAACTCTCGGGTTTCACCAGGTTTCACATTGTTTTCAAATCGTGCCTGGTATGCTCACTTCCCATCATGACACGTGAAATTCTCCAAAGTGCATTGGCCTCTGTGAGCCAAGAGACTCAGGAGATGTGTGCGCTAGGAGAGAACAGAGCTTTAACAAGAACGAAGTCACTCTGTCCAAAAAAAATCTGTAGTGGCTGCAGAAGAATGGAGACTAATCCTTTAACCTCACAAGATTTCTCAGTTTGCAAACTATTTGCAAATATATGTATTTTAAACCACATAGCTCACATTCAGCAAGAAACAAATAAAACCAAAACAAAGCTGCTGGTGAGTTGGTATATTCAGGGGAAAACGGGAAGCTTTCCAAAATGAAATTCAGACCTCAATCACGCTTTCTACAAACTATACAAACCTTTTTGCACCTCACACATTAACCAAAGCTATTGATACATGGCAAAGTTACTGGTAGGGTATGAGAAGATACAATTAGGGTTGCTTTATTGTTTGTTGTTGCTTTTTAATATACAAACTGTTCATATCAAAACAACAAGGGGAGTTAAATCCCCTATTTAAAGGCACCTGATTGTAATTTTGTGGAGATACATAAACAGAAAAGTTTCTGCACACTCTTAGCATAATTTTTTTTTTTTAACTGCATATGCAGGAGTCTTCTAATACATTTCTTTGCTTCAGATCAAACAATACCATGAGATAAATCACAAGTCACTTAGATCAATGAAAGCTGGTTGTAAGAATTTCCTACCCATATGGTTATTTTATAAGTTGAGTAGTAACACTGGCATTTGGGATTAAACAGATTCACTCAGATCCTGACAACTTAGCAGAAACCATCTACAAAAGAAAGTACTCTAAATGTAAATTCTCCAATTTCAAGGTCAGTTTTTAAAGGTAAGGGCGGGGGGGGGGCAACAGAGTATTTACAAGGTCTAGAAACTTACAAAGGGTGAGAGAATCAGTGCTGCAATATTTAACTACTTCTGTTTGTGTAGCTAATTTTGTTGACATTTTATAAAGCTATGTTCATTCAACTTTTTGGTTCTTCCCATGTTTTATTGTTTATTAAGGCAGTCACAGTTCAGCACTGCTGGAAAGCGGCAGTTTCACTGGCTGCCATGAGAGCCTTTCTGTGGAACTGATACAATGGAAAGGAAGGGCAGCCGTGAATTACTCCCCCCTGTAGAGCTCCAGTACAATGACCATCCTCCACTGTCCATCAGCCTATTAAATGAGTGCTGACACCAGCCTGAGGAACCAAAACTGTTGTATAACATATGCACCAAATCTTCTTACCCTCCAGGATCCAACCCACAAGCATTCAGCATCAGAAGCCTTACTGATTTCAATAAAGCATTGTCTCTGCAATTCACAGCATGAAGAAAAAAAAAAAAAAAATCCAGATTTATGTGACTCCATCAGTATCAGATAACAGGAAAAGGAAAGAATGACTATAAGCTTAGATAAAAGGAGCACAATATCCAACTAGCAGGAGTGCAGGATATTCAACCTATGAATTAGCACAAAAATTGGTACGCAGGCATGTTGTGATTGTTACAGATTCCAGCTTAGTTTAATTTTTCAAAATAAAAGAATAGCCCACTGTTCATATGAGCATTTTACTATGGCTGTCCCTTACATTGTCCTGACGATGACTTGCAGTGGCAATGCTGAACCCACAGGAGCATGTTTGACTGCAGCCTGGCCACGGTTTCTGTTCAAAGGCAACGGCACTGAATGATCTACTGCAACGGACCACCACACCGGGAACTAAGATAAGAACTGCAAGAACGCTCCTTTCCTGGTAAGGGTCATCCACCGAGTCAGACACCAGCATGATCCAGAGACTGACCTTGAAATGACTTAAAGAGTCTTCATGTGGTTATGTACTAAGGCATAGTTTTGCGTGATCTACATTCACTGAATTTGACTAACCTTTTTGTATCAGCGCAGCTATCTTCCCCTCTCTTATGACCAAGGCCCCTGAAGTTTCCCAAGATGCTAGAACTACTCTTGCGTTCATCCTGGTAGCTTGTTTACACTGTACACTGCTAAAATATTCCTTTCCAGAGCAAGCAAACAAGATATTACAGCTGCTTCTTCAAATTTAAATTAAATTGAAACAATTCTATCATACTTGTGCCTTTAATAACACAAATAACCAGAAAACTTGCTGCCTTACCCTATGCATGAAAATTCATAATCTATAGGGGCCATCAAGAAACAATGACATGCCAGATTAAGTATCCTCACAATATACCTACAGAATGCAACACAGAGACCTTAAAAATCTGATTTCAGTACTGCTTTTGAAATTAAAACCATTAAAAAACACTCTAGCCAATGTTTGAGATGAGCATTGAAAACATCCAGTCTACACCTGCAATACTGCTTTAGCAGGAGTATCTGTTTCGGTTCATCTGCAGCTTGAGTACATTTGCAGGTTGACATTTCTGCTTGCGAGGTGGTCTGAAGCACAGGAACTACTGATTGTACGTGTCATTGTAGATCAAACATGTAATTACCCTGTTTGAGGATATGTTCCAGTAATGAGGATAGCAGATTTTCCCCAGGCACATGGATTTTTAAACAAGCTTTGTCTAAACTCGAGTGACAGATGATCCCTCTCTTCATGCCCACCTCTAATAACTACCCAGGTGAAAGAGAAAGATGTTACGGCTTTCCACAAGGCAAGAAAAGCCGACCTTTCTCAACTAAATAGGTTATTATCTGCATGCCCGTATGAAGTGCTCCAAGCAGGAGCTTTTGATGTGGCTGCCAATACTGTGGATGATTTATCGGGCCCCATGTCATCGGAGCTGGACAGAGTTCAAAAGCGGCGGCCAGTGGGAGTCCCTGGCTGCCCAGACCCGCTGCAGACATCAGTAACAGCCCATCCCAACCAGAGAAGATTAATTACCTCCTGACCGCACATCTGAGATGCTCACGGGTCAGGAGGGTCCACAAGAAGAACAAAAGAAAGCCGGAGCACGGAGCTCGGGATGGGACAGGAGGGGTGGGCTGCAGCAGTCCCACGCTCCGCCGGGCCGGGCCAGGCCAGCAGGCGAGGGCGAGGACGAGGATGAGGACGGGACCGGGGCCGGGGCCGGCAGGCGAGGACGAGGATGAGGATGAGGACGGGACCGGGGCCGGGGCCGGCAGGCGAGGACGAGGACGAGGATGAGGACGGGACCGGGGCCGGGGCCGGGACCGGGACCGGGGCCGGTCTGAGCGGGGCAGGCCCCGGCGAGGCCCTGTCAGCGCCCTGGGGGCCCGGGCAGCATTGCTGAGAGGGAACTGCCCTTCTGCCGAGGAGCACCCGGAGAACACAAACCTAAATGCAAAATTCTACTTTAACTTTAGCTTTACGTTAATTTCAGGGCCGTGACTTTTGGAACAGAACTGTGACTTAAAACACCGGAGTCCAGTAGCATCAGCCACACAATTTTAATTTCATTACCCTATTAAAACCGTACTCCCGTATGGTGCCTCAGACCCCTTCCCAGGACACAAAGCTCTCAGAAGAGGGGTTCTGTAGGAACCAGCATGCATCCATCTTCACAGGCGGGCGGCCGTGCTCCCTGCCCACGCTCCTCCCCCCGGGCCCCGCAGCCCCGCGAGGAGCCGGCCAGCCTCTGTGCACGGCAGCTGGGAGACACGTTCGGGGAATGCCATATTTCATTCCCACCTGAGAAGCTCGTTTTTTTCTGTCTGCGACCAGCACTCGGCACAAAGACGGCACTCCCTGCCGCAGGCAGCACCCACAACTGTCGCTATTTAACATTTTCCGAAGCATCTTAAAGAGCTGAGAAGAATCAACAAGGATGCCAGGAGGTAGTAAGGTCCACATCAAAAAGAGCTTTTTCCCTCAACTGGTTCTAGCAATCTGCCCAGGCAAAATCTGCATCAATTTAATTTGGTTTTTGTGGTACAATGCTAAGTGGCAATACCTGTCACAATGCAGAAGATATTCAAAAGGACCAGCTTTTTAGTGTAACTGTTGATAACTGCAGAACAGCTTGTTTTACTCTAGATGCTATTCTCTACTGCTCCACATACTCAACAGCATATGAGAGCATCTTATTTTCTCCCGATAAGATTTTTGCATTGCTGTAGTTTCACTGAAATCAGCTAAGCTTCTCTTAAGCAGTAAGAGAGAAGAGAAGACACAGGACCAGTAAATCCAAGGTGCATTCTGAAGTCAGTCATGCACTTCTGAAAGTTAACAAGGCCATTAATTTCCACAGGAGTAAAACTGAACTCTGACGGGATTACTGCCGTGAGATTTTGCCCCTGGGAAACAGGAGCGGAATCTCTTTTCCCATGACCAGCTGCCTTGCTCTTTCTACATAAGTAGAAAAATTTATTTAAGCTTTATCAGAGTTCTGTATTAAAAAAACAAGGTTCAGGCTGTATTCCTCAATGTGTTTGCTTATACATATGAGAGAATCTCAGTCCTCTTTACGTATATTCCTCTGACGTACTGCTTGGTTTCTTGGAGAGCGGTATACAGCACTGCATTGCATAAAGCAGATGTGGCTTACAGTCCTCATATTAATATTTGCATAAATACACTAGCAATTCAAAAAAACTAATTGTGTTTTCAATTGATGCTTTGCTGGGAGCTTGTCCAATTCATTACAATGGAACTTAAGTGCCTGATTATGGCCTTGAGCCACAGAAGAATTGTACTTAAGTACGTTATTTTGAAAATTCCCAAAGAGGCACTGAGACAGTCATGTAATCCTTTTAAAGGCTGTCCAACAACCCGCTGAGACAGCCCTTAACAAAACCTTATCATACTTATGTTAGTTGCCCTGTTAGTAACCTGTATTTCACAGTCTGACAAAGCAGATCGCTCACTTTAAAGCTTATTTGAAGAAACTGATTTATATTACAAGCTTCAAGCAGATGCTAGTTCTTTATTACACTGGAGATACTGTGATCACATCTAAAAACTGCCATATTTGCTTTAGAAAACCAGTTAAGACTACCTGAAGATGTGCTACTTTGACTTACTGTGTAAGTTAAGACACTGTAAGTCAACATAAACTTTGCCCTAATGTCTAAGAACTTGAATATATGGCGTATTACAGCAGAATTTTCTGCATGCTCACTCAAGCACAGTTTACTTAGTCTCTTAAGCACTTGGCCTCAGAAGCCGAGATCTATAGTTCTGAAGAGTACATTGGAAATACCACACTGAAATGTAAAATACCAGTCTGGTTCTGACTCTGAATGTCAAGCACTGTCAGAATGCTCAATTCTGCATAAAAGATCCAGATATTTAAGACTTAATTTTGAGCATATAAGGTTAGATTAAGACAAGCTGAGAAACTAGAAATGTTGTACTGAAAGTGCTGCATAAGTTTGTGCTTACAGCCTTATCCCAGTACTCTGACTCAGCGCTCCTTTCGCTGTGCATGGAGGAAGGATGGGTATACACAGCATCTGCTCCAGAGAACCAGGTAACAACAGGGACTTCTTTCCAGAGGCAGCAGTATTTACTGCCGCAGACGTGAACTGGGTTGTTCTTTTATCTCAGAGCTGCTCTTTCAGGCTTCATAAACTCTGGCAGATGCAACTGCACCAAGTCACATCTTCAGGTTTTTCTGCATGCAAACTATGGCAGAAGCCATGCCTTTTTCAAGGGAAAATAGTTTTTGACAAAAGTACAGGGCTCTAGGAGCTTAGTGACTCCTCAGTCCAGTACTGGGCACGTGTCATCCAGTCAGTTTTGACAGATTCCCGCTCCTTCTGCTTGCCTATTAAAGAAAAATGAGACAGTGGGCAGCCTTGTGCTCTGTGAAGCAAGTCCTTCACATTGAATTAAATTCTTGGATAGATTTGGTTCTCATACATTTCTATTAGCTTTCTTTTTCCAGCAAAAATTTAAAATAACATATTCCTACACAGATAAGAGATGCTGACATGCTGGTTTATCACAAATTTTGATATTTTTTTTTGTTATTACTTCCCAATTTAAGAAACCAGTAAGACAATCCGATTCTGACACAATCAGACACGCAATCTGGTACCATAGATTGAATTGTCACAGAAGACATTAAAAGAATTCGGCCAGCAAGAATCTGTGAAGAAAAAGAACAAGAAAACATTTTGCAAAAGGCCTTTAAGGAGAACTGGCATAATACAGTGAGAAGGGATAGCGTAAGGAGGAATAACATGAGGCAGAGTGGGAATGTTGTACATACTTCAGGTACATAATTCAGATTAGAATTACACACACACACAAAAAAACCCACTTTTGCTGATACTGATGCATAAAACACATCAGTATGGTATTCTTCAAAATTGTCTGGCCCTCTTAATGTAATTTCTTTTCGCTCCTGTAAATAAAGGGATCATCCACTATTTCCTTCAAGATTCCAGCTTTGTGATTCAGCCCCATGACAATTTCCTTGAAGGAAGCCGATAATACACCTAAAGATACAGAAGCCTTATCCAACAGCTCCTGATGTGCACAAAACACATGCAGCTCTCCTGCACTGGTTTCTGCTGCTGCCACACCAGGAATAGTGGCATTCTGCCTTATGAAAAGGGTTGGCCACTAGAGATGCAGACTTGCCGCTTGAAAAGTAAGACTATTCCCATTTTCCAGGAAAAAAAATGAGGAATCATTCCTTCCATACATTATTTGCTCTCTGTGACTTCATTCCCTAAAGTTTGAGTCATTTTGCACTGACTTCTTCATGCTGAGGAAGAAGAAAAAGAAAATGCTCATTAAAAAAGTAAATTAAAAATTGAAAAGCAAAATAAGAGCGCCAAATTATGAACTCTAATACAGGGTGGATTAGCGTGTGCACTTGAAAAGTCTGTGTATATTGTGTATATGTGTATATGAGTATATATACAGTATATGTGTATATACTGTGTATATGAGGCCTGACTTTGTAGGCCTGGCTTTCTTCAAGGATACAGAGTTGTAGGTAATGTTGAAATATGTAATAAACTAAGTAGTGTTCATTTCCAGGGCTTAGACTTCTACTTGATTTGAATGGTATTTTCGCCCAGATAAAGATCTTAGTAGTGAAGTGTAAAACTCATAGTTACAAACTAACACAGTGAACTAAGGTTCAGGAGAGCTGATGTGCTCCCTTGCGCTACCGCAGGTATTTATGTACTTTTGCGCAAGTCGCCTACCCATCACCCAGCAAAGGTGTCCCTCTCTCCGCTCAGGCCCTCGGGTTCCGGCTGTGCCTCCCACCACCTCGCTGCCCAGCCAGCCAGCCCAGCTGCTCCCGAAATACTGGTCCTCCTCAGGCAGGTAAGCAAGTTAGCTGCTCTCCCGGCTAAACGCAGGATGCCAACAGAAGTGAAACAAACATAATGTTAATGAATGTCACCTGCCTCCTGTGAATTACACGGGCTTCAAAAAGCACTCAAACGAGTTGTAGAGCAACGCTGCCTTTCCTCCTTGCTGTACAAAGTTAGGTTATATCATATAAACGGGCATTAGGAATCGAACTGCTAAAAACCAAACAGAACTTGTGTTCCATTTTTGGTATGTATAATTTGCTGTGAAGACCCAGTTCAGAAATACTTTCTTCATTCAGCTTTCCTCTTCTTAGCACTACTGAGTTTACACTCAACCACATTCTTGCCAAAATATAGTTTCACTTAACAAAAAGCTCCCTTGATTCTCCCCAGTAATGAATTCCATCTAAAGCAATGTCTTTTAATATCACACATGGGCCAGAATTCGCCAGCAAAACAGAGATCAGCATGGGTTTGTATAACCATTGTATTTTCCATAAGGCAGCCCCATTAAATCACAACCACATTATAATGTAAAATATTCCACATGTTCTTCAGCAACCTTCTGGAGGGAGAACTTTGTATTTTTTGTAATTTAATACTCTGTTTCTCAGAAGCATAGTAAGAGCTGAGTTTTAATTACAATACACATAGTGTATCCCTAGATGAATACTCTTTTCTTAAAACTTTGACAAGGTACATTGTACATTTAAAATTTTTTTTTTTTATTTTAATGCAGATTTTCAAGTATCTGTTTTTGGAAAATGTTCTCATAAGAAACTTCAGCCCCTTTTCTACCACAAATTATGAAGACTAGTACAAATGACTGAAAAACGTCCTTTACCTCATGTTTACACCTACAAAAAACCCAACATTGGAATGTGTCACTCCAGGAGCCTTGACCCACTAATCTAGTAGAAAAAAAATTTACTCGTGAAAGCAATACATCCTTTGCCCTTCAGACTGTAATTAAGATTTACAAAATATGCCTAATGATAGCACTGCAATCCTCTCTTCATCGCTCAGGGGAACAGAATTCAGTAGGACCAGGGACCATGTGATCTCTCAAGTTTTTCCTTGTTCTCAGGGTAGCACCTAAAAATGTCAGCACATAATTTAGTGCCAGTGCTCAACTGAGGCTTTGTTATTTTTTCTGAGACCGAAAGTGCCAGGTAGCACAAGCAGGTTAGTGTTTCTTGGCATAAGCTCCCTTGCTGAATCAAACAAAGACCACCTACGTGTTTCACAAAGAAAACCACCGAGATGATAACGAATGTCATCCGGTAGATACCTCAAGTAAAGTTCTAGCTGGCATACACATAAAATCACGTCACTACCAACTTCCTGAACTTCCCACAGTTTGTGTTACATTTCACAATTTCAGAATATGTTCATTTTTTAGAGCACAGATCATCCTGATGTTCTTCACTACTAAGTATACACGTCACATTATTGATTAGATCACTGCCTCATTTGTTCGCTTTTGAATTTGTCTGAACAGCTTTAGAACCTTTAAAAGATATTTTTTAGTCTTCAGCTTATCTTCTAAAGATTTATCTTACCATTACTGCTCCGATTATACGTATGCTATTTGCAAAGAAAACATTAGCTCATAATAGGATCTTTAGTCATCAAATTAGTCCGAGAAATAATATAGATAATTATTTATCAGTCAGCCACTGCAGTAATATATCCATGTCTGCAAAAAAAAGAGAAAGTAATTTTGACTTCATATAAAAGATTTCACTAAATTGTTCACATTTTGCTTCTCATTATGTCTTTCATTTTTAATCTTAAGAAAAATTGATAATGACCCTAACCAGACTTAAATAATAACACACCCAGTGTCCACTCAAATCTGTAATACCTGGCTCTTACAGCTACCTTTTCCCAAATATTCTGAGGTTTAGTCAACATTGAAAGATACTGTCATGCTATGGATTAAGTGTTTCCAATTTTCCATGTAGTCTTAATATGGGTTATTTTGCCATTCCAATAGATTAAGCCCACTCTATATGCTTAATCCCTCTTCCTGGCTTTAGATAAACTCTGCCAAGAAGAAACTCTCATAGATATTCCAAAAGCCTTTTCCTATTTATTTCCCCTGGAAGAACATTGCAATTTAGCAAATAATCCACTCTTTCTGGGGATAACCTCAGAAAGCATCATACCAAGACTGTCAGCCTACTGTGATAAGCAGGCAACAGTGAGACACTTAATCCAGGTCAGGCATACTGCACCTATTTAAATGCCATAAATACACAAACTTTACCTGATATTCACATTGGTGGTGGTTTTTTCAGAAATGCTTGACTAGCTGCAGTTTTGGTTTCTTCTTACAGTCATCACGGTAGGACAGGTTTATATACCAAAACGTGGCATTATCATCAAAATAGCATAGTACACACTCCCCCCCATGGAAATAAGAGGCAAGCCATCTGAATCAGCGAAAATGTTGTTTTCAGTATATCATTCTCAGAGAATTATTGTTGATATGTGTGTGGAAACAAGTGTGAAGCACTTAATCAGTTTTCTTGGTTCTGCAAGAATCTTCACATATTTTTACCAAAACAGTCTTAACAGATTTGGTTTGTCCTGCAAAGAGGTTAACGAGAAAAGATAAAGACTTGGGTACGCATACTACAGCTTCTCTTTGGCACCCTGGCGCAGAGGCAGATGTAAGCAGATTCATGCTGACTTCAGATGCTTTCGCTTTCCTCAGAGAAAATGGAAACATTTGGCAAAATTACCATTTCTCCAAGAAAAATATCAATTCTGTGGAAAGTGCAAAATCTCAGGGAAAAAAGAAAAAACATTTTGGCTGAAAATTCCTACTCAGCTCCAGACATAAATGACAATCTTGTATGAAGGTTCACGTGAAGTCAGTTGCCAGGCATCATCCACTTCCTTGTGGACTTCCTTACGCACCAAGAGCACAATCCAGCATCGTTTATGTTATGTGGATTACACTGGTTTCCTCTCATTCACTCTACACCTTGAAGCCAGCTGCCTTCTCATCTTTGAAATCGACAGCAGACAATATGCAAACCACTAGCAAGAAATTATTACAAATTGCTTAGGCAGATTTATTTATGACTGACACAACAGCCCGAACATTTATCTGCCAGAAAGCAGCAACAGGTTATTAGTCTGCCCAAACCTATCCAGAGAATCACGCACAGAGTAGTGACTTTGGTCTGTACTTGGCATATACGAACATTTTTTGGTGGAAGATGTTTAGCAACTAGATTGAATACGATCACCAATGATTCCCGAGGCATTACATTTCAGAAAAACAGGAGTATTTCTGCAAAAGAATGTGGGGTTTATGTAACATTGTTAAGGAGCTTGTTTCCTGAAACAATACTGATTCTTTGCTAATTTGGAACATAGAGATGGAGTCACAAGTGTGTAACACAATCGGAACTCTCATAAACCTAAGTGACAGTTGAATAACCTATGTGTCTCACCCAAAGTATCTGAACTCAGCTGCTGTTTGCTCTGCAGAGATATAATTTTGCGGCTGGGCCGTTAACGCAATTACTCATCTGCTGCATGTCCATCCAACTGGTCTCTGAGGAATATAAAACTGGAAAGAATCAGAGACAAGGAGTGCCAAGTGCACTGGGCCTCAGTGGGAAAAATTCAGGTGCCGGACAAAAATCGGCATTGCTAGTACACGTGGTGGTGTTGGTAGATAACACTGTGGAGTAAGAGGCAGAGAGGGGAGTGAGAAGCTCTGGGGCTTCGTCCATGCATTTAGAATCACAGAATCATAGAATGGCTTGTGTTGGAAGGGACCTTTGAAGCTCGTCTAGTCCACCCCCACCCCCCGCCGTGGGCAGAAACATCTTCAACTGGATCAGGTTGCTCAGAGCCCCGTCCAGCCCAGCCTTGAACGTTTCCAGGGTTTTCCTCAAATCTCCTACATTTTAACTTTGTGCAGGCAACAAGGAAATTTCCTGTGACTTAGAGAGTTCATGTTTAACTCCTAACCCTGACTGCATAAGGCTACAATAATTTGGCATTAATTAAAGCATCCGTTAAAATACAATTGTAAAGTTTAGCAGTTCAAGAGCTGTTAGAGGGCCGATACAGCCACGCAGTCGGGTGTTAACGGTATCCGCTAACGTCTTCCAACCCATGCTGTCAGCAGAAACCTGCCACCAGTCGGGTTTCTCGCCCTCGCAACCACCAGCGAGGGTCGTGCCCGCATGGACTCCATCTACCCAGGAGGATAAATCTCGCTCCCCTCACCGCCAGCGTAGCGCTACTCCTCAAGCGCCGCCACCCAGGTTTTGGAGGGGGGTCCCGCAGGACTCCCCCCCCGGATGGCAAACCTCAGCAATTCCGCTCCTTACCCACGAGGGCCGGCTGCCTCGCGTTTGCCCTCCCGGCGGCCCCGGAGGCCCCGGCGGGGCGACGAAGGCGGCGGGGGGGGAGCGGCGCGGCGCTGCC
>JAOBAS010000083.1:42913262-42940445 GCA_025311575.1 Elanoides forficatus
GCTGCGGGGCTGGGGGGACACCGCGGGGCCGCTCGGCGCGCGGGCTTTGAAATTAGCTAATTTTGCTCGGGATAATTACTGGCAAGGAAGGAGCTGACGTGTTCCTTCCCGAGGATAAATCGCTAGCAGATTTATAGCCGCTCTGCAGAGCCGGAGCCGCGGTGTAACGGCAGCCAAAGACGACAGTTTCCACGTTTGCCTCCTTCAGAAATTAAAACTTTACCTGTAAGCAACAACTCGGGGCGCATCGCACTAAGACAAAGAAATCGTGGGGCTGTTTCTTTAAAATGACAAACGTTTTAGAACATTACACAGATACAAGTACTGAGGGGAAACCCAAGAGTTTTGGGTCTGGTTTGCGGGTTGGTTTTTCTTGCCAGTTACAAAGTTCTTCCTGTTCTCACAGTTTAAAACTGAGCAACTCGGCACGGATGTCACTATAAATGCTTGCGTGTTTTGTTTTTCTTGTAGGAATCTGCCCGTTCGCTTTTGCTGTGAAGGGCGGTAGCGTAGTTATTTTCCTGCAGGATGAAGGCAATCCGCGGAGGCAGACCCCGGTGGCTGGGGACCCTCCTCGCTGTCTGCCTGGCCACCCTCCCCGGCGGCATCGCCTGTCCCAGGCTCTGCGCCTGCTATGTCCCCACCGAGGTGCACTGCACGTTCCGGTACTTCACAGCCATCCCACCGCACATCCCTCCAAACGTGGAGCGCATCAACCTGGGGTACGTTTAACATCGAGATTTTAAATATTCTGACCGGTTACCTTTCAACACTTTGCAAAGCAGTAATGAAGAGTTTCCAGATTTAGGGCTAAAGACTAACCAAAGCAATAAATAAACCTTAAGAGCTTAATGTTCCGCAGTGTTTAGAAGCGGTTGCAGTCACAGCTAGCAAAGCCTAAGACCACTGGCACTAAGTGGAAATTTGGGGGATGTATCACAGGGCATATGAGAACTGCAGAAAGTTTTGAACTTAAAGGAATTATTTTATATTACCCAAACACTTTGCATCTGTAACATTGAAGGAGTCTGAACTAGAGAGAATTCTTTCCAGGAAAAGATAGTTCAGAGCTCAGACAGCAGGCTGGAGAATTAGCATGTGTATTAAAATCTTCAGAGACTTTGCTGTGACTTTAGAAGGTCACACAATGCTAGTATCTATGCTTTTATCCGTCGAGTTTATGGGAAATAATACTCATCTGAACATTTCAGCCTCCGAAATGGTTCTGTTTTGTGAGTGGTTAAAACGAACAGGGAATGGATTATACCCAGGCTCGGCTAGCCCGTTAACGCAGCTTCCAGCAAGTGTCCTTTGTCATACAATCAAATGATGAGACCCATCAGCAATATTTGACTGATCCTTGCATCACTTTTGATACGCATAACCTTTGAATCATCTATATGTGTACGCAGAAAATATAAAAGGAAGTTTTCACTGAAGTCTTCCCCCTCATCTGCCTTCCGCTTCCAGGCAACAGATCCAGATCCCAGCTCCTGTCTCCTGTCTGCCCTTTCCTTCCATTGATTTTGTCAGTGTTGTCCAGAAGTGCTGTATATGAAGTCTTACAATTAAGTACCAGTACTTTTAGAGGACTGGGGGTTACCTGAGGTGTGGGACATGTGTTTGAAATAATACATTAATTACCACTACAGAAGGGCCATCTATCTGACTGGTGAATTAATCCAACTTGTCACCACGGGGCGTAGGAGGTGTGACTGCACCATGAGAAGAGTCCCTGCGGTAGCTAATCAGGTCATGCAAGTGTGGTAGTAGTCACGAAGTCAAAGGCATCGCAGAGTAGGTACTCAGTGTTTGCGAGGCTTACACACCACCTACTAATTCTGGGATAGCGTAGCATCACCACTGTCAATACCTGCGCTGGCTAGACTTAGAAACGACCGATGGTCAAACCTCCTAGAGCAGTGCAGCTCTCGCGTAAAGGGCTCTCTCTCTCTCATTTTTGGTTCCCTGTTTAAATCCAGCCTAGGCTATCCATGCTGTATGTATGCTCACGGAAATCAGGGGAGGCTGAGGCTACATCTGCCTTAACAAGTAGTGTGCACCATCGAACATCCGTGGAGTGGAACGAAAACTCAAGAGGTCCAACTGGAAAGGGTGGACAGCATAGTCCAGCCAAGGACCAGGGAGGGACTGCGAGGCACTCTGCAGAACCCACCCGCACCATAGGCTAGGCACAGCCGCCGTCGTTCAGGTCCCAGGAGGAAGGGCTCACCCCACTACCCTTGGTTTTACCTAGTTCTCAGCGGACAGCAAAGGAGTCTCTCTTTTGGTCATGGACCCTCTGTGATACTGCGGTGTCAGGAGAGCCCTCAATGCAAAGAGGCGGCAACTTATCACCAACCTCTGCCATTACAGGAGCTCCTTGCTCTTCTGCACTGAATCCCAAAACTGGCATTCTTGTCTGCACATTTTTGCAGTTATTTTCCCTATCCACTGTGAATACAGTCTTCAAAAGGCCGCCCTGGAAAAGTTACCAAATTTTGGGCTAACGTGAAGGAATGACTTAAAATTTCATCTTAGCAACCAGAAGTGCTATCTACCTTTATGCATTTCCAAAGAGCTGTTCTTTTGTTTTGGTTTTGTTTGTTTGTTTGTTTTAAAACTTGTGAAGTTTAGCTGTCTGACTAAACCCAGGTCTGGGATGAAATGTTTGTTACAGTTACAACAGCTTGCTTAAACTGACGGAAACAGATTTTTCTGGCCTGGAGAAACTGGAGTTACTGATGCTGCACAGCAATGAGATAAATACAATCCCTGATAAGGTGTTCAGTGATTTATGTTCATTACAGGTAAGAACTAAATGACCTAATCTTAATTAGGAGATGACTTAATCTTAATTTTTGTTATGACTTTTAAGCAATCTGCAGTAACACTGATAAATGGAAGCAGACCAGTGGTCTGTAGCATTTTGGTTTCCTGTTTCTTACTGTATCCACGTGAAAGACGAGGGCCTTCAAGATCCAGTATCCTAATGGGGAATGTCCTTCCTTCCCAGGGGGGCATTCAGGTACAGGTTAAAGAGCATGATGAACATATTGGCAGATATCTGTCAGCAATATCTTAACGGGCAACTGCAGTTGAAACTCTCTTTCACACGAGAGAGAAAGACTGCAGAGCTCCAAGTACTGCATCTGTGGTAGGAACTTGTCTTCAGTTAGTTTGTTAGTCAATTTCTGGGTTTTGTTTTTTTTTTTGAGGATTGTTTTCCATCCAGATTTGCCTTTCCCTTCAGTACAGTATAGTCCTGTCCCTTTTTATCCTTCATTAAAAAAATGCTCCTACTGAACAGAAACTGAACATGTTACATACAAACATTTTAATGCTCTAAAAAAACTACAGTTCCTTAGTTTTATAATTTTATATATATTTGTGGAATTTTAAAATGTAGTTTTTGATGCCTGTTTTGTTCTTTAACTGAAGTATTACCTATTTATAAAATACTACGTATATTTACGTACATTGTAAAAAATACTGCACTATTATTTACATAGTAAATGTACAGTGTCATACAGGGATTCTGGAGCTATCTCCGTATCTCACTGTGCCATGCAGATATTCAATACATAAAGAAGTACTTACATGATTATTTAGGAACAACCATTCCCAAGTAATTTGATGTACAGGTAACACTTATTCTCCAGTTAAATTTCCACCTAGAGCTGTTATTAACTGCTACAGAGAAATAGTAATGTTGTAGCTGTGATGAACTAAGAACATGAGAAACCTGATCTGTTCAGAAAGAAAACACGGCATTGGCTCAGTTGCTGGTTTTAGAGGATTAGGGGGTGGGAGGGAAAGGCAGAAACCAGACAAGCTTTGAAGCATACAGATCTTCAGGTTTCATTAACCCTCATAAAGGGCAGTTCTGTGCCTGAAAGCTTGCTTGTTCACTCCTTGCAACTGACTTAATAAAATAAGCTTTATGGAGTCCTATAGGCTTTTCCTCCCTTATCAACAAGCAGGATGGCAACACACTTACAGATAGTTTTAATGGAATTATATTTGGCAAATAAAATAAACTTGCATGGTATTGTGGTTTTGTACTATTTTTCCTCATTAATATTCAAACCACAGAATTCATGACCATAACAGTATAATTCTAACAGGAAAAGTAACAATAAAAAGGATGTCTTGGGTACCATATTTAATACTTTAGCAATATGCCAGAGTTGTTCATCTCAGTTACAAATTTGACTTTTAACCTGTCAGCAACAAAATGGCACCTGACAGTTGAGGTTTGGCAAGCACACATCTCACATGACCCAAATCCTGAAACTGGGAACACACTTAGCAGTTCTGTTGGTTAAACATCAAACAAAATAGACTGTTGCATGTATTTTTATAGTCGTAACACTGGCTGGAAGAAGAATCACTACCACAGTTTATGGTCAAATTCTGCTTACCCTTTTCATAAGTAGGGTTTAATTGAGATTTTTTTTTGAGTGAGAAATAAGCATTGCTTTATTTTATTTTTAATCACTGCGTTTTGTAAATGTGACTGTAGAAGTGTCACCCTGATGGACTGTTGGAACAAGAAAGCATCCTTGTAGTACTGCAACTAACATTGCATTTAAAAATAATTTCTCTCTACTAAGTTTTTTTCCAATCACTCACATTACTGATCTGGTGAAGTACTTTCACTTCACAGAGTAACCATCAATCAAAATTTGTTAGGAGTCTTATAGCAATATAACATGGGTTAATATTATACACTTGTTACTTTTTCATCAACAGGTCTTAAAAATGAGTTATAACAAGGTCAGACTACTTCAGCAGGATGTTTTTTATGGTCTAAAGAGCTTGGTACGGTTGCATATGGACCACAATAAAATTGAATTTGTAAATCCCAATGTTTTCTATGGACTCACATCACTGAGGTTAGTCCACTTGGAAGGAAATCTACTTAAGCAGCTTCATCCAGATACTTTTGTCACCTTGCGCTATAGCCAGATATTTAAAATCTCCTTCATGAAGCACATATATTTGTCTGACAATGTGTTGACTTCACTACCACAAGAACTGTTTTCCTACATGTCTGAGCTGGAGACCATTTACCTTCATGGAAACCCATGGTCCTGTGATTGCAATCTACAGTGGTTTGCAGAATGGGCAAAAGAGAGACCAGGTGAGCCGAAGGCTTTGTTTACGCTTTTTAATCATGTTATAGCATCTTATTCTTTCTGATAAAGGTAACTGCCCTTTATTTATTTATTTATTCTCCCAGAAAAGACCGGAAGACAGGGGTTTTGTAGATGCATGTAATTGGGATAAACAGATTAATACCATTCAGTTTCCCAGATCAAATTAATCTAGTGGCCTTAACCCATTCCCAAGTGCAGCTTTCCTTAATGAAACATTTTCCTTGGCCAGTCTGAAGCTTCTGTGCACCAGGAGAATCCACAGGGAATACGGAAGCTAATTTTTATGTAACTGGCAAGAGCAAAGACCACATTGTACGTGATTCTTTGAAAAAGAAGTAAGGAACAGGACTCGAGGACTTTCTCTGTTGCTGCCCTGAGTAGAGGTTGCACATGATAGCGTAGTATTACCCCCAAACTGCTAGAGCCTGTGTCTCTCAGGACAAAGCCAAGGCCATGTACCACAGCAGAGCCCTCCTGGCACGGTGTAAAACCACTGGGATGGAAGAGCACCACACTGAGCTGCAACAGTCCTTGAGTGGTTTCATCAGAGAAAATTCATAGGTTTTCTTAGGTTAATTTAGCTTTTTATAGGTTAAATAGGTGGGAATTACATATACTTTAAGATAAACTTTGTTAATATTTTATTCAAGAGACAACTTGCCGGTAGCTATATGTCTTTTTTAATACTAAAAACTGTATCACAAAAGCTTACTGCATTTTTCTTCCCTTCAGATGTTATAAAGTGCAAAAAAGACAGAAGTTCCGGTGGTCAGCAATGCCCAGTTTGTGCTAGTCCCAAAAATCATAACGGGAAAAGCTTACTGGATATTCCTTCTGCATCTTTAACCTGCACTAAGCCAGCCATACATGACTCCCTGAAATTTAAAAACCTCACAGTGCCAGATGATGGGGATTTCAGTTCCGTATCTCCCAAGGACTTCATAGCTCCTATAGGATCCATGGTTTTGAACATGACTGACCAAGCAGGAAGTCGAGGTAACTTGGTTTGCACCATCCAAAAACCTAAAGAAATGTCTCCCATCTCATTCGACAAAGATGGCAACAGTACAGTACTCAAAACATCATTCTCGGCATTTCTTGTGTGTGGCATTGATTATGAACATATTCAGCAGCTATGGAGCATACTGGCACTGTACAGTAATTCCCCCTTAAAACTGGAAAGGAATGTCCTAGCAACTAACGTGCCTTTTATTAGTTACAAATATAGACAAATCTACTCTGAAAAAGATGAACTTTTTACCAATATAGAGACTGAACTGAGAGCTGAACCATCGTGGTTAATGCAAAGCAAAGTGGCATTACAGCTAGACAGGACAGCAACCACACTTAACACATTGCACATCCAATACTTTACGGATGCTCAGATTATTTTGCCCAGTACTGACAAAAAACAGGTGAGAAATAACTGGACCATCATCTCCAGGGACAACAAAACACAAACGGAGCACACTGTTTTAGTCGGGGGGACTGTAGAACTAGAGTGCCGAGCAATTGGAGAACCAGCTCCTGCAATAGAGTGGATATTGGCCGATGGGAGCAAAGTTAGAGCTCCTTATATCAGTGAGGATGGAAGAATCATAGTAGTTAAAACTGGAACATTCACGTTACGGACAGCTGATACTTTTGACACTGGGCTTTATCACTGCATAGGCACAAATTACAATGATGCAGATACTCTCACATTTAGGATTACTGTGGTCGATCCTTACGTGGAACACAACAGCGTAAACGGAGCCCAACTTTCTACACTTGTTGGCAGCACACTTTACCTTCCCTGTACATCCACTGCTGTTCCAGATGCTGCCATTAGTTGGGTGTTACCTGAGCATGTAATTCTTCATGATTCTGTAAGAAACAAACATATTTTTGACAATGGTACCTTGAGAATACAAGGGGTAACAGAGCGAGACAGTGGCTACTTTCGATGTGTTGCAGCCAACCAGTATGGTGTTGATCTTTTGGTTTTCCAAGTGCTAGTTAGAAAGGATGAAACCACTCTAAAGAAAAAGCATGTAGATGTGGGAGAATGGGAAGAGGGTGATGGCTCTGGTAATGCAATGCTGGCCTCTGCTACAACACAGAAACAGCCTTTAGCTACTCTGGCTACCCTGACAGCTAATCAGGAATCTGCTGCCTCGGCATCCAGAAATCGGGTCACACAGAGTGCACACAAAAGGAACAGCTACGGGAAAATGACTTACAGGCACTACAGGGACAAAATAAGCAGGCAGTTTAGAGGACACAGAAGACAGTTTGTTTCCTCAGCCAGGAGAGTCGATCCACAGCGCTGGGCAGCCTTGTTGGAAAAAACAAAGAGGAACTCGATATTGATAGAAAAACGAGGAGAAGTTGCAACAAAACCACCTATTCAAGTCCATAAGTTCTCAGAAGTACCTGGGCGTGAGGAGGAAACATCTGGTGATCTCGTATCTCCAGAAGAAGAATTGACGATGCCACTAACAGAGACAGCCACTGTATCTACTCTGGGGAGAGCAATGGAAAGCATGATAACTGCAGGGCCTGAGACAACTGCAAGTAACGCTCCTGCTAGGAAAACCTCTCTCCTGGTTGCAGAGGCAGTAACTCCCCTACCCTCTCCTTTTTCACAGTCTGCGTCATCTGACAGCAGAAGGCCACAAACATATCTAACACCTACAAACTCATGGGAAAGATCTGATTTAAGTCAAATATCAGCAAATGGTATTAAACAATCAGCTGTATCAAATGGAGCAAGTAGAACATCTACACTCTTCCCTGCTGGGCAAAGGTCGGTATATTCTGGGCAAAGAAATAACCAGCATTTAAAATCTGTATCTATGACACCCATGACAGATGTTACAGACACCAGCAAGTCTGTAACTTCCCAAAATGCAACGGACAAGCTACATGTTTTTACTGAGTCTATTGATAAGATTTCCACCAAAACAGATCACCAGATATCTGTACTGACAGTCAGTGAACCAAGTCCTGAATTTGGTCACATTTATTTTCATAATACTCAGAAACAAGTAACTCCTAAGCCACCATTGGCCTCAACTATCATTACTCATCAGCAAATTCAGTTTATTCAGGACGTTACAACTCACACACCCCAGGCCCAGCAGCAATATGGAAGACGAAGGAAAATTTCTGGTAGGAGACAAATTGTTAGACCAGGACGTATTCCAAGTATGAAAGAGCACAGATACAGTTTTGGGAGGCCAGGATCTGTCAGAGGAGGTACAACTGTGACTGCAGATGTTCAACTGAATATGAAATATGTATCAAATTTACCAACCTTAAATAATTCAAGCAGCTCCATCAACCCGTTTAGCCCAGAAGCACCTCTGTCCTCCCCCTCTACCATGAATATGCCATTGGAGCACCCGGCGGGTACTCATCAAAACACAGCATTCCTCAGGGAAGAGGAAAATGAACCTAGTGCAAGGCAAAAAGCTACGACAACAGTCATGCCTTTCACTACAAAGGGCACCCAAGATACTCCTCAATGGAAATTAGAGAGCAGTGCTCCATTTCAGACAAATGCCGATATCCAACGTTTTAGCATCAGACTACCAACAATGGCAATCCATACAGCTCATATTGCTACAGAAATTACACATACCATAAGCACTAAGACATCTTCCACCTTTGAGTCGGTCTCACCCAGCAATAAGCCTAGAACCTCACCAAAAAATTCCCAAAGAGGAAAAATTACGTGGGAACATCTCTTTGGAAATGGTACACAAAAAGAGGTTCTGAAGAAGCTACCAAAACAACGGACAGATAGATTTCCATCAACAGAGGTATCGACCATGCTTCCTACAACTACGGCAGCATTATCCATGTCCAAAACGTCTCCTTTGCACTGTACGCCTATTTCAACAGGTGGGAATCACAGCAGTGGTTTCCTGTCTTTAAACAAACCCATTCATTATGGCAGCGGTAAGTCAGAAGAACATCTTCCCACTGCAAAACCGCATTCTTACTCTAGTCTTGCAACTAATGCAACCGAAGAAATGGATGTAACAAGTCTGAAGCCAACAGTTACACCTATTAGTACTCCTCAAAGTGACAACAAAAGTAAAATATTCAGAGTGGGAAGAAAGAGAGGTCAGAGGAGGAAGAGGCCCCCTAAAACATCTGCTTCACAATGCCTGACTGCCGGCTGCAGCACTGCAGCGATTCCCTCAGTGAATACAGCCACGCCTGTCGTGACAACAGTTAAATCGGGAACTATGCCTACAAGTTTTATGCCTGCAAAACCTCTCTCTGAGAGGGCAAGCGCAGTCTCGGTGACAGAAGTGCCAGCACTGTGGATCCTTTACACACCAGCGGTACCTCAGCACGTGCCCAGAGCAGCCACACAGACATCAGTGACCGCTGTCACACGGAGGAACATCCAGTCAGCCACGTTACCACCCGACAGTCGTACTGCTCAGAGCCCCACCATGCCAATCCAACCTTCCAGCACCACAAGCGCACGACCTGCCACAGTCCGTGCAACGTCTGGGTCAGAACTGGCTCAGCAAACCACAGCCACCACTGCAACGGCAGGTGAAAACTCACGTCCGAAAACGGAACAGAGGGTTATCCAAGAAAACCACGTAGCCCAGCCCACAGTCCCAGCCAGAACCGAGTCAAGTGCTCCCGCCGCAAACGCAGACGTCACTCCTCGCAGCGCTCAGCATCCCACCCCACTGCCAGCCCCCACAGCAGCTGTGCCGCCTGCACGTACTGCGAGAACCACCTCGCCTCTGGGGGGGGGAATCAAATTCTGGCAGAAGCCCTCTGCTGAAGGCACAGAGGGAGGCAACGCATTAACTGTCAACACACTGACCATACTGAAGTCGTCACAGATCGCGACTCCACGTGCTCCTCTGTGGGGAAGGGACAAGGACAGTTCTGTCAAAGGCTGGCCTGAAAAGAGACAAGATCAAGAAACTATCACCACCAATCCTGTAGTCTTGGACTCTTTAAGTCGATATAATTTTGCAAAGCCCAGAATAATTGGAGGAAAATTAGCTGCTTTTACCGTGCTAGCTAATTCAGATGCTTTTATTCCTTGTGAAGCTACTGGTAACCCCCGTCCAACAATACAGTGGACCAAGATATTGTCAGGTAAGCTTGATAAACCTCTCTAGAATTTACCTTCCATTATAGTCTTGTCATTTGGCGGGTGTTTTGTGTGCCAAACTCAAGCATTGCTTCATTTAGGAGTACCATGAAATACCAGTGAAAAGCTGAGCTTGGAAACAGTGAAAAAGAAAGATATCCCAGCATGCTTGGAGTGTCTTACTGCTAATTATGAAACAGTTCTCTAGGGAAATAATAAAAAAAAAGAAATATATGATCTATATTTAACTATAATTCTGTGCTTATTGTGGGAAGATTTCCATATTTATTGTGTTACCTGCTATTTCAGAACAGTAAGATGAATGAAAAGAAAAATCTCTGTGGTAACAAACCATCAAATCAAAGCTACGCCAAAATATTTCTGAATATACAAAGCCCCATCTGCTTTATCCAAACTTTCTCTCTAGTGAGGACTAAGCTTTGTTTTTACTTTAAGGCTTTGTCACTGTATGTGCAAAACACTGTTATTTCTCTCTTTCTTATCACTAGCGTCTTGGTTATTTGGGCAAAGTAGATCAGGGTAGGGAAAGTGTTTTCAGGGACTGAGTGAAAAGAAACAGAAGAGAGGTTCTGATGTGCTGTGCTGTTGTCCCCTTATTTCTGTAGGGCCTGATGCTCTAGGAGGCCGAGGTGACAGCAGATGGATGGTGTTTGCCAACGGCACGCTCTCCATCGCCCGGGTGAGCCTGGAGGACCGTGGGCAGTACCTGTGCACCGCGACCAACCCGCATGGCACGGCACGGCTCCTGGTCACCTTGTCAGTAGTGGCCTACCTGCCCCGCATCACTGGTGGAAGGTGGCAGCTCCTCACCGCTCACTCTGGAAAGCCCGTGGCAGTGAAGTGCAAAGCTGAGGGAAGGCCTCCTCCCACCATCTCGTGGGTTCTAGCAAATAAAACACACATCTCCGACTCTTCCGCAGGAAATAACAAAGTTCATGTGGAAGCAGACGGCACTCTAATTATCAAGGAAGTCACCGTTTACGACAGGGGCCTCTACACATGCACGGCTAAAAACCCAGCGGGCACTGACACGCTGGTTGTAAAACTGCAGGTCATTGCGGCACCTCCTGCTATTCTGGAAGAGAAGAGGCAACATGTTGAAGGAATGATGGGGGAAAACTTGAAGCTCCCTTGCACCGTGAAAGGGAATCCTCAGCCCACTGTCCACTGGGTCCTCTTTGATGGCACAGTGGTGAAACCTCTGCAGTTTGTAAACGCAAAGCTGTTCCTGTTCTCCAATGGTACCCTCCACCTCAGCAACATCGCCCCTGCTGACAGCGGGAATTACGAGTGCATAGCCACAAGCTCAACTGGCTCAGAAAGGAGGGTGGTGAGCCTCGTGGTGGAACACAGAGATACGCTTCCAAAAATAGCTACTGCCTCTCAAGAAATGACTCAGTTGAATTTTGGAGATAAGCTGCTTCTGAACTGCACAGCGACTGGGGAGCCAAAGCCCAGGATCATCTGGAGGTTACCCTCCAAGGCAGTTGTTGACCAGTGGCACAGGTAGGAGTCTTCCCCCCCCAACTCTTTGAAACTTCAAACGCTGTCTCCCCTGATGTTTGCATAAGAGACTGTTACATCACTGAAACAAAACATTGTAAACTAAATACACTTTTAAATGTTTAACAGTGGTGAAACATCTGTGATGATGGCTTGTTATTATACATCTACTAACTGATCACATCAATTGTCACAAATGGGTGAGGTCTTACAAAAATGGATACAAGTCGTATTTGAATTAAGAAACTGACGTTAATCATGCATTGGCTGAATTTTGTCATTTTATAGGAGGAAAAGTTATAAGAGATTTGTGAAGTAGAACTGAGGAGGAAGAGGCTTCGGTAGTCTCTGCCGAGTCTACCTTTGAGGGTCTCCCCCCGCCAGTAACACTTCACCTTCGCTTTGGGAGAGACAGTCCCAGATCAGGATGCTCCTAACAGGCTCATGAGAACTCACAGCTGGGCTGAGGAGGGAGATCCAGGTCTGTGCCCTGCTGCAGGAAAGGCAGCTAGAGAGTAATCCCTTGGTGCCAAGTGTTGTTCTGGACAACATGGAGCAGCACTGCCAGCTACGCCTGGCCGGGGGCAAGTGCCGCGGGTTATCTGCAGGGAGAAGCATGAGGGAGAGGAGCAGAGGCTGGTGGGATGAGGGACATAAGGTTCAACAGGCTCATTTGTTCACAGAACAGTTTTCAGCAAGGCACGGGCAGCATCGTGCAGCTTTGTGCACTGAAGTAAAGTCAGCGAGCACGTGCACATCCACATAACAACAGAAGTGGCAACACATCAGTTACAACCCACTGGGTAGGCGGGTGATGTGGACACAGTGCCTTTGGAGAGAACTTCCGTATCGCATCGTGCTGATAATACTGTCTGTCACTTTCAATGTTCAGTATTCACCTCCAGCATTCTGTTCCATAATTCTTCTCCTCTTTCTCCCTCCCCCGCCAACAGAATGGGAAGTCGAATCCACGTCTACCCTAACGGATCCTTAGTTATTGAGGCAGTTACTGAAAAGGATGCAGGTGACTATTTGTGTGTTGCGAGAAACAAAATTGGAGATGATCTGATACTGATGAAAGTCAGCATCACAATGAAACCAGCCAAGATTGACCAGAAACAGCATTTCAAGAAACTGGTGCCATACGGAAAAGATTTCAGAGTGGACTGCAAGGCCTCTGGGTCACCTGCACCAGAAATATCCTGGAGCTTGCCAGATGGTACGGTGATCAATAATGCGATGCTGGCAGATGACAGTGGACACAGGTCTCGCAGATACGTCCTCTTTGACAATGGAACTCTGTATCTCAACAAAGTTGGAGTAACAGAAGGAGGAGATTATACCTGCTACGCTCAAAACACACTGGGAAGAGATGAAATGAAGATACACATCACGGTGATCATGGCAGCCCCTCAGATAAAGCACAATTATAAGACATACGTTAAAGTGAAAGCTGGAGGTATGGCATTACTGGACTGTGAAGCTGTTGGAGAACCCAAGCCAAAAATATTCTGGTTGCTACCTTCCAGTGACATGATCTCCTCGTCAACAGCCAGACACTTCCTGCACACCAATGGTTCTCTATCAGTCAGTCAAGTCAAACTGTTAGATGCTGGGGAGTATATGTGTGTTGCTCGTAATCCTGGAGGGGATGATACAAAATTGTATAAACTGGATGTTGTTGCTAAACCACCTATCATAAATGGTTTATACGTGAATAAAACAATCATGAAAGTGACGGCGGTGAGGCATTCAAAGAAACAAATTGACTGTAGGGCGGAAGGGACACCTGTCCCTCAGATTATGTGGATCATGCCTGATAATATTTTCCTAACAGCTCCATATTATGGGAGTAGGATTGTAGTACACAAAAATGGGACACTTGAGATTCGGAACATAAGGCCTTCTGACACAGCAGAGTTTATCTGTGTGGCACGTAATGATGGGGGAGAGAGTATGTTGGTGGTGCAGCTGGAGGTATTAGAAATGCTAAGGCGACCGATATTTAAAAATCCATTCAATGAAAAAATAACAGCAAAGCCTGGGAAAACCACCACTTTGAACTGTTCTGTGGATGGAAACCCTCCACCTGACATCAGCTGGATGTTGCCTAACGGCACATGGTTTTCCAGCGGCATCAAGACTTCCCAGTTTCTCACAGGAAGCAACGGTACCCTTACCATCTATAATCCCGATGAAGGCAAAGCAGGAAAGTATCGCTGTGCTGCTAGGAACAAAGTTGGCTACATTGAAAAGCTGATCATCTTGGAGGTTGGCCAGAAGCCCAATATTCTTACTCATCCAACGGGGACAGTGAAGGGCATTAGCGGGGAGTCATTATCGCTTCACTGCCTGTCTGACGGGAGTCCCAAACCAAATACAGCGTGGACTCTGCCAGGTGGCTACGTGCTGGATCGACCGCAGATCAACTGGAAATACATTCTGCTGGAAAACGGTACTTTGGTTATACGAGAAGCCACCGTTCACGACAGAGGAAATTATGTGTGTAAGGCCCACAATAATGCCGGAGACTCCTCCATAACTGTTCCTGTCGTTATTGTAGCCTATCCCCCGAGGATTATGAACAGACCACCGCAGACCATACACACGATGCCTGGTGCAGCACTTCAGCTCCACTGTATAGCACTGGGAATACCAAAACCAGAAATTACCTGGGAATTACCTGACCACTCAGTACTCCCTACAGGTCACCAAACCCGAGCATCTGGGAGTGAACTGCTTCACCCCCCAGGGACATTAGTCATCCAGAATCCCCAACCCTCAGATTCTGGTGCGTACAAGTGCACAGCGAAGAACCATCTTGGCAGCGATTTCACAGTAACATATGTTCACATCATTTGAAGTAAGAAATACAGCATGAATGACTGTTAACAAAGTCTACAGCTGGACTGAGTTCATTCTTGGAATAAGTTTAATCAAAGGCAGCCATAGGCATCTAAGTGCCTAAATACATTTGCAGTATTCAATCTGCAATGACCATGCAAAAAACGTGAGGAAGAACTTGGGGGAAATTAGATCTAGAATTATTATCTAACATTGGTTCTTTCAGTGATTAAATGGATTTAAATTAAAACAAAGTTAAGGCACTTTTGCTCTGCCAGCAAACATTGAGTATCAAATAGAATTACTTTCTGGAAATGTACCTAGAGATCTTCAGTAAAGGATAGACTTCTTCGTATTAGTTTAACACTGTCCACTTTATATGACTATCATGAGCATGGATCACACAAAGCAAGAGTATCCGAGAACCAAAGAGCAGATTTTACCGTGATGCAGATTACCTTCTTAACATGTTTGAATATTTAGTATTTTTTTAATAAATATTCAATGATGAAACAAGTAGTGAAGTATTTTTAATAATACAGCTCTGTTTCACACAGTCTTTTTTTGCAGAACTTTGGGATGATAACATCCAGAACAACTTTGTTCTCATTTTCAAATGAGAGAGTAAGCTCTGTTTTGTGCTGTTTAGCAAAAGTGTACAGACTGTGTGTATAATTTGGTATAATTTTCCTGTTGTCACAAAAGCATTTTTAAAGACTTCTCACTAGAAAACAATTGCCTCAATTTGCATATAAATTTAGAATTCTGATTTCTCAATTCAGTAGATGAGTCTAAGAAGCAACCTTCTGTACATAAGGGAAAAATGCCTTCATAATGGTAGGAAGTGGTTACCCACACATTTTACACTAATGAATCACGGATTGGCCTGGTCAAATAAATCTTTAGAAGACTAAGCCAGTAACTGCTTAGTCTTCTAAGTAAAAGCACAGCGTTTCTTATTTTCTTCTTAAGAGAGAGATTAATGTCAGGACAGCGGGGTCAAAATACATGCAATGCAGCCTTTCCCCTTAAATTTGCAAATTGGGGACCTGTCCGTCTCCTGGAAGAAATGGTACTGTCCCTACAGTCCCAGCTTGTCCCACAGCCGGCAGCGCCCAGCACTGGCTGATGCCGCTGGAGCGGACCAGAGACGGCATGGCTGAAGCCAGGGCTGTTGGAAGGGAGCGGCCTCTTCGTCCATTACAGAAAGTCTGATGGATGGATAAAGGGTTCAGTGTAACCGTCCCCTGCCTCATGAACAATCCTGCTCTCTACATCATCTAAAATAATAAAAAAATCCAAGAATGGTAACACATCTCTTTTGGGCATCTAAGATACCGCAGTGAACCTGCTCAGTCCTGATGTGACAGCAGCACCTGAACCGCATGCAGTAACATCTCTCGGCAGCAGCTGATAAGCACACAAGATACTCGTCGGTGAGAAAGTATTTGAGCGCCAAGAGCTAAAAGCAGATGTGATTTAACCACATCACAATCAACCTGGGGAATTTTAAATTTATTTTTTTTATTGAAGGCTATAACCTCAGCTTGGATTGCTTTTGTGCTGGTTTGATCACTTCCTGACATCAACCACATACAGTTTGCTGTGCACTTGTTCTCTCCTTCCACAGTGCTGATGGAGTTGTAGCCACAAAGTGGTTGGATTAGATCAGTCTCACTGGTTAATATCTGTAATAGCTTTAGCTACTATGAAGAACAGTCAATCTCCTTAAAAAATCCTGAACAGAAGTAATTTTAACATGAGTAAGACTTACCTGACTATTGTAAAAGCCAATCAAAATCTACTTTTCTACAGATTTCCATGTAGTGAGTATTATTTCATTAGCTGGCTGTACTGCCTCCCAAGTCCTCTGACACTTGCGCAGTGCAGTCTTCCCCCGTCCCCACAGAACACCTGACTAGGATATCACCTATAAACTCTTTGTATGGTAAATTAAGCAAATTGAGTTAATACAAAACAGGGGAAAAACATTCCTATGTATATTTTAAATGCCCTGCATGTTCCACTTTCAAAATGAATGGATTTAAAAAAAACCCCAAACATATAGACTAACTCCTAAATTACATAAAATAGTAATAAATTTATTCTGGTTTTTTCAACTCTAATACGAGCAAAATTATTATGTATTTGTACAAGTTTGAATAATAACGATTTGTTTGTGGCAATTTTGATCTATCATTTACTTGTGGTTTTGCACTCAGCCAATAATACATAATGCCTTACACCACTGAAACTCACCCAGCAATCAAGACTCAAACCTGGAATTTTAAATACTTACCATACAACACTGGTAGCAGACACAGGTAACAGGAATAACTCACTTCAGGCAGCTTCAGTATGACGAGCTGTCAGCTACGGAACCGCTGAAACCACAGAAAGGACTTTAATGGCTTTTCCACCCTCACTTTGTGAAAGCTGGTACGAGATCTGTTAGTGAAGGCATCAAGTGAGACACGGAGATTCGTTTCCTGGGAGGCTCTACCAGGACCCGGAGATTTCCCTACATGAGCAGAGCAAAACCCGCCTTGACCGTTCAATTTTTGTTACTGTGTCATGCACTCCATTAGAATTGATCACCAGTGAGCTTTATATTAAAAAGACCAAGTATGAAACACTGCTACTTCTAGTAGGTTTATTAACATTACATTGTGGCTTTTAATATAAACTTTAAGAAGTTCTAATACAAGCAATAAACCCACTTCAGCACCTTCTTACCACAATAAGAGCAAGAGAAAATTGGTACTTTAAACAAAGAACTTTATAAAGTGCATATGAAAATTGCAGTCAAATAAACACAATTTAAATTGATGCTCGTTCTACCAAGAAAGAAAGAGATGAACATTTTAATGAACAAATTAACTTTTATGCCAAAATCGGAAGTGCCTTTCAGTTCAGTAGTTTGGTCCAGTGCAGTTCTTTAAAAAAAAACAACACAAACCAACAAAAAACAGAAACAAGAATAAAAAAACAAAAGAAGTGTTTCCCACAAATAAATAAATCCAGCATTCTTTGTCCCCTTTAAAAGTAACAGGACCTAAAAAGCACCAAATTCATAAAATCTGCAATAACATTCTTCAAATAGGCCCACAAGTCCATACATTTAAATCTAGTTAAATGCAAAGAAAAAAATCCCCAAACCCAAAAAACCCACCTTGTTACATACTCACATCAACTGCAGCACAAAAAATAATTATTGAAATAATAAGAAAATTAAAGACTGCTTTCTAGCAATAACTAGTGCATTGAATTTTGAATGTTCTGTTCTTCAGTGCAAACGTAGCATGACGCCTCCCTTCCATCTCTGATTCAGAAGTGTGAAGGATGCCCGTACTGGTTCACTCCTTGTTGTGGCTGGTTACCTGGTTGATAAAGCAAAGGGAAGTGTTTGTGCCTCGTGACTGTACTCTACAGAAATACAGAAGAATACCCGTATTTCACGCAGTGGTAGCAAGCAACGGTCAATACATTCCCTTATATACCTAGCGCATGCAAGAGGTGCTGATTTCCTTGGGGACTTTGCCTGCAGTAGGACTAAAGAAGTGAGGGGAAAAAACACACAGCAAACTGTAACTGGGCCACCAGCTCCAGTCCTGTGGGTGCCTCGGGCTTCTCTGGAGACCAACAGAAATCCGTGGGACACACTAGCACCAGAACTTTGGTACTGCATCACTACTGGGGTGGGTAACCACTTGTCAGTAGGATATTTACTTATATGTATATATGGCAGCATTTAAACAGGCAGAACATCTCCAGAAAGAGAATTTCATATTCAAATATACATCTATATTTATGTACAGCTATGCACACACACGCTTACTAGAGAGCTGCTTCTGGAGCTGCCTGACCAGCGCCGCTGTCTGTTGTTGCTGCTGTGTCTGTTGTAAGCCTTGCCTTGGAAACTGCAAAAGAAACACGCAAGATGAAAGAAATATGCACGGCACAAGTGCCACATCAGGTAACTGCAGAAATGTTCAGCTTGTGCTGCCCCGTCAGCTCTGGCAGAGTAGGTGGAGGGGGACAGCAGAAGGCCAGTGTGCCTCCTCAGTGGGTCCCGATCAGATTTTAACAGCACAGTAAGGACACATGGAGCACGCTTAGAACTTACGGAACTTTTGTTCTCTTCGTTCCCTGAAATCTTACATATTCCCAGCTGTGTTACAGGTATCACATGTGTCCAGCCAGACACAAGGGACAGAGTCAGTCTCTGTCTTTTCCACCTCTGAAGAGGCCACTGTTCATCTTTCAAGTCACTCTAAGCAGCTTTGCTGTCTGCATTGTTCAAAGACAAGGCAAATCCAAACTGCAAATCAAAATTAACAGCCTTTTTAGCATTTTTAAACACTTACATGTAGTTGAAGCATAAATCAAAAGAAGCTTCTAGGAAAGTATTTCTCCCAGGGCAATGGCACTTCAGACAGAAAGAAGGCTAAGCACAAAGCACAGGTTGGTCACTGGGCAGCACACCTGCTGCAGGGTGACAGCTGCACACTCAATTCTTGGCTCCAGTGGAACGGCAGGCAGATCAGTGCCCAGCCAACTGGGCCAACTCCTCCACGGAGCAAAATAATCACCATTCTGATCCCTACCCGAAGCCCACAGGGGTCAAGACAAGGCCCTTCCTGTCCATGGCACTAAGCACAACGGGATTACACACAAAAAGCTTCCAAATAAATCTGCTGTTAATGAATTAAATCATTACTTCAATCACTTTGAAAGTACTCGTGGTGTAAATGCATTGACTTTCACAAATTTGCACCCTATTTATGCTTGCATCAAAGCAGAATTTAGTCTTTAATTGGTCCATCTGACAGCATGCATTATTCCCTAGCTAGCTGACCCATGAAGTCTATTTTTCAAGTAAGGATGGGTAGAAGAACAAGCACCGCTTTGCTTTCCACGCTTCTGGCTGTCATTCAGAAAAAAAATCATTCTCTTAACAGCTTTTTTTGATCATCTACCTCTGTGTCACAGTACTGAATACATTGCACACCACGTTACTGAATGACAACAGACAGACCTGACACAGACCGTCTGCGTGTGTACCGTTGGGATGGACACCTCCGGTGCCAAAGGTCTGCATGTACAAGAAGCATTTTTTCCCTTGGAAAACACATCACACGTATGAAAGAAAAATGTCTGTGCACCAGCTGTCTCAGACTCCCGAGGACAGAGAGCTGACAGCACAACTCCCTCATACTCACCTACTCCTGGGAGGGATATCATGATGAATGAGGTACTGCTATGCTAGCAAGCACAAACCAAACCAAGGCTTCACCATTTACTGTCTGTCTTATCCTCAGGGCCTCTAAGCTCTCTAGATCTGTTTCCTAAGCCCCGGAACTTTCCTTCTCACTAGATTTGATGAAAATGCATATGCTTCTAATTAAGTGATTTTTTTGTGGTTCTGCACAAGGACACACAATACACCTGACCAGTTTGAAAACCTGATGCGCTGAATAAAAATGGAGTTATTCAATACTCTAATAACATCATACATGCTACAGAAAACGCCCATGCTTTGTTTCACTGAAACCTTTTGCTTACTGAAGGGAGTTTCAGTGTTTTACAAGACTTCAGCATCTCTTCCCTTTCTGAAAGCAAATCCTTTACTTAAAATACATTGTGTAATCTTCTGGCTAACAGTCCTTAGTAAATGCTGAGGTTAGTCAAAATCATTAACCACACCAGGGTTTCTTGGGGACACGAAACCAGCACACAGAAAGCTTTCTGCTGTGCTAAGTGCTGGAAGAGGAGCTGCAGCCCCGCAGGTGTTCCGTCTCTGTGACAGTCTCTCACACACAGTTTGTTCATGGTATAAACACTATTAAGAAAACCTCAAAAATGGATAAAAATTATATTTCAATAGATATCAGATAAACGTCTTTCATTTATTCTTACTCTTGCACTTACAAACTGCTTCCGAGTTTCTCTATCAGATCACGTTGATTAATGCTTTTAAACTCAGAAGCTAGCAATTTCAGTGTTACTGTATTTTCTCCATTTTTCTACAGCAAACTTTTCTAGTTATCCTCCTCTACCTTATGTATGTCTGGAAAAACTGCCCAAATGCAGGAAACAAGCATAATGACATTGTAAATTCAGTGGACGTGTCCATAAAAATTACGTGGTAGTGACAGTGATTTGGCAAAATCATTCATTAAACTATAAAGGCTCCAATTCAGCATACGGGAATATCTCAAAAGTAATTTTGTTTGTACAGTTGTCTTCATGCAGCTCTGTTTTACACCTAATGATTTAATTTAAAAGGGTCTTCAAACGATAAACCCCATTTCTTCCCCAGCCTGTTAGCAGTACAACCTAAAAATCAAAGGCCTGAGGTCACTAACAGTCACCTGTGACATGCCTTAAGGCAGGGACTGGACTTTGGCAGTGGTGGAGCTGCCAGCGTCCCCAGCTGACGCCAGAGGGAGCGGAAGGAGCGCGGACACCCGCACAAACACAGCACAAGCACGGCAACGTGGAGAAATGCCAGCCATCAGCACCTTACATTTCCAAGTGAAGGCTTTTGTTAGTGTTACAGCGAAAACTAGTTCCACAAGTAGCCTCAGCTGTATATGTTATCCTGCTTTCACTTCAAAATATTACAAAGACAGAAAAATGCACCAATACATATGCATCAGCAGCAACTACAGATTTCTCATCGAGTTTAAGTTTTTAAAGTTAGCAAGGGCTACGCATTATTACTATGATATATTAATTATGATAACACTTATAAAAATGCATAGCACAGCAGGCATAAACGGGAATAAACTGCAGCAGTAAGGTGTTAATTTACCTCAGCCTGCTGCTCTGGGACTACTAAATGGCATCTTTAGACTCCCAGAAAAAAAAAGACCACTGACTTTTCAGTGGGGCTTACAGCACTTGGTTCTATATCAGATTTTCAAAATAGTCATTTATTTATGCTGCATTAGGAGTAAGACTGAGGGTGACTTTAAAGCATCTCATTGTTTTCCGCCTCTGAATTGACACAAAGAGATTTAAGGCAGTCTGGGCAGTCTCATTTTACTGGTGATGGAAAAGAGATGTACAGAATTAGAAAAGCAGCAGTACCCATTTTTTAACTATATCACCAAGTAATTCTCAAAAGAACTGCTATGGGTGGTTATTTACATTCTTTGGGATATTAACCTTTAGTTTTAAATCAATACTGCTAAGTGCAACTTCAAAAAGATATGTTGAAATGAAGCATTTGAACTTTTCCTACACACACACAAACCTTTTTTCAGCTAAAACGATGTGTCATTGTTGGCCCAACTTTGGTATCAGTTTTCATTGAACTGGTGAATGAACCATGAAAGTGCAGGAGGCAGCGTGCACTCCAGTCCTAGACGGAGGGTCTTTGAACAGCAAACTCAAATGCGCTGCTGCAGAGGCGCTGGGGCTTGAGCAGGGCAGTGCACGAGCCCTCCTTGCCAAGGCCTGCGTTCAAAGCTGTACTTGCCTCCCCATCAGAGGTCAGCAGGCGAGGTCACCTCCAGCAACACCCCAGTGCATGCATAACCCACCTCTTGCCACGTTTTGGCAAGATGGACACAGTTACACAGTCTTCTGTGGACAGATGCAATTTTCCTCTGCCTACAGTCGGAGCCAGCCAGGAGCTACCTGGATGCATTAGCCAGCTGTTGAGCCCCAGCTAATACACTGTTAGCACAGCTGCGGCCTGCGGCCAGCTCAGGACACAGGCAAAACGAGCCTGTGGCCACCAGCACTGGGCACATACTCATACGGCATTCAGAGCAGCGGAGGTACTGCACTGGAGGCACCGTGGCAGCAGCACCGGCAGGCAGACGGTGACGCGAGAAAGCTTACACAAACCCTCTCCCCAGACTGCCACACTGCCCATCTGCGTAAGGGACAAAACCCACTCTGGCACTACCCTCACACCGCCCCAGAATAGCCGGCAGTTGCCTCTGCTTACCAAAGGCTGCTGCGGTTGCACGGGCTGGAGACCAAGTGCCTGCTGCTGCCCTGGCTGCTGCCCCTGCTGCTGCTGCTGCTGCTGCAACTGAAAGAAGATGAGCATTGAAACAACAGCGACACGACACGCACGCTGCCTCAGGGAATGACTACGAGCCAAGCAGTATGGCTTTTCATGACCGATTTCCAGCATAGGATCTGGGCTCGCTTACAGCATTGGTTACTGAAGGCCCCTTTTGGGAGCTAAGCCTCACAGCTCTCCACTTTCATCATCAGCCACACCAAGGCTGACAAGGAGCACTGTTAATAAAAAAAAAAAATACTCAAAAGCTGGTATATTTAGTTCACTACACCATCAAAATATTTAGATAAAATACATTATCGTTCGAAGAACTGGCACAGAGAGCTATTGCATTAAAATGAAAACATGAAAATACTTCCAACTGTCAAAGGCCACGGGAAGGATTTTTAATGTAATTTACTTATTTACCTCCCCTGTGCAAAGCCCTACATATTTAGCCGATAAACTGATACTTACCTCCAAATTAAAAATATATCCTCAAATCAGAATACGGGAAATAGGCCAGACAGGCAGCAAGCCCCTTGATTTAATTCTGGCATACATTCATTATAAGGGCAGATAGGGGAGAGCACAACTGATGGTTTTGTCTCAGCACATTCAGCTAGGCTGTTCTCAAATCTACCTTCTCCAGAGGCATTCTACAATCTTGAAAAATGAAAGTACTGAATTTTACATGTATGTCCAAAGCTCTCTTTTCAAAGTCCCAAATATAAACAATTATTGCACTCTAGCAAAAGCAGTTCGGATTTATAGCACCAGGCTTTGCTGCTTTAGACTTGAAGACACGTGCAAGCAAGCGCGTAACACCATCACCCGATTCGGTGATGTTTCCACTCCCTTCCTGCACTGAAACATCCCTGGCCTCTAGCGCAGCTGAGTCCCTCACCTGGAAGAGTCTCTGCTGCCGCATCTGCTGCTGTCTTGGTCTCATTGGCTCCGGAGGCAGCTGTACTGAGTTTAGGGTTGGATGAGGACCTGTGGTCGATGCACTGTCCAGTCCCCCTCCAACCAGTGAATTTGGCTGCAAAGGCTGATGGCTCAAACTGATTGGGGAAAAAAAATAACAGATTGTACTTCATTTGTAGACAGAGCACAAGTTAGTCTAGGAGTACTCAACTATAAGCTGTGACATTAGACTTCCACAGATTTAAAAGACGTTTATGTTTTACAGGAAGAATATATTTCCAAATATGAATGCTTTGAAAAATATTCCATAATAGAAGCCGTACCATACTATTGCCCAGTAACTGATGTAGCTAATAATGTGTTCCTCTAAACAAGAGCAGATCTCAGCATTCAACTCTTACTTTATGAGGAAGAGTGATGAGTTTCTATGTTTCAAGCAATAATTCCACATAAGCACTAAAATGTTCTCCAGATCAAAACATCTCATAGTTGCATTACCATGAATTTAAACTGATTACAAAGACTTTTTACTTTCTAAAATACTGAAAAAATGCACCGAGCAAGAAATACTTTCTTAGGATGTTATGGGAGAAATTAATGTTGACAAAGCAGAAAGATATACATGGGGAAAATATGTTAGCTAGCTTGTAATTTAGCTTCACTGATTAAAACTCAGTAAAGACAAGGCAATTCAGGTTAGCAGATTTATTCCTAATGCAAGGCACCCTGCAGCCTTTCGTACAAGGCTGTCAACCAAGTCAAGGCCAAACTTTTTGAAGAGGTGCAAACATACCCAAAATTGAGCATACTCTTAAGATACCCAGGCTTGCAAGAATTTAAAAGTTAAGGAACCAGTGGTTATTGCAGAATATATGGTAACATTCACAATTCCAGAAATACTGATTTCATCAAATTAGAGCTGAAGCAGAGAAAGAAGTATACATCTACTTGGTAACAGAGCTCATCAGGGGTACTCCAGGATAAATTACATGGGATCAGCGAGACAGGACTGAAGCTCTGCTGACAGGCCAGACCACCTCGCAATGACTGACATCTACACACTGCTGTGCTGTGTTTCAATGAATCTGCAACCCACACACAGGGAGAGCGCTGCACTGCGCAGATACTCCGTCATAGCTACAGCTGGACAGTGCATACAGGGGCAGACCTTGCAAATGTCTGTGTTTTTTGGGAGTCACTCTACTGAACATGTCTATTTGAAGTGGAAATTAAAAAGTGGCAAAATTTCTGATTCAGCTAAGAGCAGAGCTGGATTGTTAGTTGCATTATGCTAGACTGCTAGAAAAAAATCTGATTCAAGATTGTTATTGGAAACTCCAGTTTTCCACTCTGCTTACTCTGTAACACTCCCTTTTATGGATTTCTTTCCTGCTTCATTTGCCTTCTGTTTCATTACATTTCTTTACCAATGAAATTTTCCTGTTTCTCATAGGCAGTGCAACTCAGCTGTACTTCCAAACTGAAGTCAATTTAGTCTATTCAGGCTTAAGCAAAATTCATTTGTCTATTGAGAGTTAAACTACCAAGTTGGTCTTGTGTTTTCTTGACTACAGACTCTTTGGTAAACTTGGACTATTTATTGTTTAATACCACACAGGTGTTTGCATAATATGGTACCATGCCTGTATGTGTAGTAAAATAGGATCCAACTGCCATCTTTAAATGAATTTTTATGTTCTACAAACACAGAGGACAACTGGGCTACACCATGTGCCAAGACCAACTTAAAATAAAAATTAGACATGGGAAAAAATGGGGAAATTGGAGAGAAAGACATATTTATTGCTAATTAGACCCAGCGCTAACCTAATTTTGATTAATATGCTTTATTTTAAATAAAGCTTTAGACCTCTAAACAAAGTTGCCATGAAAATCCTGCAATGTTACCAGCTCTAAGAACTGCAGAGGCTCACCGCTGGGTGCCTGTCAAAGGCTGGATGTATGCAGCAGCCTGCTGTTGAATATATCCGCTGGGCTGCTGTTGTATCTGCCGCAGCCTCTCCATCAGCGTGGGGCTGGAATGAGCTGCTGTGTACGCTCGGGGGGTGTAGCTGGGGGAAAGCACTACGCCACCAGGCTGCTGCTGCTGCAAAGGCATCTGAGTGCTGTACATCGTGTATCCATGAGGCATGCTCTGCGGGGAAAACGGACAGAAGAGTAACTTCACTGGGCCCATATTTAAATTAACTGTAAGAGAAAGAGATGGCCTTTATCAAAGAGCCAAAGCCTGGATAACTGGAGGCAAGTCAGTGAGACGCAGTGCCGTACCCATGCACTGGCCCGTGAGTCCACCCCACTGGCTGTACCCCACTTCTGTTTGCGGGTTCAAGCAGCTGCAACGTGGTCACACACAGCAGGATGGAACTTGCACTGTGCCGTCCTTCCCTGAGAGGCACTGAGCAAGAGCAGGACTCTGCTCCACAACCCCACCTCTCCCTTTTCTTTGTTCCCCCTCCGCCCCACCACAAAATCCCAAGTACCAGAATGACCATGACATAATAACGAGTTACTAGTATCACTATCTCACCAAAAATTGGCCAAATTTCAGGCTTAACACTGAAGTACGCTTGCCTTTACCAGCAACAGCATTAGGAAAAAATGGAAATGTCCATGTTAAAAACATTTATGAGCTACAGCATGTGGACACTGCAAGCATCCTCGAAGGAGGCCTTGCCATCACGCTAGGGAACATACATGAGGCAAGTCCCAAGCACAGAAAAGCAGGCTGGGTGGTAAAGGAGTTCTCCTTAAAAGCATTTTTATGCAGACGCTCCACGGGAGTAGCACAGTACCTGTGCTTGCTGTAACCCTGGGTACTGTGGAAGCTGAGACGGGGGTCGAACTTGCGGAGTGAAAATAGCAGCTTGGTCCATTGGCTGACCCTGAAAGACACATCGCCCATCAGACATGGCCTCCACGCCCCAAACAAGTCCAGTTCTGGACACAAACCCCACCAAGCAGTGTCCTAAAGGGTCATGGAGAGACTTGACCATTTCCTTCAAGACAGCACCGTTGCTTAGTACCAAACTGCTGAGCTGTATTTACTCATAAGGAGATGGAAGAATTGACTTTTGTTTGATTTCTGACACTACTGTAACACTACAGCAGTGAAGAAACAGCCATTTACTGAACAGAGGTCTTGCAGAAGCCCTTTAAAATGGGGCTTTGCAAAGGATTAGAAAAAAAATATTCTAGCTGTCTTGAAGACAGTATATTAAATAAATTATATAGGGAGCTTAGAGTGAATAACAACCTCCAGTATAAATACACAATTGATATCTTTCTCAGGCTACCTGATTACTAGCTTTCCCCCAGATGAAGCAGGCAAAATGCTGATTAGCAAATTTTATGATAACATACAAAATACCAGTATGATAAATGGGTAACACAAGCATCTCCAGCTCCCAACCAGTACAGCTTGGAAACACACTCTGTATTTGTGATCAGCAGACAGCCTAGTTTGTTCGTTTCAAATTCTCTCAATATTTATGCCCAATTAATGGCAAATCATTTAAAGATTTCAACTATAACTGCATTAGTATGCTTTGAAGCACCAGAAAAGGGGG
>JAOBAS010000083.1:42940454-42979918 GCA_025311575.1 Elanoides forficatus
GGGGGAAGTTACACTTAATTTCAGGACAAGATTGTAAAAAACTGGCGAATGAGACTTTGCCAAGGATACAATCAAGTCTGTGTATTTTCTGTGCGATTGTAATGCTGCACAGCTGCACTTGATCATTTTGAAAACCATTCTACTCAAAAAAGATCAGTGGCAGACATGAGCTGGAAGCAGGGATGCTCCTTCCCTGTAGCTGCCTGGTTTCCCACAAAATCAAACAAAAAAATCCAAGTCCTCCAACAAAGCCTTTGTCATTTTAATTACGATAGCCTTACAGAGATGTATTAGAATTTAAGGCTAAGTGACTTTGATAACACACTGCAAGCAGCAACATTACAGTCAGGGCTACCCAGTGGAAAAGAAAATCTCACATGGGATAAAATACTGAAGCACCACTGGGACTTTCCTTCTTTATCTGCTCCCATCCCTTTAGTGGTAACTGTACCACACGTTAACAAGTCTGTAAGCACAACCGGCAGTCCTGCAGTTCAGCTATTATTTTGGATTGGGTTTAAAAATACATGCATCCTCATTGACAGACCTGGGAAACAAGCAGAGCTACCTATTATGAACAGGAATCACTCAGAGAAGCAGGATGGTAGAGAGAAAGCATTCCAGCTTCAACCGATCCAGTCCCAAGAGACATGAACCGCTGTGACCGGGGCTGGATTAACTGCCCTGCACTTTGGGTAGGCAGCAGACAGAAGAGGTCAGGGACAAGATGCAAAACCAGGGGCAAAGCTACCACAGGGTTGTCACACACTCATTTTTCATACCTTCCTTTCTTTTAAAAACAAACAAAAAAGACTGACCTAGCTAGGCTCTGTGCCAGCCTCTGGGACCACCGCTAAAGGAATCACTAAGGAGCAGACAAGACAGCAAGGCGTTCTGATATGATAAGCTATACTAAGGAGGCAGAAGCTACACTAAGGATTTGTTTTAAAAACAAGTCAATATCTCATGGAAAATTCTGAAAAACAAATTAGGGAGTACAGGAGGTGTGAACAGAGTAACATCTATCAGTCCTGACAAAAGGTCAGGGTAAATTAAATTTATCTGGAAAAGCATCTGCAAAATCAGATGGTGAGCTCTCAAAACAGCCACCTGATAGGTGAGAAACTGAAACACTGAACAGAATGTACATCTTGCAGACAGGATGCACACAAACCAGATGTCAGCCAAGTACAGGGGAAAGGTACTCAAGCGCTTAAGATTTTTCTTTTTTTAAACAGAGGCAAAAGAAGAAAATAAAGAATAATAATTTCTCCGAGCAAATTGCTTCTGAAACTTTTTCATAAGGTTCCAATGACAAGATAGTAACTTGAATTCACCCAAAGGTGACATCTGGTAAAACCATAACTGATTTCTAGAAAAACTGGTGCCTTAAGCTATTCCCCGCAGTAATACAAACCACCTTGTGGGTTCTGTGGAAGCTGGTCTGTAGAGCGGTGCTCCGTGTGCTATCCTTTTGTTTCTCTCAGTGACAGCTAACCTGGTGTGCCCAGGAACAAAATTTGTCCACTCATGCCCATGCAGTATAAACAGTGTCCCTCCAAAGTTAATGGAAGTCGGATTAAGCTCTAATTTTGTAAGAAAATACTAAATAAGCAGCTGCATGATCCCAGCAATCCACAGTGGGCAGAGAGCCACAAGCGAGATTTGTCCACCGACCTCTTCGCTGCCATCTGAAGTGCACACAAAGCAGCGGAGCTGGCAGGGTGTGAGACTCCAGAGCAGCACACCCGTACTGAAGGCGTCACTGCCCAGGCCAGGGAAGCACCACACATAAAACCACATGTGAAACATGAGCAAAAAGCTGTTTGTTAGGCAGGGATAGATCAATCTATTCCATGGCAGCGCACGGCCACCGAGCAAGCTCCCGTGTTGTGAGAGTGCGCTCTGCATTCCTGAGAAGCAGCAGCAGCAGATGTTGCTAAATTCAAAGGGACTTCTTCCTCCAGGCATAATTTATTAAAGAGTTAACCAAACATGCAAGCCAACTGCTGCAAGCCAGAACTGTGCATGCATGTCAAACAAAAGCAAAACAAAAAAAAGGAGAAAAAAACCCCAAATACTTTTATTCAATGCTGATGCAACGTTACAGTAATAAACACTGCTACTCTTTGTTCTACTTATGCCTTAAATTGAAGCAAAATTTACTGCTTTTTCCTGTTAATGTATGTGACCACAGTGTATTTGGAAGGAATTTTCTTTCCTAGGTGGGGGGCACTGGGACTGGCAAAGGCAATTGTGGCAGCCATGGCACTTTGGGCTGATTTGACGAAAATCTGACCAAATCTGACTTCAAAAGCAGGTAGTGAAACAGTAACACTTACGTAGGTAAGAAGATGACGATAGATTTGAGAGACCTCACTGTGTATTTGCCACATATCTAGGTGTGCCTAATTAACTGCAAGTATGGTGATCTCTACCCTGTTCTGACATGCTACCAGTAGTAACAGGAATGACTGCACATATATAAAATATGGACAACAGGGTAAGCAGCAAAGCCTTTTTAAAAACACATTGTGCTTTGTCTTTCCAGTTAGTGTTTTTAACAACATGGCAGTTTCCCTAAGACAGGAAGAAAGTCCTGCAAGCTAACTCTGAAACAGCTTTTCTAATTAATAATATCTGGAAAGCTTTCCAACACAGATATCGGGAGAAACTTCATGCCATCATTGTTTTTCTCCAGAAACAACTGAATTCTATGAAACTTAATAATTTAACAGGCAAGTGTTAGCCATTACTTGTTTTGGAAGTAACAAAATATGGTTATTCTAATAACCGCACATCCTGCCATAGCTCAGGAAGAGACCATCAGACAGTATACTGTCCCGCTCACGTAGGACAAGAAGCATTTTGGAAACTACAGCTCACGTGGACCAGGGGAGCTGACCCTCACCGCCTGAGCTGAGCAGCACAACTGCGTTCCACCGCAGCGGGAACAGGCCCACGCCTGGAACGGCTCCAAGTGCTGCCTCAGAAGCGCTGGTGGCACACGCTGGCCAAAAAGGACGTGTGGTCCATCCCTTACCACTCATCCGACACGGCAGTCACCACTAGCCCACCGTACGTGGTGGCAGAAGCTGCCACACTGGATGGCAGCAGAGAGGAGCAGGCCCAGCTGCCAGCGGGGAGGCGAGGGCAGAATGGGAACACGCCAGCCATGCTTCGATGCACGTGGCATCGGACCTACCTTGCAGCTACTCTAATCTTTCACAGCAAGAAACACAACAGAAGAGGAAAAAAATTAATCAATGATGCAGTTATTGGAAATATTTGTAAGAAAAAATACTCTATGTGTACAAGTGTATTCACAGCCTTCCCACATGCAACCACTGCCCTACCTAGGTGAGAGGAGTGCCAAAGCATATCATTCTCATCAAAAGCAAAATGTGCAGCCTGCGTGTTGAAAGAAATGCATGTTTGTGCAAAAGAAATAATAAAGAGAAGAAAAGTTCATGGTCTCAGAGTGGTTACCATTATGTTGTCAAAGCCATCCTGAAGGGATACAGCAGTGCTACAGACATCCTAAAGGAAAAGGACAGGCAAGAAAATAGCAAACAATACAAACAATATACACAATTAGGCTCGAATTGTTAGTGGAGCAGTACAGCACCTTTACAGAGCTCACCTGTATGTACTCAAAGAATGCTGGTGTTTAGGGATGCTAACAAGGTCCTTTTAGGTGGTTTTTATGTTAATGAACCTCCATACTTTTATAAAATTTATGAACAGAAACTCTAAACATGGAAAGGACTCCTTGCCATCCACAGGAGCCTATTAATTCTATACATAATACTCAAAATTTTTTTAACAAGTCATAGCTCTTAAAGACCTTGCACCATAGCTATTCGTTTTCAAGAGCACAGCACGTATGGCACAGCACCGAAGAGCAGAGTCCTTCTGGACTGATTTTACAGAACTGCCCACACCAGTGCCAGTGGTTTCAAGCTGAGCAGGTAATTTCATTCTGCAGCTGCAGAAAGATGAAAACCAAAGAAGAAACCTTCCCTATTTAAGCTCTACCTAACAACAAACATCACACAGTAGCAATGCTTACAAATCATCTTACTCTTAAATTTTCAAATACTACCTTCAGGCTTGTACACTGCCATAGCATTTCCTACTTTAAATCCAGGACCGCAGGAAGAACTACCACGAGCTCCCCAGGGACACGTTTCTGACTGGAGCACCATGCAGGCAGGCAGGTGTCCCAGTGGGGCAGCCCGTGGTGCCAGGGAGCACGCAAAGCCCCAGTGCCACTGGGACCTCGGAGGGGTTTCTCTGGTGTCAGCGTTGCCAGCACACGCTTAGACAACAAGGAAGCAAACGGGACGGCCTGGTGAATTGTTCATTCATTTCATGACAGTCAGAGCTTTCAAGTATCAGGCTGAATGAATCTTGCCACGTATCCAATAAGGCAAAATACTAGAACCAGACAGAAAACAGTGTGTCCATCTGTGGTACTCTCCAGCATACCACAAAGGACCTGGCTGTGCATGCCACTGTGGGGAAGTAACTAGGAAACAAAGGCTGTGTTTGGATGGCTCTGGTTTGACTTGGTTTACATCAGTTTATCTTATACTGACTTATTGCCAAAATAAAAACATGGCTGAGACAGAACCGCTGACTGATGAACATCCAGCACATGTGGTACGTTCGCTGAAATACGCATCTGAACCTACCCTGTCAAATTTTAGTGCAACTTTTACATTGTAAATGTTCGATCCAAATTTTATGAAAAAGCTCATCACAGACACTTTATTAATCTTATTTAGGCATGGATTCATGCCTTCACGGTAAGTTTATTCTCCTTACTGACTCCCTGTCTATGCAGCACTTCAGAGGAGAAGTTAACCATTGTTCTTAACACCTCAGATACTGTCCCTGTTTGAAACCAAAAGGGAAATGCAACATCTTTTGTCCTCTAAATGTGACGGTGCTAAACAACAGCATTTCTTAAATCTGAGAATAGTGTTATTTTAGATGTTCAATTATTGCTTTTTGATCCACCTAGTCATAAGTAGTGATCCTCATTTGTTTACTCAAGGCTCTTATTTAAGCTTGTAGTCTATCATAGTAATTGAAAGCCAGTTGGACCTAACACTAAAACAGTGAGATATTGCCTAGTAACAAATACTACAAGGTCAACTCTAGAGCCCAGTACCTAACATTTAGGGTACCTAATCCTTAGTACCTCATAGCGCCTATAGGACACCAGTGAGGGATCAAATATCCACTGTACCACTGATACGATAAAACACACATCCAGAGCTTCTGGGGGCTGCCTTTTTTTTTTTCTTTTTTTTTAAGGTAGAAGACAGCACACATACAGGCAAACCCTAGTTTCACAATTATGAACAGCTCCATATAAAACTGTTGTAGCCCATCAGCAATTTAAGCACTACAGAGGGCTACATCATAGCAGAGAGACTGAAAGAGGGACAATGAGGGAGCTCTAACAAAATAGAGACAGCGTGGGAGAAATTATGAGGATACTTGCTGAAAATTTTGACTGTTTTGAGCAAAGAGGGCATATCACAGAGTTTGAAGGCAAGATAGCCTAAGGGCAATGTAACACATACTGCAGTGAGGGTAAGAATGGGTACAGAAGGACTTTAAAAAAAAGACGAGAAGTTATTGGTTTTACCACCAACTACTGTATGCATGTTGCTGGGTATCTGGGATCCAAAAAACAATTTTCTGTTCTTACACCATCAATTCAAAAGCAGCCTGTCTGTAGCCATATTCTGAAACTAGCTCAGGCTCTGAAGGGTGTTGCACAATAGCCATGTGTGGTTTGGCACACAGCAGCTGTACTCTGCAAAAATGTTAGGAGAAGAAATACCAGCTATTCCTAGAGAACATGGTCATCTGTGTGCACACGTGTATGGAAATGGCTCCTGCTGGACTTCCTGGATTTTTAATTGTGAAGACCATTGCTGTGCCTCTGCTGCTGACTTGTAGCTTGGTGGTACATAGCACCATGCAATTCCACTATGAAAGCCTCTGTGACACAACAGGGAACAAGAATATCATCGAGCAGCAGAAGCAAAACCTGATTTTATGAAACACAGGAAAATAGAAGGGACTAAGACACCAAAGGGCAGATGAAGTCTAAAAGCAGATGGCCCTAATTAATCAATATTTGGGCAATTACTGCAATAGTAAATATCAGCTGGCTCTCCACTCCGTAAGCCTACACAGGGCAAGCAGCCCCAACAGAAGGCAAAACCATGGTGTTGCTCTTCAGACTTAGGGGTTTGGACAAACCTGTTGGAGAGATCGTGACTGTGCTTGCTGCCTGAGGAGCCGCTGCTGCTGCTGCTCTTGCTGCAGGAGTTTCATGTGAAGCAACTGCTGTTGAGGCGTGATTGCATGGATAGAGGGGGGCTGCATCATCGTGCCAGAGCGCCGCTGCAGCATGTTTGACAGGGCTTGCTTCGTATTAGTCGGAACAAAGGAGCCTGTCGGATCCAGCCTGGAACCACCTAAAAACCACCCAAAACACAAATGTGTTCTCTGCCTTCTGTAAGAGCATTGTTGGTACAGATCAGTGCTAATTAATCAGCTCCTATTTGGTTAGCTCTACAATAATGATGATAAACTTATCTCTGTAAAGGCAGATAGTGAACTGGATTAAACCAGATTACTGGCCTGAAAAATTAAATGGGCAAAATAACTTTGAAGACTACCACTTGTAAATGAGAATGAAAAGTAAAAAGGCTGCGGGCTGTTGTATGTTCTACATCACATAAAACATTGGACTACTACTGATGAACAAAAGTTGCATTTCAGATCAAAATCATGATATGAACAGATTATTATGTCAAGCCAATTTTATAATGAGATCACAGTAATTTATGCACTCTATGCTATTTGATAAAAATCATGTATCTATATGTCAGATTTAAGAAGGTGATCTTATAAATTAGTTTTTAAAATCAGTATTTCCTTAAGCTTTTTAGTCACTGTCTGGTATATTCTGAAGACTTTTACATACTTAAAATACAGATCTAGTTGGTTTTGGAGGTTCAGAAAAACTATTTAACACTTATAACTGGAACCAAACTTCTCAACTTCTCCTGCATAATATCTGAGAAGGATGTAGTAGTATTTCTCAAAACACCATAAACGGCTGCCCCCTAGAGCAAGTAAAATACTTACGTTAAACTGTATACACATTAACCGGAAGAAACAAAACAATTCTACAGAAAATTAAGCACATATCACAAATGCTGAAAAAATGCAAGCCCATGGATTTATTTATTCCATCTAGCAGATGTCAAATTAGCCATCATGGTTCTTGGTATGAATCAAAGAAGAAATAACCCAAAGGTAATTTGTTCCTTTCAATCATCCCTCTCTTACTTCACTCGTCATTGAACTTCTACCAGCTTTCTTATACTATCACTACAGTAGGTAATTTTTGCTTATCTACCAAAAAAGTTTAATAGCTTAATAGAGACAGACCTACAAGCGATAATAGAAAGCTCTTAAAAAAAAAAAGGCTAACTAAGGAATAAAATAAATGGCACCAGCAGACACAGCCTGCTTCAGAGAAAATTAGAAACAAAACATGGTTATAAGAAGTCAACTTTTGTCATACATCAAACAATAAAGCCCCATTTCTGTGAATTCAAATCTTACACGTACCTGGTGGGAGGGGCTGGTTCTGCACAAAGAAGCCAGGCTGCTGCGGCTGTCCCATGATGTTGTAACCCCACAAGGCAGACTGAGGATGGTGCATCATTTGAGAGGAAATTGGTGAGTAAGTGGGAGGCACTCTATATAAGTTGTTCTGTGGATATTCCTTAAAATACACAGTAAAAGCGAATGTTACTGACATTCGTACCTTACTAACTCATAAATAATGCCAATTTTCCTACTAAATTATTAAAGGACAGAGACAGTTCCCATTGTTGTTTGCAATGATGTAAAAAACAGATTAAGTCTCAGGCTGCCCATTGGTAATTAACACTAACAACTTCATACAAACACCATCCAGTTTTACCTTACTAGCAAGTATTTTCTGCAGGCTATAATTAGGTATAGCACAAGGACAGCTTACCGTATCAGTATATAAATAACAGGAAGAACTTAACTGAAACATTAAAAAGGCCAGAAAATTATCTTAAAATTACAGCTACATAAAATGTAACACATTGACAAACCAGCTGGATGCTGACAGAATACTATCACATCTACAACATGTGTGACTATGCTGGCAGCAGTGCGAAGAGGACATAATTGCACAGAATGCTGCTGCTGGAAACGTACATTATTATTCAGGTGGTGCCAGGCATGTTTTTCAAACCCTTGCTCTAAGTGATTCTTACCTTAGGAACCCACACCTCAAAAACCAATAAAAACCAAAAGGGAAAGCATCTCAGCAAAAACTGCACAGTAAAACAGTTAATCTATGTGAAAGAGCCTCTTTCAAATTGGTTTCATTTGAATGAGACCTGGGTTTAAAGTAACGTGTTTGCTCTCAACATAATTTGAACAGGAGGAATTTTAGAAATTGATACAAACAATAACAGCTGTACTTTACACCAAACAAAAGAAAGTATATTCAGAACCTGAATAATATTTACTAAGATCCAGTCCAGCATATTTTACATAGCATGTAAGGTCCTAAGTACAGTACGTTCCTCTACACTGAGCTCTGTTTCATGGAAGTCCACCGTCCTTCTGACCACCTCCATTCACTTCCTTTATTAGGACCCACTCGTCCAGGTGCAGAACAATTTCTGAAGGTAACATCAGATACTTCGGCAAGATATTTCAAATTTTGTATGGGGCACCAACTACTTACATCAGCCCTTGAGCTTGACTTCGACTTTCGCTTCCTGCCCTTTGTCTTCTTCTCATCATCCGTGGCGTGTTTTCCCTGATCTGAGAGCTCTCCTGACTTTCTTTCTGGTTCCTGAGACACAGGTGTGGTGGGCTCTTCCTCCTCCTCCTCTGGAGGAAGGGGCAAGGGCTCGAGGTAGTAACTCCGTGGCTTGGGTTTGGTGTGCATGTGATACAGGAGGAGATGCTGCTGCTCCTCATATTTTATCACTTTCCTGTCGACACGAACTGTACCAAACCATGCCCAGGAGAGAGGAGCAGGATTTTTGTGACCTTCAAATAAATCCCAAGGGGACACCTTTTGTTTTGTTGAAACCTGAAGACCCTGTTTCAGAATAAGTGAAGTTAATATTTTAAGAAAGTTAGACACTAGAGTAGATGATTTGCTTTTGTACATCATCATTTGAGTCAGAAAAATCCAGTAAGGATTTTTTCCTCTCCACAAAATGTACCAAATGCATACTGGTAGGATTTTAACCTCTATCCAAGGCTGCCACTAGATAAAAGCAATTATATTTTATAGTACCATTTGCTTATAGCTATGCTAAAAATCTCAAGTTCCATCTGTCATATTTTGGAGGAAAAGTCAAATATCTGTCAAAAATAGCTAATCTGAGAATATCCTTGCTAAAAGTTTACATATTCAAGTAAGGGGAGAAAGCCCAAGTGCTATATCACAAAAAAATGTCTAAGTCTGCAGAACAAAAAGCTCTATCCTTCTCTTTTAAATGAATTCGCTTTAAAAAATTATGCATCCCTTTGTATTCCCCAAAATCCAATCCAACTAATACACTTCCCCTCCTCCCTTTTTTCCTGTCTTTTGTAAGCAGGATCACCCTCCATCTTCCTCCCACCAAGTAACAGGTCAAAAGGTTCCCAGGTCAAATGAGCTCTCAAAATGTAGGATTCTTCTTGAAAAGCAAATACTTCTGTAAGAGTTTCTGCTGTTCAACTCCAGGTCAAATGTGATTTCCTTTTTGGCAACTTCTGTGGAGTTGGCTGATTATCATTCAAGACCCTATATCGCAAAATTGAGCAAGCTTATGTCAACACTCATCGCATTAGCAGTTACAAATTGACCATGTACTCTGCGGATTTAACAAGGAAGGGCATGCAGCAAACATGATCACTGAATTTTAAACAAATCGGAAAGTGAAAGGTTACCCAAACTCTTGAATTTGTACGAGTGGCATAAAACCGTTTCCATTAAAGATGCATATACACCTACAGCTCGGAGACTATCTGCAAGTATCAGCGAACCGTCAGGGAGAGGAGGATGGAATCACTGTCCGTGCTGCTGCAGGGGTGGTGAAGCTGGTGCATGGTCCAAGTCACACTAGGCTGCTCAAATCCATTCGGCTGGGGTTTAAAAACTCCATGCATGCCTCTCTAAAACCCACTCCCAGTTTCACACTCTGCCTGAGAATTTTCACGTGGATCACAAAACCAGAAACATTTACTCTTGCCTGTTTCTTATCAATGGAGTCAAATCCTGCAATTTTGTTCCCCTTGGTGTCAATCAAGGATCCCATTGGCTCACAAGTAATAATATCACATGTCTGCTTTGGCAAAGGGAGCAGCTGGCGGACCTTGTCAATGCTTTCTGACCGTTTGTCTCCCAGCTCTTTCTAGAGAATAAATACAACAATCAATCAAACGGAAAGAGGGAGGGGAAGAAGACAAACATTACGGTGCTTTCACTATTAGAAAATGTCCAGTTTCTGGATGAATCATTTCCTTGTACTTTTACTAAATTTAAACGAGTGGCTTTGCGACATTTTTTGTGTTGTTTTCTTTTTTTAAGAATGTAAGTTATCTTTTCATCTCTTGTTTAAACAGAACGTAGAAAATACGTAATACAAATTTAGTGTCTCAAATATGAATAAAAGTAACTGACTTGCAGGGTCCCTAATTTTAATTTAATATGAAGAAAATTCTAGAAGTCTGTCTTCCCACCCCCACATTCCTGTATCTTTATTTTCTTCTTTTTCTCCTTGTTATTGCTAGTGCTCTCTATCAGTCTCTCCTCTTTTTCCAAGAGGCCTTCCCAGACACTCGAAATGACAGGATTAAAAGATGAGCACAGAAAGCAATTCAAAAGAAATGGTGAAAACGACAAGACATAAGACTTACTTTTAATTTTTTCACTAAATTCATGTAAGCCCTTTTGTTTTCCTCAGGCCCTCCTTGGGAAGCGTTTGACAAGTCCGAGGCAAGCGTCCCGTTGATAAGGACACCCAGCATATCGAGCACAGTTGTGAACAATTCGCTAAGAGTAAAGACAAGTATTACCCCAAGGAACTACTGATTGCCAAGAGATCCAGGGACAGATATTCACAGCAAAAGGCACAAATGCAGCACTTCAGACAAGCTGGGTTTTTCAGGGCTTTCTGCATACACACACATCTCAGCTTACATGTGTAAGCCCCAGTGCATATACATGCAGGTGGAATGCCAAGATGTACAGACAAACCCCAGCTCAGAGCTACAGACAGCACTAACTGCTAACAGACAGTCATTAGGAATTACAGGCTCTGACTTAGGAAAGCGCTCAGGTACATGCTTGTTAAGAAAGAGTGTAAATAGTGGCTCCAGTGCTTTCCAAAATAGAGGTGCTCCTCAACCAAGACCAGCACTGAGCATGTAAATCGCACGCAAGCAGTAATAGGATAACAGTAAGAAAAATGTAACAATAACAAACATGCAATCTAAACATAAAAGCACTAAGGACATGAATTAGCTTGTTTAAATAGTGCAGACATACTTGTTGGTCTGCATATCAACAGTTCCTGAAGTGATTATCTGGAGAAGCAGAAGTGCCCAGTCTGTAGTCCACTGGGTACTCCTCTGCACAGTATCAAACATGCCACCTACCTGCAAAATAATACAGCAGATAGCAAGGCTCTGCATATATCTCACAGAGGCAAGCTCCCCTTATCATATGGGTTACTTATGAATAAAACGGCTATCCAGTCGCACAAGTTCTTGTGTGTTAAATGCCATCTTGAAGTGCTGACTTTAAGTAACTTTTACTCCCCACCCCATGCTCCCAGCAAAAAGCTTCTCCTAAGAAGGGACTACAGAAAAGCAAAATATTATTACGCTGCTCCTTCAGTTTCATATCTTCACTTTCACATTTGATGCAACAAATTGAAGTCGGTGAAAAAATTCTCAGAACTGAAAGAGTGTCAAATTAAAACTTTATAGTTATCATTTTCCTCCCACACCCAAAAATTAGATAATAATGTGTAGTGCAGAGAGACAAAAAATCTGAAGAACAATATAGCATTGATTGAAAATGAAAACTGCTAAAAGATATATTTTACCCTATGAACAATTTTTCACTATTTCTACCAGTATAGTATGATACTGTAAAAAACGCCTTGGCTTTGAGAAGGAGCCATTTTGCCAAAACTCATCCTTCAAAGGACCAAATTGCAGTAACACAAGATACCTCCTCAGGTTGCAAGCCTGATCGCCAAATGGTCAGAATACAGTCCAACCCCCAAATTTCAAAGGTACAACATTTCTAGCTAATGAAAGCACAGCTCAAGCCTTCAGACACTGACAGCCCTGTAAAAGAGCACACACCTCCCCGTCGCACAACAGGATGCCTCAGAGAGCTTATGTCAAAACGACACTGCTCTTTCCTTACTGGTGGCACTGCAGCCCTGGGTCTTCCTACTCTGTCAGCTTCGCTGTCTCGCACATTATCCCTGCACACAGTACCTGCATCAAATCATGTTTCCTGATGTTTCCCACTTCACAACTTTCCAAAAATAAATCTTTTTATTTTGTCATGTTTTTAATCACTCTATATACCTTCACTGTTTGTGCTTGTTGTTTCACTTCAACACAATTCTTCCCCATACTTAAAGCTTATTTCAGAGTTGTGTCTTGCTCAATAAATACAGAGACTGTTTCCATTCTCAGTATCTGCTTTTAGCTCCTAAACATTGCTGAGTTTGTATCTAAGATTACTCCTTGAACTACGTGAGTGGGTTATGGTTTACAAAAGAATAAAATCTTGCTGCTTTAATAATAAACCAAATATTGCCCATATCAAGATTTCTACCAACCCATGACAAAGTGCATGTCTCCATGGTACTCAGTGGCAGGTGACAGCTGCTTTAAGTGCAGCCACAGCAATCTCGAAGCTGGTCACAGCTGGCTCAAGTCCCCTTGACCTGAACCAGTGGCAGTGTAAGGCTGTGGTTACCCTTCTAGTTGCACAACCGCATCTAAGTGGCTTCCAAAGAGACAGGAAGAGAACAACGCGGCAGTGTTAACTCCTACCTTGATGCTCCCTCATTTGGCCTTACATGTAGTCTCCACACACCTACTGCACTGTGCCAAACGAGCCATGGTGGCCCTGACATCTGGTACAGAAGTTTCAAGAGATGCGGACATTGGAGAACTCGATGGAAATAGATTTCTAAGTTGATTAATACATGTATCCAAGTAGCAGCAACTGAAATGGCACACGTAAGTTAAATAGCCAAATGTTACATTTCCCGAGAGCTCTGCAAGTCTCAACTATATTGACTGCCTAATTCCATAAAATCCTTGCTTGTTACATGGGGATAGATCATCAGTGGACAACAGCCTGGAATGTCCACAAAAAGATGATACATTTCTGAGGTTCCAGGGACACTGAAAGGAAGAAAGCAGCATAATAATAAGGCATGAATAAGGTATATGGCTGTCCTTCCCATTCATTTTATATGAACAATGTCCAAATGTTATGGCCAGGAGGCATCAACTGCAACCAGAAACGGGAAGAGCAGAGACGAACACCAGTGGAGCACAGACCCCCTTGTGTCAGGGCAGAGAGGGCACTAACAGCCCTCGTTGTCCCTGGCCAGCCCCACCTGGGGCTACCCCCACTCCCATCCCTGGCCCAGGAGCCCCAGCCTGCCCCCACGGCCCTCCCTGGCCACGCCAGGGCTGCGTCTGACCCTGTCCGCCCTCGCCAGGCCTGATCCTGAGCCCTCCCCACGGGCTGACGTCCTGGCATGGCCTCAGCCCATCCCCATCCCAGTGGAGGTGCCTGATGCCTGAGGCTGGGGGCTGAGGGACCCCCTCAGCTGCCAGCTCGCAGGGAGCCCCGGCCCCTGCAGTGCCCTGAGATGGTGCTTCTTGCTCCTTACCACCTACTCCAGAGTAGCTGCCACATCTTTTTATAACATCAGGATAACCACATAAGTTTTTTCTTACCAAGTTAAGACGAAGTTGTAGGGCTTCATGCATCATTTGCCTAGCTTTAACGTCGTCCTGGTACCGTTCTTCCCTCCAGTTACTAAGGATCTAAGAAAAAGCATTTGATTAAAAAAATTAATTTGTAAAGAGCTGATAATCTGCTATTAAATGTGCTACTACATCTTCCTGTTGTAGCAAAAAGAAAATAAGCACCTTTGTTATGCATTTATTAAAAATATTGTTTCAAACACCCTATTTAACTGTTCACCACAGCTAAGTAAATAGATAGATCTCTTGCACTGGAAGCAGCTTCCCAACAGGACCTAGTGGGATCTCTGGTGAGAAATGACCAGAACCTTAGGGAACCTGGACCAGCTGCATTTCAGGGGAAAACCCATACAGCAAAAAGAAAGCCCAAGTGGCAGTAACACCAGGGGAAAAAAAACATCAAAGGAATTAATTTAACTAGGATGTGGACCTACATCATAGCCTGAACCTGAGTTGAGAGGCAATATGAGAAAATAACGGCTCTACAGGTATCAATTTTCACTGTCACAGTAATTCATAGAAACTAAAAGACAAAAAAAGGAAACTTGCACCCATTACACTGGGCACTGTATATATTCAGTTTAAAGACCGTCTTAAGGAGCTATTGTAGGCTAAAGCATGAACCAGATGGGAGCAGGAAGTCTAGAGCAGAATCAGCAGAGGTTGTGAGTAAGCACAAGTGATCCAAAGGAAAAGCTGTAGGCAATGGGCCAGTTTGAGACTAGTAATATTGTTTTTTAAAATATGAACAACTCTTAATCTGTACTGGCTGGAGAAGATGAAGGGCTTTCCTAAAGAAGGAAAGTTTCAAACTTACAAAAACTTTTCATGATCAAGCTAGAGACTGAGAAGACTGTTCCCCCTCAAGACAAACATAATTTAGTGGTTTTTCTGGAAAGAACTGAATCAGACACAAGTTCATTATATTTCTCTGTAACAATTTTAGAAAAAAAGATGCATTCACTCTCAAAAAGGAACAAACACCTCCCTATTCCTCATTCCTGGACTGTTCCTTTTGGCATACCATTGCACTGTAATTTTCCTCCTTTTACACCATCATATACACATAAAACTGATGACACATAAAACATCTAACAAAGGGTGCTCATGATTATGTGCTTGTTTTACCTGATTAACTTGATTCTGCAGTGATGTTAGAAGCCCTTCCCGTTGCTCATCCTGTCCCTTAAGGCAAGTCAGTACCAATGAAAGGAAAGGTTGCTGACTCAAGAGAGACATGCTTTAAGAGAGGTAAACACAGAAGTCAATTAGTAAAGTTATTTTGATACTTCCCATCCTCACTCCCTTCCTTGTTTTGTCTACTTTTTTCCCCTGGAAGTGGCATTGCCTGCATCTATGTCTGTTTGTTTTAGTGAATTAAAGCCTTGCCTGATGAATTAAAAGAACATGCACATCAGGCGGCAGAGCACCAGCCAGTATAAATGCACATATTATGTATGTCATTACTGATAACCCACCTAGCTCAGTGCATTGAATGACCAAGAATTGCATGGACACCCAAAGGCCTGACTCAGAAACAGAACATGTTATTTTAAGACTACTTTGATTAACCAGGGATATAATTTTAGTGGAGATTAGGCAGCTAGTTTCTAATCTATGTTAGTGGTCTGAAGTGAATCCCAAGTAAGTTCCCCCTACAAGCACTGATTAGAATTACAGCTGCCTAAATTGCACTAAAATTCTAACATGGGCTTAGTGTAAGTAAACTGAGATGCAGCTTTAGCTGGTTGTAGGAGAAATGCCATACCAATGCAAGGGCTTTCAGATTTAAATTATTATTTTTTTAGATTAATGTATATCCATTATAAATATAAAATTAAGACAAACTGAAAGAAATACACAAAGATTAATTTGGAAGTACAACATGTGAAGTAGAAGAGAAGTTAAAAACGTCACCAAAGGGATTTTAGTAACAGCTCATGCAACGATTTTTGCAGTTTTAGATATATAAGCTCCTTGAAAATTACATGCATCCATAAACACAATATAAATACATATCCACACATACACGTCTATTTATTACAAATATTCATTTCAACAGTTATTTTCATTTGGCATTTAATTTGACTTCAACATTTTAGGTGACAATTAGTATAAAGGAATGGCAAAATCCCAAGGTCCCACAAAAGGAGCAAAACAGAAAGTCTGTATTTTCAAAAGTCATATTAAACAGTGATTTTTCATATTTTAGGAACAACATGGTAAGAATACCTCTTCATTTTCTCATTAATTTCCACAAGAAAAAATTACAGTTTGCAATACAGTTATTATTGCAATTGCTATCCCTGCTACACAAAGCAGAGTTTGAAAAAAGAAAAAGAGATCTTATATACATTACAGAAGATTTCATACTTTCCCATAGTACCATTGGCTTTGTCACTCACAGAGTAGTAAATTTTGTTTTTGATCAAGAAGAGATCAAAAAGCTTCAAAAAGCACACAAGGAAGTAATTTATTGTTACAACTAGAACAATTTTGTATATAGGCATTTTATTTTGGCTTTGAAAGAGGCTTCATTTAGGTTTTCTACACTAGAGCTCTCCCATAGGCAAAGAAATGGAAGACAGAGAGCGGTTCCATATTCCTTTCTACTGATGCAAGGAGCAAGGGAGCCAGTGAATAATGGAAAAGAGCCGAAATGCTCAGAAACACCTAACAAAGAGATCTGGAAAGCAAGATGTCTTTTTTGTCTAACAACAGAGCGGGTATTACAAATGAATTAGAAGGACAAGGAAGAGATGGCTTCATAAAGCTAATACAAAGTGTACTTAAGTCAAAAACTGGACATGGCAAACAGAACTTTTAGGGGTTGATACACCACATAAGCTTATCAAAGAAACAGCCCAGATGAAGTAGGAGGGTCCAGCATAACACAGTTATGGGCATACTGCAGTTATGATGGAAAGAAACACAATTAAATCTTCTAACCTTAAAGGGAAAATAAGCTAGGTGGAAGAGGTTGTAAAATGGCAGTAGATTTAAAAGGCTCCGCAGAATTTAATGACAACTATAAGTCAAAATCTATACACGCATCACAGATTTACAAGAGTACTATAAAGTGGCAAAGCCCAGTTATTGGTCCCACGCTCAGGGAAAATATACTGCATGAACAACGTCGAAGGTGATCAAAAAGACAATGCATGCTAGTAACACTAAGAACAAGAAACTTACAGTGGGACTGTAATACAACAATCAAATACCACAAGCCTTTAAAAAGTGATCTGTTTTCTTGAACAACTGTAATTTGGAAGACCTTCACAAAAGCAAAGATGGTTGGAATCTGAAGCTAAGAGACCTTGTTGTGTATACTGTTCACTGTAATTTCTACCATAACTCTAAGAAAGTACAAAAAAATTATAGGCACTGTGAAAGAATATTTTACTAAAGGAAACTCAATAACCATTAAGTCATTAAAATTCTCATGCACTTGGTAAGTTAGACATAAACTTAAGCTTAATTCCCAACAGGAATTAAGTGACCTCTTATGATAATTATGGGATCTTAATGGCAAGAAAAGTGGCCTACTGCCATAGAAGGCAAGACACAACAACCACTCTAACTACTCTTTTAAATCTCTAACATTTCCCATCACCAAGCTGTAGAATAGCTCTGGAAGATGTGTTACAAAGCTTTCACATTTCTTCCTCTGAAACCAATGATATTTCTTCAACTAAAGCTAAAACTTCAAACTAAATGAAGCCTGAATCCTGTTTGGGGTTGATAACTTTTTGCTCCACAAAAGTGAACCAATGAGGTTTTGTGAAGCCAAAATCCAGTCCAGTCCTCAGTTAAACGCCTTCAAAAATACCTTTCAGCTCTGCGTACAGGAATTTCCCAAGGTCGTACCTTTTTTGTTTCTGTCTATCTCTTTCCTTCTTAGAAGATGACCCCAAATGCTGACCTTTCTCCAGCTCCTCTCCTGCAGCTTTCAAGACCCTACCTTGAACTGAGGTAGGTAGTTTTGCAATCAAGGGAGCCACCAGCCACACTCCTCGCCGCTCAGAGGAACTAGAAGTAGAAAAAACTTATTTCAGCCAAAATATCCCTGTAGTTTTATAACCAGTATTAGCTGTTATAAAAGACTGAACTGCTTTAATAAAGCAGTTGACACAATGCATCTGGAGTAACTAGTGTGGACTGAGCAGTCACAATTTCTGGTTTCCAGAAAATTCAAGAATAGCAACTATATTTATTGTTAAACAAAAGTAAATAGAAGTAAACTTCAGGTAACTCATGTCCGTACATTCCTGTTTCAAATGCAAAAAAGTCTAAGCAATCTACACACAATTAAGCATCATGTTGGCTAAAATAATTAAAAAGGTGCTACAAAAAATACCTTAGGAATGTCTTTTTACCATTCTGTCTTGTATTACTTGTGTCAGCATTTCCAACAGAGTTTGGATTGAAGAGGCCTATACCAGAGTTAGAAGAGTTATTGTTTAGATCAGCGGATTGCTGAAACACCTCTATTGTCGCCTTTGCAATATTATCCAACAAGCTGTTCATTTCAGCCACAGACCCAGAACCCTACAGTAAAACATAAGTAAACTAGCACATTCATGGTATGTTTGCTCATGGACTACGTTAAAATATAACATACTTTTTTGCATTAAATATTTAGATAGAAGTTTGAAAAGAAATACTCACAGGCTCCTTCATGCACTGTTTGATCATTAGTTGCAGCTCCAACCAAGACTGACGGAGAGTCCACTGATCTAAGTTCTAGGTAAGAATTAACATTACAAATAAAGTGTCAACACTTTGCAGGTCTAAAAAAATAATAATAAATCTCATAATTGAATATGTTACATGCAAAAGCCTCATCTTATAAGTAGATCATCACAATCATTACTCTTTTTAATAGTTTAATGACAGGCCAAAACATCAGACCTATTAAAGAATGTACGTTAACTTCCACATCTTTGCAGCTAATACTGTTACTCAATACTTTTAACCACGCAACTTTCCTGAATAAAAATCTCGCTCTCTGCAAAATCCATATGAATATAGAAAATGTAATTCACTCTTTCATTAGTAATTACGTTAATCCATGGCACTGCCATCCAAGTGGACACATTTGTGTTTAGCACAAGGTCATCTAGACCCGATTACAGTAAACGCAGCAGCTGAAGTGATTATTTTGCAGGACACTGATCACTATTTATCCTGGTTCAGATATTGCCAACTTGATTCTTCACAGGTCTATTCAAAGAAAATCCATTTTGAAGTTTAAGGAATGAAGTGTCCCTAATGCAGCTGAATTTGAAGAAATGATCAGTTTAGGACTGTCTGTGAAGGCATTTGAGCTTTTTCCATGGAGCAGGAGTGTCTTTCACCACAGTACTGTCACGGAGCCCTACTGAGACAGTAGGCATCTCCACCTAAGGAGCCCTAAAAGCAGCTCCCTTTTCAGTGGTTTCCTGATGACCGACAATGATGAACAGCAGCGATGAGTGTGTTGCACGCTTGTTTCCTCCATAACTGTGGAATCAGAAGTAATGAGACACCAGAAATCACACTATAAGAATGTTTACTACAGAGACTGGGGATCCTGAGCACACACAATCTTTAAAGAAGAATCTAATGCTTGACTGCATCCGGATCTGCAAATCAATGTCACTTGGTGGTGCTGCTGAATGACAGGTTAAAAGTCAGTGCACCACAGGTAGTTTTTCAACCTTTTCCCCACTGCATTACCTGAAGTATGCGTTTGATGTGCTGTCTCTGAGGGTTGTCACCCTCAGTGCATTCTTTAATACCATGAGGATAACAGATAAGTTGAAGGAGTTTCTGTGCTTGTTTGTTTGAAAGAACGGGATCCAAAATAAGATCTTTGTCTGTGCACAGCCTCTCAGGTTCTTTTAAACAGTGCTCTCCAACCCATTCCTGTAAGTAATCACATAATAGATTCACAAGATAGTTTTAAGCCAATATTAACTTTTGGTAAGCTAAACAGGAAACTGATTTTTCCATATGCAAAACTTGAAGTGAACTATGGTTCATGCAACAGGTGAGATTAGAAATGTCTTCTGTCATTCAATACCACCTGAAAGTATAAGACTGTTAAAATGTTTTCCAAAATTCATTTCTTCTATACTTTGAAAGCAACTTCGCAATAAAACAAATGCTACTGCAAAAGCACTTTGAGCAGACAGTTGATGGAGTGGTCCTACTGTCTTCTCAAAGTGCTTGAGATTCAGGTAAGAAAAACATGTCAATTCTAATAGAGTGCAGGGAGATGCTAATAACTAACTAAACCAATTTTTTTCCCCCAGAAAACATACTACTCTGTGTATAAACTGCTCAAATCAGGAAACCCAAACAGATTCAAATATTGAAATACTTCAACATTCATTTTGCACCAAAATACATGTTACACTTTTCAAACAAAATAACACTGTTTCTCCAAATGAAGACAGAAGAGTAGTTTTAGAAATTACCTGCTGGCAAATTGTTCTTAGCACATATCTAGCATACTCGCTTAAACTAGCAGTTTCTATGGAAACAGCTTTTCCGCATGATTTCAAAGTGTGAGAGGAACCCCAGATTTCATCCTCATTGAGTTCATCTAGTAAGCCTCTCATATGGAATTCTTCACTCTTCAAGGAGTTGACATTGTTGCTGCCAATTTCAGCGTCGCCTGTACAACAGAAACACAAAAGCACAGGGTGAACTTCTACCCAAGCGCCCGTGCCCCCAGACTGCTTACCCACCAAGGAATGTCTTTGGAGGCACAGGCCAGCTGAGGAGTAAACAGGAGTGAGGCAGTTGCACTCAAAAGGGCAGCACTAACTGCCTCTGCAAATCACCATGTTCAAAGTATTGTCCACTTTCTTCATTTTGCATAGCATCTTTTTAATGGGTATTTCAGAAGTAGGAAAAGGTTTATACATATCAAACACGAAGCCACTACGTGCTCGACAGGAAAAGGTCTGTGAGTGCATGGAATTGCTTTGGCAGATAATGAAGAGTTGGGTTACTCACTCTTCTCAGATGTCCCTTCTCCACGTCTTCTCCCTTACTTTGATTCATTAACACTCCATAGATCAAGAGACAAGTATGACCAGTGGCCCCTTAGCCCACCTTACTATGAACTTCTTGACAAGAGAGACTGATCTTCCTGGGAATGGAAAAGGGCAGAGCATACTGAGGGAGCCTGGCAAACACTGGTGAGCCCCTCCTCTCTGCAAGGCACCAGCACAGCTCTACAACCACCATCTACCTGAAACTAACAGGGGTGACCAGTGAAGAAGGAAAAATACTTCGGACACAATGCAAATAAATCAGACCTGTAACAGTTCACATTTTATGTGTTTACAGGCCTGAAACCTTGGACAAGGAAGAAGATGCAACTACGGTGTATAGTAGTGGGGAAAATAGCGCAAAATGCTGCACATAATAACACCCCAGAGGCGGTGAGGCCATCCAGGAGCATGCATGACAACAGCCTGCATAAGAAGCAGGCTAACGCAGCCTAACATTTTAAGTCAGCAGAAACTCTTGTGGATCTTAACTGACACACTACATACAACAGTCAACCCTTAGAAAACCCTTCAGTTTACTATCAAGATCAACAACTAACATGACGTGACATGGCTAAACAGCTTGCTTCAGCCACTCATTCAAACACACACACATTCATACCAGGGCCTCTGGTTACACATATGCTAGGATTTATTGCTAAAATCTGCGACCACTAGCAAAATATTTCAAACTACCGCACCAAGGAGACCGACTGCCTTTCAGCAGCTGTGGCCACATCCCCAGAGTACTACATTATTTACACAGAGTGCTCAAAACACCACGATGCACTGGGTCCTCCTGCGCACTCAGTTGTCCCGTCACTGTTTCTATGTTCCTTGGTACTGCATTACCCTGGGCAAAAAACCCCCATGAGGGTTTAGTAGAGTCACTGCTAAGAAAAAACAGCCAACGCCTGTGTCCCTACCCTGGTCTGTGCCACTTTAGAGTTACTCCTAAATAAACCAGCATACAATCCTTTCTTTAACAGGACCAAACTTGTATTTAACAGCTTATCAAAACCAGAGCCCTGACTCGCTGTGACAGACCAGCCCGTAAGCAGACAGTACCTCCCGGTGCGTGGCAGCGGTGGTTGTGACCCGACAGCACAGGTTTCATCCCCGACCCCTCAGCCAGCTCTGCACAGCCGGCCCAGAAGGTTCACCCAGCTCTCCGCTACGGCAGGCACGCTCCTGCCCCAGCCTCCTCTGCACGGACCTTTGCAGCACAAGGGATCAACTCCTTAGAGAGTGGAGAGACTGAACGAACAGCGTTGTCGCTTGTGAGATGGAATAAAAATTATTTTTAAGTAGGCCAATAGCAAAACAGTAGAACATATCCTGAGAAGTGAAACCAGTTATAAACCCTCTGTTTCCCTAAATCCAGGCAAACCCAAAAACTCCCATACCACTGACCCAACAGCTGGCAGAGCAGACACATCAAGCCCTGCAGAACCAAAGCCCAGGACAAGCTCATTGCAAAGTGTGGGAAACAAGCTGACAGAAGTCCGTGCCCAACACACGTGAACAGGCAGCAGCAGCAAACAGCCCATCTACACCCTCCCTACGCTCAAGCATCTTATGAGCTTGTGAGCACAGCCATATCGAGCCCAGATCTGTACCCATGAAGGACAAGAGGGAAGAACCCAGCAGGCAAATAATGCAATGAGGAGACTGATACCAAGCCACACATAAAACTAAAGCCGTCCCAGAATGCTTGATAAAACTTGAGAAGACATTTAATACACCCTAGAGGAGTTGACTGCAGCACCATCTTTCGTTGTGGGTAAAGATTATTTTTTTCTAACTCACAAAGCTTCCTCAGCATAGAACTGCAACAGATATCATTTATCTGATGCTTTTCCTCAGCAATCAACTACAATTTTGAAATAACTAATGCAGGGTGCCAACAAGAGACATCTCCAAATCTAACATTTTGGGTATAGGAGGAGATGTGCTGCAGTGAAGGCACAAATAAACCATGTGCCCAAATCTTCCTTTGTACCACTCTGCACCAGACCCTATCTAAACCATGTCCCCACATAGAGATGAAACAACAGGTGTTCACACTACACACCATTAACGAAAGAAGATAGCAAACCTCAGCACTCTGAATAGCAAGAGAACATAGATAATGGCCATAAACATATTTCAATCTCACTCTTAAATCCATCAGTCCATCCCAGATAGCTATGTCTTTAACATCTTTCCAAATATAGTCACATCATTAAGGATCACGGGGTTTTTGAGACAGTTCTGAGTCATTGGCCAACAGAGAATATAGTAATGGCACTCTAGCTGGAGGTATACCTCTGTAGGTATACCCACATCTGGAAAAATCTTGCTTGTTTAACTGGACATTTGCTTAGCTCCAAAAATACACATTACCACAGGTCACAAGAGCTTTAACTGAACTTAAGCCAAACCAAGCTCTGAGGCCGGTATTTGTTTGGAAAAATAACACACTCATCGTTCATGGAGAGTTGCTTAGCAGTGATTTTTTTAGAACTTGCACAATGACAGACACACATTATTTGTGGTAAAACACAGAAAAAGGTGGGAAAAATGATCTGAGAGTGTATTTCCTCTCTATATTTGAGGGACTTGCCTGAGTTTGAAATGTACTGGGACTTGGTTGCAGGGGTAGAGGTCAAAATGTGAAAAAGTCACATCTGCTTAAAGCCTCATCAGCTGGGGCTGACTCACCAGAGAAAAATTCTGTCTCTTGACCTGTGGGGGAAACACTCACATGCTACAGAAGCATGGACAGCATCCACGTTTTACTCATCATCAGGGTTTTCTTTTTGCAGGAGCATTCCCAGGGAAATGAACTAGCATGATCTGTTTTTTACCCGAACACTAGAACAAAAACATTACACACAACTCTGCATAATCTTACCAAGCATCAAAATTGCTTTTAAGACTGCAAACACAGCTCCCACTTCTATACTGTTGTGAGCAGCAGCCAAGAGGTGACGATCGCAAGAAGAACGAATTCCAGGAAATAATTTCCCTATGGAAAGAAGAGTAAATCTTGTAGAAAATGGTTGTTATTTACCAACTAAAATTTCCTTTGTACAAAATCCTTCTCATCTAGAACAGCTATAGAAGTACAATAACTGAATGAAGAACTGAATTTTCTGAAATTGAAACTGAAGACCAACAGGTAAGTCATTAAAATCAACCTGGATACATGGTTATGAGGTATTAATATCAAAATAAAATATGATCATTTAAGTAGAAAAAGGAGCCTGTCATTTCACTGTGTCCATGTAAACAGTGAATATAACCACAATGAGAAACTGAAGTGTATTTTGGTTTTGACTTCACAGATTTAGGAAATTACCTCACCTAGTCTTCTTAACAAATGAGGCAAAATTAATTATTATAAATGCCTGTTGCACAGTTAAGCCTAATTCTTCAGCTGAGAAGCAGACTGCAAAAGAAGTCAGCAAGTGCTTTTTCTAACATGAAGGAGAAGATAAACAGACTGAAAGACAGGGAGGGAGGGAGAAAGGAAGGATGAATCTACCACCTTTCTAAGGTGGTTAACTGAGCCATATGTAAGAAAAGTCTGTAACATAGTCACATTTTGTTTGATTCGTTCTATTTTCTAGAGTTCGGACATGATTTTTCCTATCCATTCAAATCCACTTCTATTTCTAGGGAAGCCTGGGACCATGTAACATATTTCTGTTACTCAGACGGTATTCTTCACGGCTCCTACTTGTTTTGCTCAAATATGCAACAAAAGTTCATGCATTTCTGGTCAAAAAAAGAAATTAATATTACTTTTAGATGGAACAATTTGACACTACTTAAGAGCTGAATTTTTTTTTCTTTCAGTTTCATTTTCCCATAGAAATAGTCTTGTCATCAAATTCACTGAAATACTTATAAGACAAAAGAGAGGTTATTTCCAGGCATGTTTCCTTTTAATTGTTAGGTGCTTGTTCCTTGCCCTTTTCCTTCCTCTTTTGGACTGTGGCAAACACACACAGGTCAGACCACAAAAAATTCAAATTTAAAAGGAAAGAGTACTACATTAATATACCCTAAGAACTAATTTCCTCATGTTTCTTCTGTTGGACTAGGTGCTTTATTATACCCTATTTAAAACCACATTTAATTTCAATTTACATGCAAGGCTACCACAGTGCATGATCTGTATCCCTATTAGTTTCTATATCACTGCAAGATGACCCACTACAGGAGCTGTCACTGCCCCAACAGTACTTAGTATGAAGGAAGGTGGGGACTGTGATAAATACTACCACTGCCTACAGCGGCACTGGCACAAAACCAGTATTAATAAGTCCCAGGCTCACATGATTGTTTCAATGAAGTTCCAAAACAAAATGAGAACTATCAGGACAGAACAGTTCTTCTAAATGTATTCCTCTTTGCTGAAGTGTACACAGATGCTGTGTTAAAACTTAACTTTCTTTTTTAAGATGTAATATTCAAATGGCTGAGTTTTATGTCAACATTATGCCGCACCTGGGTGGCCAGGTGTTGATAATGAATAAGTTTCAGTGAACTTCTATAGTTTTACATGCATATAAAACATTTCCCAAACAAGTAAGAATGTATCAACTTTTCACTAGCGAAGCATCTGTAGTTTTAAACAGGCTATCATTTCTACTCGCACTATGGATATTTTCTTACATGAAATCTGAAGCCATCAAAACACATCTGGGTTCACTTTCTGAAATGAAAGGACCACACAGCAGGTAACTTACCTGTTCCCTGGGGAAAGAGGCAAACCTGGGGTGTCCTGAAGAGGTGCAGGAGTAGTCGACAGGTCATTCTTGCCCCAGGCTCGGCATCCGGATCTCCACAGGCTACGGAAGACGGGATGCGGACATAAGGCATCTGCCCAGGACCTCCTAAGTCCCAGTGGCAGGCCTGGAAATGTTCTACCTCACAGCCCCATTCTAAATGGGAATACAATAATTTCATCAATAGGAATTAGCATTTATGGCCCTGAGTCATCAAAAACCAGGAAAGAATAGTATGATTTTTGGTAAGCAAGAGACTTAATTAATGGCAGAAAAGAATACATGGTTAAAATGGCTTTTGACAGTCAAAGCAGAAATAAGAAACAGAAATCCAAGCAGAAAGTGAAAAGAAATGTGTGAAGTGGCCAACAAAGAGGACCATAGCCACAGTACTCCAGGGCTGGAGGCAAAGACAATGAGGTCAGAGAGAAAAAGCCAACATCAGGCAGACTGATGGCAGAAGGAAATGCACAACCTGAGTAAATCAGGCAGACATTTGAGCATATAGCGCAGAGCAGAAGAGAGTTGTGAATAGAAGGTGAGGCTGCGTAACATAAGGGGACAGTGCGCTGTCAGCAACTCTGATACCACCTGTCAAGTGTGGGTTCTCTGATCTAACTTGGCGTCACTCCTTTTGGGAACTGCAAGGACACACAAGCTGCAATGCACAATAGGTGGCATTCCACAAGAACGCAGTTCAGAACACACTACTTATTCAATCAATGGAGACTTCTTAAGAAGTCTTATGTTTTTCATTCTAAGTTTTTCTCTTGGTATTTTCTTACCAGCTGCAAGAAGAGAAGGCAGTGCAACATGCTGAACTACATCTTCCAGAGAAAAGCACTGCCGGGCGATCAATATAGCAATGAAAGTGGCCAGGGAATCGTGGAATGACAGGTCACTCACCTTGAAGGAAAAACATTGCAAGGCTTCACATAACAGTGCACTTACATAACAGTGCATACACCACTGCCACTATTATTAAGGAATTAATTATAAGAATAAACAGTAAAATTTTTATACATAAGCATTTGTGTCTACATTTCAATGCATTTCCCAAACAATTTATGGCAAATACTGATAGCTCTTAACTTAATTTTAACCAATGACTATTTCAAATACCACAAATTCTGAAGTAAAAAACATTAGTCTTACAAAAACTGAGAAAATTTTACCATCCTGTAAAAACCGATAATATCGATACTCATTCCTTAGCTTTAGGACAAGAATATGTCCACAAGTACACAGCTTCAGTCTGTTCCTAAAGGCATATGTAATCAAACTATAGATAAATATACTGAATCAGATATTGGATAACATTAGTCACTGTAATCCTGCTGACTTTAACAGGACTATGGTAACTTAGACCAGCTAAGAAACAGCAAAACGTACCACCCCTTCTACAGCCCAAGAGCCAACACCAAAACAGGGTCTTTAAAATAGAGCTAGTTATTTACGTGTCCATCAGCATTTTAGAAAAAGTATATGGTCATGCCTGCTCCTTTTAAAGCATACCTCTGAAATTCCATTTCATTCCGTAATAAAGGAAAAAAAAAGATTTACAAAGAGAAAACTCTAAGCACTGCCCAAATTCTACATTAACCCTGAAGATGAAGGAAAGAATAAAAATCAATCACGAATCTCATTAAAAGCCTTAAATGGATACAGGACTAAATCTGTGCTCCGCATTTTGTATTGAATGGAAACCTTACTATACCTTTAAGTGCACCCTAGACATAGGTTTAACAGACACTTCAGAAGATATTGAACTTACATCCACACTGCAGAGCAGATCATTGAAACCCCAGACATGATTTGAAGAGCAGCAAAGAGCTTTTACGACCCCTAACCACTCTGAGCTAAGCACCGTGCAGCATGCCGTCAGCTCTGCGCAAAGGTTTGCTATGTCATTAATCCTAGGAAAGAAGAGAAAAACTAATACAGAAGCAAGATATTTTGTAAACAATAAATAATTAGGTCAAAGCAGATCAGTGCTTGGCAGAAGAACTGTTGTTTCCTCACTTAAGGTGGGGGGGTTATGTCCAAATGTGATTATGCTACTGTACATATAACCTAGTGTTATTCAGTTGTGGACAACTGAAGCATCTGGAAAAAAAAACCAGTATGTGACTTGTACCCCATAACTTGCATCCATCCAACCTACAGTAGCACAGGACCTTTATTTTGTGTAAACCCTGCTCTATACACCCTGTGTCCCTACCAGCTTCCCTCCCCGTGCTGAGCTGCCCAGGAAGAGGGATGCAGCACCCAAACCCCTGCTGCCTGCAACCCAAGACAGATGACCTGCCCCTCTCTACAGGGGCACACTCTGGCCTTTCCTCAGTGCTGCCACACAAACAGCAGCTCCATCCTCTTTCATGCAAAAAAAGTCACAGGGAAGTGGTGTGTGTGGTGCACACCTCCCTAGCCCCTGCAGGAGCCCTCCCCACCAGCAGTACTGTTCAGGAGGGATGAGAGAGTGACAAAATTAATTGGCATTAATGAATTTTACTTCACAGATCACACACTGTGTAATGTGTGATTTGGTGTATGACTCAGAGTTATGTAACATTTTAAAAAACAGCAGAGTTGACTCATCCCAGTGCAAGTTATTTTTTCTCTGTTCCACAGTGAAACCTGTTTGGCCACATTTAGATGTTCCCCTTTGCTGCTCTTACAAAACCGCTTCCTCTCAGCTGCTCTGCTCTGCCAAGAATGCCCCACATTTCAAAGAATCACAGAATGGTTTGGGTTGGAAGGGACCTTAAAGACCATCTAGTTCCAGCCCCCCTGCCATGGGCAGGGACACCTTCCACTAGACCAGGTTGCNNNNCCCGTCCAACCTGGCCTTGAACATTTCCAGGGATGGGGCAGCCACAACTTCTCTGAGCAACCTGTTCCACTGCCTCATCACCCTCACAGGGAAGAACTTCTTCCTTATGTCCAATCTAAATTTACCCTCATTCAGTTTTAAACTGTTGCTCCTTGTCCTGTCACTACAGGCCCTTGTAAAAAGTCTCTCTCCAGCTTTCTTATAAGCCTCCTTTATATATTGAAAGGCTGCAATAAGGTCTCCCCAGAGCCTTCTCTCCTCCAGGCTGAACAACCCCAACTCCCTCAGCATTTCTTCACAGGAGAGGTGTTCCAGCCCTCTGACCATTTTTGTGGCCTCTTCTGGACATTCTTTCGATGTTTCAGAGGCAGCTTCACACTAGGGACAGGGAGAAGGATACAGGAACGGTACAGGTTTTGGGTAGGAGTCAATCAGAAAAGAAAAGGAAAAAAAATCCACAATTTCCTTGAGTTTTGTTATTTGGCAGCGGCCTTAAAAAAGGCTGTCAGCTACTGCTGCACCTAGGCTAAACTATCAAGACCAAGAATTTCTTAATAAAAATTGGAATAGAATCAGAACAGAACACCAAGTTCTGGTGGGTTTGATTGTGCAAGAGCAATAGAGGTACTGGGGGCAGGGGTAAAGGCTAGATCCAAAAATCAGTGTCCATTTCACCCTGCATCACAGACTTTGCAGAATGGAAAACCAGGGTAAAACAGTTTCAACGCTGCAGTGCTACATTTGCACAAGAAGGCTGAGTTTGTGTGTTTATATACTGGACTGAGGAAGCAACTGAGAGAAGAACATCTCCATTATGAAACAAAACATACTGTCAGTGTAAAACCCTGACACTGATGTTAAGCTGTTTTACTGCAAGGGTTCTTCACTATACTTCTTGTCAGTACCTTGACATAAGGTATAGATCTAACAAAGACTTAAGACCCAAGAAGTGTCGTGTTGGATCAGACCAAAGCTCCACCTGACAGTGGCAGGAGCCAGCACCTGCTGGTGTCAGAAGACCACCACCTTAAGACAGTGCTGGACAACCTGTTGAAGTGTAGATCTCATCCTGAACTCTAATCATCGGAGACCAACATGAACTGTGCACCATGAGGTCCAAGCTACTCTTAAAATATAACTGACAGCGGTTACAATTCTAGTAGCTTCTATCCAATAAAATTCTTAATACTTAAAAAAAAAAATTTTTTTTAATCTACATATTACCTATGAAGATGAAATCCATAATAAATAAATTACATATTTAATAAATTAAACACCAACTGCATCAGAATAAGGAAATAACATAATGCAGAACTTTCCCTCATTTACAGGCTTCTAATGAGGAAAGATTGTGCTGAGCTGTTCTGTCTGAAATGGCACAACTGCTGATACAAAAAGCTTACTGACTGTCTTACAGTGAGTACTTTCTACTTGTTACTCCCTTCTGTTAAATTATGCAGACTGATTTAATGAAATAACTCAGAAGAAACTTACCCAATAAATTTTCAGCAACCAGAAAGAGTAATGAATGAAAACAATTGCAAAAAAGACACAAAACAAAAAGGTGAAAGGAAACCTCATATATAACACGTAAAAATCCATCCAGTTAAATTCCAGCACGGTTTGCCTTACCTTCCTGCATCTTGGTGCCCCATGCACACATTCATTAGCGCATTGCAGACAAAGCTGTAGCGGTTGGCTGCGTTATCACTCAGGATCTTGCCCAGCATTGAGTAGTTAATGCTGTGAGCAGAAGGATTCTCGATAAAATCTAGCATGAACTCTGGATCCCACAGTAAATTGGAATTTGAAGGCTGAACATTGCTGTATATCGTTTGCTTCACCTTAGAACAGGCACTACTGAGGACCAAAAAAAAGAGAATGAGTTGCCAAAAAACATACTTTGCAGGAATGCTGTTGAACATACCACGTGGGATTAGAAAATCCTAGTTTGGTTACCATTCTGTACACATTCTCAAAGTCATTTTTTATAAGGAGCATCTACCAGAAAATAAGGCTGATACATCAATTTCATTCAAGTTTTCCTGCAAATAGTCTCAAGTTTCCAAATCGCTTCTATGACATTCCTATGACCGAAATCGTGCGCAGCTAGATAAGGACCACACATTCATTCCTCACTAGCAGTAACTTCCTGGAGCATGAAATGCCTCTACAGTGAACTGTTAACAGTGCTCCATAATGCTGCTCCCCCTCTTCATGTGTTATGACACAGTGAACTGCAGTGGTGGTGAAGAAGAATTAATTAAGGAAAAATGAGAAAATTTATCTAAATCAAAAACTCTACATTTGGTAATAACATGACATAACAGACAACTTTTTGAAAGATGAAATCAGTAAACAAAGAAAAGATACTTAAAGGTCATATTTTGACATTAATAATTATGACAAAAGGTCAAGAAATGTTCCAGGCTAGGAATACTTTTATGTTAATTGGCTTTCTTCAGGGGGGAAAAAAAGGTGTTAGTGAAGAATGCAAATTCCCACACAAAATGTTCTAAGGAGCATTTGTCTCAAGCATTGGGTTTTATACCACAGCTGGAAACAACATCCACACGGACAAACTTCACTAATTATCCCAACAGGGAAGACTTCTTCATTACTGAAAAAAATCTATTAATTTAAATTAACTTAAGATACATGAAACTTTTGGAATTTTAGAACTTCACTGGCCCCAGGATGTAAAGTCAGAGGAAGCACTGTGCCTCCTGGAAGGCATCTGTAACCTGAGGAAGGAGCACAACGTGCACAGCAGCAGCTGGACATGGGGCTTGGAGGGCAGCCCTGGGGACACCCTGCCACTGTGCAGCCCCTGCACACGGCTGCTCCTCATCAGGATGCTCCAGTGCAGAAGGAAGAGGCCATTAGCAGGATAATTAAGCTACAAGAAGGGTAATACCTGACATTAACCCTTTGCTCTAACAGTCAGTGTGACAGCAAAGAAAGAAAACCAACTAGTGGAAAACAAATACCCCATACTTCAAACATCAGGCACGATTTAAATGGGCATCCTGGGCAGACATATGTCCCCAACACTGTCATCACAGCATTTACCTACACTTACCCCATGGGTCACAGAAAGAAAGGTCCAAAACCCAAACGATACAATACTGAGTATGTGAGCACAGCAGCCTCTGAAACTGTACTTGCACAAGAAGTAATGCTGGGGGAGTGGTCAGAAGATAACAATTTAAAAAAAAAGTGAAGGAATGATTTAAAATAAGGAAGTTTAGTGAATACAACTAAATATACCAAGCATACTAAACGAAAACAAGCAGCTCACTTAGCAAAGCCCAGTCATGAGAAATACTGCAGATGATATTAGAAGCCATTTTCGAAGCACTGCAATATACAGAAGGTAAGTCTCTACATTTGAACATTTATGATCTGTACTTTATTGTCACTTCAAATTGACCTAGAGAGAAATAGTTGGACTTACAGCATACTAAAAAGCAGCTAAAAAAGTTGCCATGTACAGAGAACTGGTTTTGGTTTTGTCTCAGTTGTAGCAAGGAAACCAAGAAGAAAATTAGTGTAGTATTACCTTATACACAGCTGTTTAAAAAATGTATACATAAATTTTATTCCCAGTTTTCAGAGAATTTCTAACTCCACTTGTCTGAAAAAAGAGGCTTCAAATCAAGTGCTGTATATCACATATTTAATATACGATTTAATACCTTAAATATCTCTGTAGTACTAGATGATGTTTTGCTTTGCTATTGTAGGTTAGTATTAATAAAAATGTTAATTTTTATTGTGTTACTGAACTTTTGGGATATAGCTAAGACAATTCTGTAGTTGTTCTATATTTCATATTTCTTTTTCCTAGTGTTTCTCATATTAAATGCTACCGTTCCCATGTCTTTGTAAACCTATTAAAATATTAAGATTATTACTGAGAACTCTTTTCCTGCTCCCTATGAAATGAAAACCACAAATGAGAAATACGCAAACCAAACCCAGGTATATAAACTAGGAGGGGAAACAGTAACTGAAGTGGTTTGTAACTCTCACAAGATGCATATTTGCATATGAAAGGTTTCCACTCCCCCTTTAAAAAGTAAGAGCCAAAAATACAGCATGTGAGTACCTAAAATGTTTTTTTTTAATTTAAAAATCAAGGAACTGAACATTCGAGCATAAAACTTCACAAACTCAAACATGTTTGTGCCTCTCCCCACATCAAAGGAAACATTTAATAGAACATTACAGCTGCGTCAGCTAAGATTTTGTTATTTTTTCCATCCAACATTGTATGTATTACAGCCAATTTTCTGATGGATTATAGGGACCAAATCAGGCACATCACAATTTGCAAAAGCAAAGGTGTCTGGGGAGGGGTCCCATGCTGCATGCCACAACTGCCTCAGCAGCCGACCTGACAGTGAGGGTCCCCGCTTCCCTCGCCCCACGCCTGCTCGCTGTGCGTGAGCGCTGCTTGCTGAAACAACCTGCTAAGTGCTGCCAGGAGGGCTCAGCCTCTGCCCCTCCACAGCAGGTACGCACACAGCACCAGGACTTCACAGGCTCAGGACCACATGCTGTGCTGCCGCGCTGGCACAGGCAAAAGAATTGGATCAGTAAAGGTTAAGCAGCAAAGGCAAATGCGTATCTTCATGGAAAGCAGACCGAACTGAAAACCACAGCAGTCTGCATCAGTCTACAGGCTAGGCAGTGGTGAGAAAAATCCCATTACCACCCACCTGAAGAGGTCTCCAAACTTGCTTCTCAGGTGACTGCAGGACACGTACAGATCATAGAGGTAAGCTAAAATACACCTTTCTGGAGAGGAACACTCTGAGGGATTAACGACGTGCTTTACCACCCCGCACAACCTGCAAAAATAAAACCATTCTGAGTTCATTCCGACACACCTTAGAAATGTGTCTCATGTTGTTACATTATCATACAAACCCCACCATTAGCCGGGCAACTTGATGACAGACCTTGCATCTACAAGCTGACGGGGCTCACGTGAAGTTTGGTGTCACCTGTGCGCTTGCCCGGGCCCCAGGGAGGACAGGACACAGAGGCACTTGAACCCAGGGCAGAATGGGGCAAATGGGTAGGAAATCAAGATACGCAGCTCCCTCCTTTTCCTAGATTACAAAGTGTGGGGGTCCCACCAGCTGCCAGCAGTGGGGAGCAGGCTGCAGAGGTGAGCCATCTGCTCCACTCACCTGAGCTCACTTCCAGCCTTCCAATGGCAGTGTGATAGTTGGTCTAACTAGCTGAACCGAAACGCGTTTTTTGCTTAAGAGCGAACACCAAAAATACTTTTTGGAAAACTGTAGCTACCACAAACCCTTCAAAGACTTGTGCGGTTTGCTCCGAGTTGAGGATGAGGCAGGCGTGGTAACGCCGCAGAACGGCGACGATGCAGACACACAGCCCCGTTGTGTAGCTTCCTGCCAGGCTGGACGACTTCAGCAGCAGCTCTGCCTCCACGACACTCAGCTCATTCAACAGCTAAAAACGCGTACACAAAAATACTGAAAATAACTTCCAAGTTAAACATGTAAAATGTGGGCAAAACCAAAAAACTCAATAAGGAAAAACTACATGGCAAACAAAAATGAAATTCCTTAGTCGCTACATAACAAGGGAAACAGGGAGCAAACTAAACTGTTAAAGTATAAAAAACATCCCTCAGAACTGCTCTTCAGAAATACACGGCGTTTCTGGCACCCAGGTGCTTTACTGTGTAATATGATGGTTCAGCCTGAAACAGCAAAGCCCATCCCAAAATACTTTGTGCAAAAATAATCCGGAATTTTATTGATTTTGAAAGATTTAAAAATAAAATACATCTATTGATTCTCCAAAGTTGTCAAAGTAAGACAGAAGGGGAAGTTATCTGGCACTCTGTTTCAGAAGTCAGGAAACTGAAACAGATAAAAGCGCATGGCAGCAAATCAGGAGAATTTGCAGTCCAGCTCTCGGGTTTTTTCAGATTTTACAGAAAATGTATCACAGCTTTATCCTGACATAACATCCCTCACCCCCCGCCACCCGCTCCCTCGCCACCAATGAACTCTGTTTACCTGTATTGCAAAGTCTATAAGTCCATTGATATTCAGTGCTGGTTCCATGAGATCAAAGATGAGCTGTATATGGTGAGCCAAGGGAAGATGATAGGATGTTCCTGAGGCAAAACTAGTTATCTGTTCGAGAACATTACTGGAGATCTGTGAAAATAAATGTTGAAAAGTCATATGGTGACTGAGGGTTTCTCAGATGCACTAGTGCTCCAAAAATCCTATCTTGTAAGTGGTAATAGCAAGTGACAGCATTTTGCAGATAAAAGCACTAACAAATTATGCTTGAGTATATCTACTACACTACTATCCTGCAAGTCATATTTTCAAAACTGACAACACAGAAAATGCTGTTCTGCTGCTTTACAGCTGAGAGTCACACTGTTTTTAACATCTACAATACTGATTTTTATTCTGTGGGGTATTTTGCTTTAAAGAGGCAAAATCATTTTTCTTTTCAACTTACTGCATTGTGATTTTTAATTGATGATTTTCAGATAATTAATAACATGTTATCCTGCAAACAAAACATGTAATAAATTCATTAAAAAGACCAGATTCAAAGATGTCTTATAAATTAAGTATCAAACGTGTACCTCTTTTACTTGGTTTCTTATATTAGCCTCTGGTTATTAAAATGTACTTAAAAATAGTAACACCTGACAAAGTGGTGAAATCCTGTGCTGACGTATTTGCACACTTATAAGTCCTAATATAAACCAGGAAAACTAGGCTTGTCATTTAAAACAAATTATTTATGTTCTCCAGTCAGCCACTGATACAGCTTTTTAAGAGTAAAGGTTGACTATAAATATCCAGAAAAGACCAAACTGTATTATCCACCAGCTTTTCAAAGAGACATACTCAGTTTGACGCACAAAAACAAAGAAGAGTTCACTGTCCTTCATAAACACAGATGAAATAACATCTTATACATATGCAAGAGATTGTTTAATAAGTATCTAATTTACCAATGAGCTCTAAACAATGCTGTTAATGGCAATTTATGTAAAATTTATTTCAAATTTTTCATTAAAAAAATCAGGACATCTATAATAATCCAGAAAGCTTCTTGCAAAACAAACAACCAAAATCTCCCAAACACACCAAACCAAACACTCAAATATCTACAGAAGCAGGTATTTTATACTACCAAGGCAGCATTTTTTCTCTTGCCTTTGAAGAAGCAGTGCACTGAAAATTCTTGGTATATACAAAACACTTCTACAAACCTAGATTTGCTTCCTATTTGATATCTCTACAGCAGAACATAAAAGGCTATGATTTTATACATGGGAAGTACCTGAGACGTCACCTGATGTTGATCAAAATAGGACAGCTGCTGTAGTTTTGTGAACACGGTCTCTAGGGTTGGAAACGCTTCTTGTTTGGTCTTCCTGGCTTTTTGCCCTTCATCCCCAACTTAACAGATAAAAAATTATTTCGGTCATTTTAGATTTAATGGAGCCCTAGTAGTTTTGCATTATTATGGATTTAAAAGACAATTAAAATTTTAATAAGCTTTACTCATGACTACATAAGGCCCTACTTGTCTCAGTTTTCCATTATACTTGGGACAAATATATGCCACAGCACGTAACAATATCAAAGCTACTTCGAGGTTATCCCATGCAAAAAGGTGACACCCAAGAAAAACTGAATAACAGTCATACGGTTTTACTAGGAGGGTAAGGAATATGTATTGCTCACTGGCCAATATCTCATATTCCAGGCTTTAGCCGAATGCAAGTGCTTACAGCCAAGTTGTTGTAATGGAAAATAGGGATTTCTAACCACAGTGGCCCTTTGCCATCCTGGTGCACCTGTAAGGCAGGCCAACAGATTGCACTTTGTGCTGACTCTGGTCAGTACTTCACCCGGTGACTGTGAAGGGGATGAAAGCCAAATTACATGATCAACATGCATGGCTCCAGACAACTTGCTGAGCACCTAACAGCTCCCGTGATCTTCACTACAGGCTACCATACAGCAGCATTAAAGCATTTACCACCCATTTCAGTAGTACTCTTCTTATTCAGAATTTTGAGGATGTCTTTGGTAATCTTCTTCAGCTGATGCCTTGCTTCATCGCGCTCCTTACCAACACCATAAAGGAGAATCATACGCTGGTTACACTCATGACTGGAAGATTCATCCTGAAAAGATCAGATATGAGTGAAGTCTCTTTTCTTTTTTCTGTTATCACCTGCAGAAACCCGACCTGAGTAGCCCAGATTGCAATAAACAATAACTAACTCTTCGTCACAAAAAGTATCTCCTGTGGTTATCAGTGTGGAGGAAACAGTGCCAAAGGAAATCACCAAAGAGTAGGGTAAAAATACAGAGGGGAAAAAATTTCATCTGATATCATGAATTCTGTATGTATCTATACGGACAGAGTCAGGGGACTCATACAGATGACCTCCTAACTGTCCCCCGGATTGATATTCAGTAGCAGATTAGTAAGTAGAAGACAAATGTCTAGAAACTGTGCAACTCTTCTTCTATTATGTACAAGTCCATTGAAAAAAAGATGCAGCCCAACTCCTAAAATTCTATTTTGCACATCCCGAAGAAACTGAAATATGTATAGTTTATTTAAATTGTAACTGGTTATATTTAGTCTTTTAATAAGTTAATGTATTGTGTAATGTTGATGCATTGTATATAAGTTAAAAACTTGGAGCACTGCTCTGCAAGTCATATAAAGTATAAATTTTTTGTTCAGTAATATACTTACCTTCTCCAAACTAAACAATCACCACTAATTTCAACTAACTAAAAAGTTTTTAAAAAATAAGGCTGTGTACAAAAATACTACTGAAGAATCACAAGGCAAAAAGGTAGACGGGGTGCAACTTTGTGCTCAGACAAGTTGCACAGTCTTACAAAATACGTGCTCTCTTTCAAAAATAGTGATTCTGTTAGTAGGTCAAAAGCAGGAAGTAAACCTCTAATTATTTTAAAAATTCTATTTGTCTCTCTCATCTAAAGGAAACAAAAGCAGAAGCACTGAGAACGTCACCTAGAATTGCAGCTGTCTCTGGCTAAAAAAGCAGTTCAAAGCCAGAGGAAGGTCTAAGTCTCAGAACTGGGATGCTCGGCTGTTCCTCCAGCCCCTCCTTGCTCTGTGGGATTTACACATGAACACTCCTGCCTGCTCACATGGTGAAGAACTAGAGGAACCGCGAACGACCCTCTGTCAGCAACACTAGCTTCCAGTCACAGGAAAGACCCAAGCGTTTCATTGCTTCTCAACAGCACACTACGGTAATCTCTTTGATTTTGGGGTGGGGGGGAAGGTGTCTGATTTTGCACGCTTAGGGAATTCTTATTTCATTAGGATTAGACTTGGCAGCTGAATCTGTTACGTGCTTCAAAGCATAAGCCAATTTATTTCTATCTCACCAATAAGATAGAAATAAACCTTTGCAGCTCTGTAAGGAAGATGTATGGGATGTTTGGGCATTGGCTGACAAAGCATCAACTCCCGAGCACCTTATTTTACAAAGGCAGAGATCATACAGAAATATAGCAATTTTTACAATTGCATCACTACACACCTGAAAGTTACTCCTTTTGAAATGCAACGCTGACTGATTCAACATCCCTGCCTGGCTTTCCCAGGCAACCAGTTCTGATCAGACCTGATCTGATCAAAGTTTTCGGACTAAGCAACAGTTTTCAGCTCCGCCCCTGTTACCAGTTACACAGATGCCAGTCACTCAGAGTTTGGGGATGACTGGCTGGCCAACGTGCTCTTGATTTCGTGGTAAGAGCGGGCTCGGAGGGGTGCAGCGCTAGGCAGGGGTCTCGGCAGTGACTTCACACAGGCGCTCACCGCAGAGCACGGGATGCTGCAGCTCCTGCGCGTTGGCTCAAGTCGGTGAAGTTTTAAATTTATTTGCAACACGGCACCGGTAAAGCAAGTCATTTAGGAAAACAACAGGATAAACTATCAAACTAGAAGCAAAGGTATACATGAATACCTACATAAATAACGCTACAAATAACTTTAGACTTTGCCTGTAAATGCGTAACCACTGAAGTAACGGACACCGTTGGCTGTCCAAGTGCTAATATGTAGGGTTGAAGAGCAGGTTCTCCTCTCTCACTTTCTTCCCCTCAGAAGTAACAAACGGCGATGTCGTGGGGTGCCACGTCCACCCTTGGAGTACCTGGGTAAAATGGCAGCAGCCTGCGAGCAGCTACCCCAGGCTCTGAGCAGGGGCGGCGAGGGGAAGGCAGAGATCCGCTCCAAGGACAACCAAAAGCGAGGCTGAAGTAACGCCACTGGGAGAGCCAGCCGGCCAAGCAGAAACACGCTGAAAAGGAGCATTTGACTCCTTTTACTTCAGCCTGGCACTGCTAAACCTGCAGTCAAAACAAGTTTAAACGCCATTGCTTTCCACACTGAGGAAGATGCAGGAAGGGCCATTTCTCCCTCCTCCCCGGGAGGAGAGGGGCAGCTTGGGCAGACGCGCCTCAGGCAAGCGGAATGGCAGCCCCGCCGGCCGCGTGCGGCACAACGGCCTCTCCGCCCCAGGCAGACCCGCGCGAGCTCCTTCTCCCACCAGGAAGGTGCCAGCCCTGAAAGCTCTTGCTGGTTTTCATCTTCCCTGGGCACCCTACTCAC